>SMGT01008600.1:335294-394918 GCA_004794575.1 Lanistes nyassanus
CTGGATAACTTATCATTGTGTTGCTATGTTTCTGGATAACTGTTATCGTGTTGGTACTTATCTGGATAACTTATCATTGTGTTGCTATGTTTCTGGATAACTGTTATCATGTTGGTACTTATCATTGTGTTGCTATGTGTCTGGATAACATCATCACCCTTCACATGACTGGCTTTATTTTGAAGGTACACCAACCCAACCATCACCAATGGCCAAATGCACCCTTGTCAGCCTGTAATCATGGAGGTGAGGGTTATGTGGTTATGTGCTGAATATCTTGTGATAGACTGTTTTGATCATAAAATGTCTGTTTTGGTTATTCCCTGTGTATGTAGTACCAAGGGAGAATAGATGACATAAAACTGAAATTAGTACTTTATGAAGTTAATTCATGCCCATCACCCTCCAGCCAACAATGGAAAGTAAAAAAACTCTCAACTTTCTGTACAAATTAATTCAATGTCAGTGTATTTTTATGTCAGCACTTATGCCTGTATATCTGCAAACAACCATCTAAAGTTGGCACTTTCTGTTTGTTTTGATAGTTGTGGCCTGTTTTATCACAAGCTTGTGCTAAATATCAAGCAGATGTGAGAATCATAGAACGCTGCTGTCGATGTATTCGCTTTGCCATCCGTTGCTTGGGGAAAAACTCGGCCACTCTCCTTACTCCTCTAGTCACACAGGTGGGGAAATAATTTGCATTATTAGTGTTCATCCCTATTAATATCCTGCTTCCGCCATTGCAGAATTCTTTTAGATCTTTGTTGTAAGTTTTCTTGTTGGGGAGAACATTGCTGGCCTTTAAGTTGGTCAAAACAGAAGGCAGTTTATAAATGTATTGTTTAATTTTTTTTTGGGGGGTGGGGGAGGTGAGTAGGGGGTACTATCTAGATAGTTCTTATATCAGCAGTTTTTAGTTGCTTCTTGGTGGTGGCAGACTGGGAGCAGGATGTGTTCATGTCTTATTGTGTATGCACACACAATGCAGCTGACATGTTGCGTGTTGTGTTGATGTTCAGATGGTACAGCTCTATGCTGTGCACCAACACTCTTGCTTCCTGTACTTGGGTAGTATTCTGGTGGACGAGTATGGCTGTGAGGCAGGCTGCATACCTGGGCTTCTTGACATGCTGCAGGTAAGAGGGTTCAGAGAAGTGTCCATGCCTGATCATAAGGAATTTGTAGCCATTGTGCACAGAGAAGGCAAATGGCTTACAAATGAAATCCAGTCAAATGGAAAGACAAAAGCCTGCCATACTTCACTGTTTTGATCTTTCTTTCAGGTACATTACTGTTGTGGTTTTACCCAGACTGAGTAGAATGATGAAAATAAGAATGCTGTCATTTTTTGTAAAGAAATATTCTTGTAGTCTTCTCTTAAAATATGGTTAAGTGTCTGGGATCTTACCTTGCACATGGCATACACGGTGCATTTCACTGGATTTTTGCTGGGTTGTGGACTTTCAGGCTTTCTGTGGTCCTACTTTCAAAATATTGGAGGAGCATAATGGGTTACGAAATCACCCCGACACTGTTGATGATCTCTTCCGTCTGTGCTTGCGGTGAGGGTTTTCCCCAAGTTTTTCATGTTATTTTCACTGTCTTGATGTTTATGTGAAGCAGAAGGGTGAAAGCTGTTTTATATGTAATAAAATAGCCCCTGCTGTACTCAGTGCTGCTGCACGTGGAGGCATTTGATCAAGAATAATTAAGAAGGAGTATGTATTCCTTACATTGAGATCGTTTGTCCTTACTTTTTTAAATGATGAAACCTGATATGTAATGTGATTTCATTTTGCTCAGGTTTGTCCAGAGGGCCCCCGTCGCCTTCCTTCAAAGCCCGATGGCCAAGGCCTTACTGTGCTGTGCTATTGCAGCCTGTTCACTGGATCACAAAGATGCCAACGCCTCTGTGATGAAGTTCCTTGCTGATCTCATCAAATGTGCACGCGAGAAAGATGTGAGTACATCTTATTGTTTGGCTTCAGTGTTGTTTACAGTTGTAGGGTTGTTTATGTAGCACAGAGTATCATTTGATGTGTGGGGCAGTTTTGCATAAATGTTTAGAAGCTGTCTGGTCTACCACTTGCTCGTTGTCTCAGGCAAGAAATCCTCTTTCCCTGCAGAGGGGGTAGCTAATTGTGCTGTGCATTCTCTCAGCACAAGAAAAGAGAATTCAGCAAATGAAAGTAAGAGGACCTGAGAGATAGTTTGCTGCAGGATACTTTCAGAGCCACATTCTCCATGCGGAAAGAAGCAGCATTTCTGACTGTATAACTGTTCATGGGTTAATCCTGTACTTTGAGTGCAGTGGCCCCCCCCCCTCCCATAAATGCCCTACTATGTCAGAGTTCTTATAAAACAGATATTGTTTATTTGTTTAATCTACATTCATTGGCAGAGTTTTATTTTAAAGACAGGTTCATCAGAATAAGGCTAACACCTGAGTGTGATCAATGGAAGTAGCCTTTTATTTATTTTTTACCTTTCATCTTTAAGCATCGATAGAAGAATGAGTATGCAGTAAAGGCTAGAAATAAAGAGTAAATCTGTTCATACAAGTGTTTTTAATGCAGGATCGTGATGACTACGACACAAGGTCAACAGCGGTAAAGCAGCTTCTCTCAGACCATGGGCAGGCACTGGTGCATGCCACCATCAATGCGTGCTTGTTCTGCTTGCCTAGTTACATGGTCCCCGATGTGGCTGAGGTGCTGTATGAAGTGATGCTCGTCGACCGACCTGTAAGTCACGAGTTACTGTACGCCACCTTCTAGATTTCAGACCTTTTATCTACTGCTTCTGTGAGCTTCCCATAGAAACACATTTATATATAGATCTTGAATAGTACACTCTCCTATATTTGACGACAAGGGTATGAAACCTAGTTTTTTTCCTTCAGCCTATTTTCAAACCTGAAAGAACTAAGTCTGTGCACATACAGAGACTAGCAGAAGCGACACAATACAGTTTGAAATAAGCATCAACTTTGTTACAACATAAAACTGCCTTCCTGTGAACATGCCAGAACAAAACATGGAGTCTTGATGGAAAGTTGCAAATTGTGTTCAGACAAAAATTGTTGATATTTGAGTCTAACATTTGTTTCATGGACCTTTACAGACATTTTGTGTATGGCTGGAGACAACATTGAAGGCTTTGCCAACTGAGAATAGCGGTGGTGTTGTTACAGCTACACATAAACAGCTAACAGATTTCCACAAATGTGTAACCACGTAAGTTGGATTATGTGTGTATGTATGCATGCCCCTGGACATGCACATGCATTTGTGTAGGGTAGTGGTGGTAAGGCTACAACTATGCATAAACAGCTAACACTGTCAGGGTTTTACAAAAAAATTTACCACATTCAGTCAGCATGTGCTTGTGTGTATGAGGATGCATATGACTGTCAGATAATGCTGTGGACAATAGTTGGCCACGCTAGGAGTGCTTGCAAACCCGGAAGGTTCTGTTCCACCCAGCGATGCCCAATGACCTTTAACAATCTTTCATTCACATCCCCTAAGAACATAAACCCTCACAGTAAACGTTTTAAACATCTTCTAAAAATATGCAGCCTATCTATGTCTATTCTTTCCTGTGAGAGATGACAGATTATTGTTTGGTTTTGTAGGCTGGGGAGAGAGAGGTTGAATATCTTTGTTGTTAACTGACCTGATATGTCCCCTGCAGTGGGCTAGAGCTTTTAACCCCTTATTATTCATCCATCTGTCTATTGTTAATATTTAAAAACAATTGTGGCTGGGAACATTATTGTTCAAATTTAACATATATTTCCTTTTCCTGTTGCAGAGCAGAGGATTTGAAACAGTTGACACATGCAGTAAGGGACTTCTCACGCCTCTACAGATAAGATTCAATGAGTAAAACCCAGCAGAAGGTGCTAACAGTTGCCACAGTCCCAGGCTCTCAGCATTTCAGTGTCTGTGTCAAAGCATAATGCTGCTCCTTGGAGTAGAGCTTATCCACACTTTACAGTGTCAGGTTCACACATCTGAGGACTTTTGAATAGAAGGCTGAAAAAAACAGGAATGCCTGCATTTTTCGAAAATACCTGAAACAGGAAGAAATGTATCTTATGTGCTAATGGTGTTACAGAAGCTGATGCCTGTCTCAGGATTCTCAGAAAAAAGAAACTCAACTGTTAGAGCCTTTGGCAAGTGTTTATCAGCTTCTGCCACATTTTTTAGCTGATGTTGAAACACAAGGAATGCCTGGTAACAGTGAACAGAACTTCGGTGGCCTAATTCCAAGCATGCTTGTAGAAGATCTCGGTGACAGGTGTGCTAATAGGGATCAGTGTAAGCATTGTTCACCTGGGTGAAACACTGGAATCTGCTGGCTCAGACAAGATTTTCATCATGCCACACTCACTGTGTGATTAGGCTATGCAAGCACTTCTTGACATCAAAAGTCGAGAACATATACAAGCAAACACAGAACTGTTTTTTGGTCAGCACTAAACTCGTGAGCAAAGGAAAGAAAGAAACACTATGTGGAACTGATTACCATCTGTTTTTAAAGTTCTTGCAGATTTCTTGAGATGGAGACAGTGTGTGCAGCTCAAGAGTTCCTGTTCTGGCACTGTTACTAGTGGCAGGTTGATTGTGGAGTCAGTAGAAGACAGTTTATTGATCGTTTAGCTAGAGTTAGAGAAGAAACATTTTAAAAACTAAAACCACTTCTCGCTGATGCTGCCTGATGGGACAAGTCTTGTCTTGGAAAGACTGCCAATGATCTGTGGGCTTACTAGATAACAGTGCAGGGTTAGTGTTTCGGTTGATGACCCTTTGTGCACTGTATACTGTGTTATGTTCCGCTGCTAACCCTTTGTGTGCATGTGTGTAGATGGACGTGTATGCATGTATGCATGTCACAGAGGGAAATTAGAGTGTGCATATTTGTATGCATGGTAACTTTCTTGTCATTAATACTGAAATCTTTTTGTGAACATTGCTTTCTTTCCTGTAGCTAATAGTGGATGGTTATGCCCTTTTGTGTGTCATGCATTTATGAGTGCATGCGCTTGACTGAGTGAGGCCGTGCATATCCTTGAGTGGGTGCCCAGTTGTATGTTTACACACATTAGTCAGTGCTGCAATTGCCAACAAATATCTGACAGTATTATGACAGAGTTTTTCCATGATTATCTTTTTACAGATCTGTTTTTCAGAACTTCATGCTGATATTGTAGCTAATCTTTCATCTGCTGGAGGCTTTTTTTAAAAGAAGCATTTCTGGTTTCATCAAATCCAGCTGCATATGAGCAAAATTCAGAAAAAAATTGCTTCTGTATGTCTTGGTCGAAGCGGTTGCAGATTAGACTGATATGGTGATAGGTGGTGTTTCCCTTGTACAGCTCAAGAGGTTGAGAGTTTTAGTGTGTGAAGTGTCTGGGTGTTGATAGATCACATGTTGTGGTTGTTGTCACCACTTTGTGGTGTCACATCATGGATGGTGGATCCAGTGAATTGGATGTGGTGGGGAAAGGTGCTTTTGGTATCTCCTTGTTTTTCTTGGTCTAAAACGAAAGTGAACTTGCAGGTGCAAAACTGTGCTCTTGGCAAAATGTCTTTTTGGGTTTGGCTTGATATTGGATGGGTGGGAAGCAGGTGGCCTGAGAGTTCCTTCCCCTCCAGCCCCCACCCCACCGCAGACTTTAAAAAAGTGAGTTTTATGACAAACTGTGCTTGCTTCCAGCAGATGCTAGACAATTTGAACATGGTTATGTTGATGTTAGACATGAATTTTGTATTTTTTCCTCATTGTGATGTGAGTGTTGCAGTCAGTTGCCCTGATTCCAACATCCTTTTCTTATGCATCTCGATCATGGCATGTAAAACTAATGTTGATGCAGTAAGTTTATTGTGGTATTGCAGACACGGATGTCTCTACAACTGCTATATTTTTGTCTGTGCTGTTACTCTGATGTTGAGGATTTGGCATTTGCAGATCATCATGATTTTTATCTCCACACATCAAAAACTCTAATTTTCTCACAATAGGAGGAAAGAAAGTGATTCATACCTCAGATGTCTTTTGATAAAAGAAATAACAAAATTATATATACATATAAAATTATCCACTGTATGTGGGCCCCTTTTTTGCTGTACTTGCTGCTGGGTTTTTTAGATGTTTTTTTAAAATTCTAAGTTTCAGTAATGAAGGGATACAATTTTTTTTATTGTAGCATTAGTTTCAGTGGCTAGTGTATAGAACTGATGCTGAGAATAAAATTGACACAAATTATTTTTCCTGAAAGTGAAATTTCATCATTTATCATTGAGATGTCTTTTCTATGCTTTTAATTTTTCTTAGAAATTAACAAATAAGAATGAACAGAATGAAGATAAATGTAATGAAATACAAATGTGTTAAAGATGGAGTGTCAAGTGACTGAGAAAATGGTTGAGGATGAACATATAAACTTTTTTAAACAGCAGAAGTCTGTGAAAATTGGGCCTTATTAAAGTGTTGAATATTATAATATATACTGTATACTAGTTGCAGATGACTTCCAGAAGGGACATCATAGCTCTGAGTTTGAAGAGTTCAAAAATTATGGCGAGGAAAGGGATCACAGATGTAAATCAGATCAAGTTTGTTTTTGCAGTCATAGGATTTAGCTCATCTTACTATAGTTATTTTTCTGTAGTTTGCTGCTAAATCCATTTGCAGATGATGAGGCCTATGAAACCACAGATAATACAAGGCCTTGTTCAGATTTTGTTATCTTTATGTGAGGCTTATAATTTAAAATCATTTGTCAACTTTTCTTAGTTCTGTTACTCTTTTGTAACGGCTTTGCTTTGTGATTGCAACAAACATCGCAAGTATCTTGCAGTTAAAACTGTAGCTATTTTCTTGCTTCTCACCCTTCTGTGCACCCCTGTCCCCGTTTGTGGATCAAAACAAATGGCTGTATGCTTTTTTAGTTTTAACCCTGTAAAACATAGTTTTAATGAAGTTTTTATTTGATACCAAATATGGTTAGAGGACATTTTGATATTTATAGCTATGGGAGCTATGATATCGAAGATGTAATTTTTTTGGTTGGCTACATCTCCTGGTTCTTGTTTATGTCAGAACATCTATAAATATAATTTTTACAAGCAGACAAACAGGACACATGCATCCTTTTTCAGAAAAGCTAGGCGTAAAATCTCCTTCTTCATAGATGTTGCCTTTTTCCAGTGCTTCTCATACTTGGAAACAAAGCATGTTTTATACAAAACCGCTAATCTTAAATTCTTTTTGATCTTCTGTGCCCTTTTACAGGTTTTTGTGTAAGCCTGAACACTATTTTTTTTAAAGAAAGGGACAGGATTGTATGGTATCTCAGGAGTTTTGTTTGTAAAACCATTGGAGCAGGGTATTGACAGTGTCATCTTCTTGCATATATACACTGCTAGCCAGCAGTGGACAGCGGGATTGTCACCTGTTGCTCTTTTGTCTAGATGGCATCCATCTTTTGAGGTCTTCAGTCACATTGTCTTGACAAGTCTTCTCTGGCGCTGTTGTCTTCTTTATGTGCAAAGTCTGGCAGACTTGTCTGGTGTTTCATTGGCTGGGATTCCAGTGGCAGGACTACTCCCTCTATGAGTCAAGGTAATTTATCGCCTGGAAGGGGTTCCAAGACAATGCAAAGACTACTGGGCATATGTACGTGATGAGTTGTGCCATAGAAAATGCTTTTGCAAAAGACAACAAAAAGTTGCGAAATATCAGAAATTTCATAAGCTGCAGACTGTTCAGTCCAGAGTGAGAAGGCATTCAGGCCTTGAATTGGAAGATGCCCCCTTCAGTGAAGAGAAGCTTTTCAGACCATGACCAGAAGATGCCCCATCAGACTAGAAGGTGATCTCATGGTTTGGTCATTATCTTGGTTCTTCATGGCCATATTTGGTACCTCTGACATATTGATTCAGTTTGCAGTTGTGCAGGATGCCTGTATGTTTACAATGCTTGTGTGTTCTTCTAGCATTGCTAGCATGTGTGTTGAGCTGAGCTGTCTGTATTTTCATCATGCCAACAGTGAATTAACACTGCCTGCAGAGATTCAGCAGCAGATTTTGACCGATAATCCTGCTGCTAGAATCCACACAAATATGAAGAATCACAAACAAAACAAGGACACTTTTTTTAAAAAAATCCACAAAGATGTGATGTGACATTAACAGTAAATTAATCTGGAGTTGATAGGCTCAGTGACTGACCAAAGATGTCTGGCAGACATTGAACCATCAAGACCATGGTGGTCACTTGAAAGTTGTGGAAACAACCTGAATCCACCAAGAAAATCCTGAGTTCCAGACCTAAATTAGAATAAATCTCCAGTTCATACTCATATCACGAAAATTTAATATGGCATGGTGTATGTGGGACTGCAGAAGTAAAACAAAAACAAAAAAGGTAGTGGGGGGGGGGGGATATAACACAGGGAAGTATGTGTGTGACGGAGCATTTGAACTAATGTGGATGGCAAGGCAGATGGCATTATTTTGATTTGTCTTGTTGCATATGGACAAGATTGCTTAGATATGTTAATACCTAAATGCTCAGTCAGACTTGTATTTTGGTCTGTGCTAAAGTCACTGCTGTCTTCATCTGCTGGTGCTTGCTTGTTTTATCTCATGGTTGTTGCCTCCATCAGGCACTGTTGATCAGATGAATGTACCTTTGGAAAACAGAAGAATAGAGCTGTTGCATGGATATGAGCAAAAATAATATTAAGACAAGATTATTCTTGTCATTAAGTTCCTTAAGCATGGATAAGAGAAACTGTTTTGTAGATTGAGCACCATTCAGCTTCCTTTCCTTGGAGTTTCTTGCAATGCCAAAAGGTCTTTGCTATGTGTTTCCTGCTGTATACAGCTGTTTGAAAATTAAATTGCTTACAGCCATTCTTAGTGGGGATTTTTTGGGTGCATGTGTGTGCGTGTGTGGTGTGTGTGTGTGTGTGTGGGGGGGTAAAATAGTAGATAACATCAATGAAGTCACAAATGAGACACTGAAGCAAGGATCCTTGCTGTGAACTGTAGCACTTCTTCCTACATTTTCACGTGTAGATTCTTCATGAAATATTAGACTATATAGGTCCTAGTAATTATACTTATTACTAGGCATGGCTATGCAAATACATGGATGTATTTACCCACTGCAACATTAAAAAACAAGCGCTAGACTGCACATGTAATGTGGGATAATAAGGCTTTATTTTTATTTGGAAATGTTCGAACTCTTTCTGATTTGGTATAACCGGATAAATAACTGAAACATCTTAGCATTTACCCTTACTGTCGTAGGGCGAGGAGCAGACGACCCTTTGTGGTAGGCAACTCATGTCCGAGGGAGTAGAGCTCTTTGTTGCAGAAAAATTTAATTGGTTTGCCTTCGCGCGAAAGGCTGAGTGTGAATGTGATGGCTGTATCGGAGTCAGTTGCGAAGGTAAACAGTTTGAGAAGCGCTTTCTTTAGAGGGATTTAAAGTGTAGGTTACATTGGCTGTGTGTAGTCTAAAACTATCTTTGCCGATCAAACTAAGAGGCCAAAATATTAGTGGCTGTCTTGAAGTGTCTTCTGCGTTACGAGATCTGCGAAGTTTGCATTATCATTTGTAGGATTTATTTTATTAAATTTAACACTACAGTGAAATGTCGACTTCCTTATGTTTGCCGAGATTTAGGTTTACTTGATTTCTGTACTGCCACCACATTTCAGTGTCCTAGCAACAATCACCAGCTTTTTTTTTAAACCGTTATATTTAGAGAAGTTTATTCATACTCCCCACCACCACTACCAAGAACGACAAAAATAAACAGTACAAACTATTAATTATCAATAGAATTTCTTTTTTTCTTTTTCTTTTTTGGTTTCTACTTGACAGGAATTTGGAATGATTTTTTGCACAGCTGTCTGGATAAGACATAACACATCTCCAACGAAATCGTCAGACACCAAAACTTAATTATATGGCAGAAGATATAACTCCTCCAACTCGGCAAAAGCAGCTTTTATATACAATGAGAAGAATCAAGAACAAAGGCTTCTTCAGAAAATAGCAGAATTTGGAATTAACTCTATAGAGTATAGTGTATATGCCACATGTCACAAAACATGTGGTTAAATCTTTTTGAAATAGTTTAAGTAAGTCATAAATTTGTGATGCTGTGATTAAAAAATATCAAATAATAGCATTTTGTTTGTAGGGGTGTTTTCCCTTCAAGGGCAAGAAGAAATGTGCCAGAGCTGGTAAGTTTTTGAAACTTTAAAATCTAGTTAACTCATTGAGTTCTATGTGCCAAAGGTAAGGGGCATGGTAATGTGATGGCAAGATTCTGTGCCCTGCTATGGGTGTTTGGCAGTTTTTTGATGCAAGTGAATGCACTTTTACTGTCCTGACTTGACAGAAACCAGGAAAGGTTGTGACTAAGCAATAATAACATATTGCGATAAAGTGATTGACCTGGGGTTGCCACTACGTGGCTTGTACCACATGTAATGTGGTTTTTTGCAGGTTAGTACTTGACTTACATTTGGTTTTGTTTGTGGTCAATAATAGGCCTGAGAGGAAACAATGGCTGCAAGGCCCAATGAAGAAAGACCATGTCAAAAACTGAAAAAGCCTTCATTATTGTTCTTTATATTGAAAAAATTGTTGATTGAAGAAAGATGTCACTACATCGGTTTCCAGGCAACAAACAGGACAATGCCACAGGGGCAAATTCAATAAAATTTGTCATGATCCATGGGTTTTAGGTAATAAAATACCTTGTGTAACTGGTATTTTATTGGTTAAAAAAATAAAAGAACTCGTACAAAAGATCTTATACCACTTTGCCATTATTGTTTCCAAACAAAGAGGATTATTGTTTCCAAACAAGGAGGAAGACTACAAAACATTTGTGATAAGTTTCTTTCTGTAGAAAATAGAAAAATCAGGATCAAAATTGAGCAAGCTACAAATTTCATTGTGTTGTGTAGCAGTAATGAACAATACCTATTTTTGTGTATCCTGTCATTCAGGATAAAAAAAGTAACACAAGATTCCTGATTCTAATCATTAAATATTTTAATATTAACATCATTATAAAGCTTTTGCAAGTAATGGATGTTTTTTCTCTTTTGGTTGCAGGCAGGCAAAGTTTTAAATTATTAAACTGGCAACATGAGCATGATTATGCTCCTGATAATGCACAGTCAGGGGTAATTTATGCACGAAAATTCAAGAATAACACAGAGATCCTAAAGCCATGTGTCGCGGTGATGCACAGATTTTTGAACATTTGGCAAATTAACACCAGAAGCCTCTTGGGTTGACCGTTGCTTTTTACGAAACAACTCTTAAATTTCAGACTAGAGGGTAATTTTGACCCTTGCTTTTAAAAAATTCCAGGAGCACTGCATATTTTTTGACAGTAGTTGAAAAGTCGTGCATAGATGACCAAGATGAATCCTGACTCATAGCCCATCAAATGACCTGGTTGCTAGGCAATGTCAAGGGAGTTATCTCACCATAGTTAAAATAGTTAAAATCTCCTAGGGGAAATAAACATCCTATCTGGTGAGGCTCATAGGTCTGCATGTTGTCAGTAATTTTCCGTTGAAACTGGAAATGGTTAACTGGGAAAGACTGTGTTGGTAGAATGTTAGAATCATTTTGTAGTTACTTCTCTTTAACAAGACCTGTAGTCTGTTTCAATGCTGATTTGACTTTTGTTATTAGTGTAACACTCCCCCCCCCCCAACTCCAAAACCCTGCACTACAGACAAGATGGCAAACGAGCATGCCAACAGAAGAAATGTCTTTCCTGTATTTAGAGCTTGGATATTATACATCTTGTAATTTGTTTTAGAGGACTATTTACCTACAGACAACAGCCAAGCAGCTCAACGTTACAATATCTATAAACAGATGTGGACCAGAATTGATAATAAATTCCAGGTAAGGGGAGTGTTGGCTTTAAAGTTTTCTTAACTTTAAGTTTTCCTAAATGGCATAACTGAATAAGCTGTTTCTTTTCAAACAGTATATTATTTATTGTCACTCCCCCCACCCCCATCCATGTCAGATGACCTAGTGGGAACAATGAACAATCATAAAATTCACTCTCAAAACTCAAACTTTAAACTCCAATTCTCACTGCTCCCCACTACCAGCTTTCCATACCATGGTATTCACATCAGCAGAACAGTAAAATTACGCCAATCACATAACTAGGAAAAGAAAGGATCATTTAAAAAAACACACCAAAACCACTGAAGAGCCGCCCATATGGGAAGACTGGACAATGTTGCCTGCTATCTTTTCAGTGATCGAACTTTTACAAAGGACAAGAAGAATCTCATGACGACGCCACCCTTACCTCCCTAGCCTAGTCCTTAACAATGCTAGAGATGATTTGTACTCAAGCCCAAATGCCAAATGTTAACTTCAGTATGCTGCCAATGAACACCAGCTTTTCCTCTCGATGTACCATCAGAGTGCGACAATGGGTTTCCGGGAGTTATGTTCAAATTTAAGCACACATTTAAAAAATATAAATATATTAACAGTTACAATTTGGTCAGGCTATACTCCACTGCACTAAACAAAGTCCTTACTGCTTATCTGGTTAAAAGTTCCCTTTTCGTGTCCTTAAAGCAACGCACCCAAGAATCCCAAGTTACAAGTTCTGACGTTACAAGTTACACAAGTCCGAAACAATTCTTTCTTCCTGACGTCACGTCTCAGTGACGTACACTTGATGTGTATCGTCGTCTCCACGAAATACATAAAGTTTGGCCCTACTGTTTATAAATGTAGACAGCATGCCTCACTCTGCATCAACTACAATGCCAATGCAGAACCACACCATGGCTACCCCACTGACCTGGTCGCTGCCACATGCGACATGGTCGGACTTGTATCCTCTTCAGACTCAGGCGCACTCCCACACGTGCCCGCCAACCATGTCACGAGGTCGCCATGCTCGTGCCTTTGCTAGTCTGCTTTCCAAGCTCCAATCACGGGTGTCAGATCTGGGGCTGACGTGTCCTGCGATGTCGCTCTTAAGGGGTCTCTTACTCCTACCTGGAACTTCTAAAATTGCCTTACTTAGAACCGTATCTCTAACTTCGAGTTACACCTCCCACCTTAATCATTGTGTGTTTTTTCTTCGTGGGGATAGTACCCCGTACTTACAAGTTCAATTCTCTTGTTACCCATTACTTTCCAGTTACAGTTTCAATTCATTGAGCATGATGCCCACTCTATCAGCCCTTAAACTTCACTCACTTTCCTAACAATCACATTCACATCTCACTAAAGATTAGGTAAACATAATCTTATTTCAGTTAATCTTATTACAGTTAAATTTTTTGAAATGATCAATTCTTCTGAGCAGTTTTCACCTGTCGCCTGTACAGTGTATTTCTTGGAAAACTTGCCATTCAACATATGACTGATTTTACAGGAGCTGCACTTAGAAGTGAATAACAAGGTGTTTGAGGATCTTCTACTGTTTGTTGGAAATGGCCACCAGCAGTTCGGTCGGCACTTATCAGTCAGAGAAATTCCTACAGCTGCTTTTATCACAGGTTAGATTTTCACACACTATAACCCGCTTCCTCCCCACCTACCCAGCCATCCACACATATACACACACACCTCTACTTGTCTCCATTTTTTTAGAAGGCATCTTCACAAATCTTTTAAGTATGTTTGATCCAACTTTTTTTTAAGATGGAGTGACCCTTATACATAGTCTGATTTTGCTCTATGCATGTGACCCAGGACTGTGCAAGTCTTTCCATTAAGAAGAGAAAGGTGGTGATAAAAATAGAATTATTGATGTTTTTCTTTTGGTTTTAACTTTTTTTTGTTAATGGGTGTGGATATGTGAACATGTTGTGGTGACATTGAAATTTGTTTGCACAGGGGTCAACACATCTGACCATTCTGCAATGTTCTCTAACCTCTTCACCATGCTGCAGGCAAGCGTTACTTCTCTAGTGGCCATGCTGCATGCAAAGGACTGTACATCGGTGAAGTCCCTGATGTGCATGATGCTAAAACAGTTGCTGGCATTGCCGGATCTGGTGAGCACAGTGCAGTGGTTACCGTATCAAGAAAAATGTGTTTTGAATTAGGTGTGCATGCTTTGGAGAGGAATTTCAGACGAAGGTCAAAAGTGCCTGATAAAAAGTTACAGTGAAAAGGATGTGAAACATTGCTGAGGCAATTTAATTTTCAATTCATTTATTCTTCTTTCACTCACAATGGGGTGTGAAGACAAGACAACAAAGCAACAGAATAGTGAGCAGAAATTCACTAGGATAAGCAAACAAATTAACGACCTATCTTATGAAGGCTCGCAAGAGTTAGCAATAAAGTGAATAGAGACAAACAGCCAACACATGATGCGTGGTATGATTTGGGTGCTTTAGCATCAAAGAGAAATTTTTAAAAATCTCATCTGGATCTTGTCACAGTTGAGATTAAGGTGACTGCCAGTGAATTTCTTTTCATTTTAAAGTTAAGGAGATCTTTGCTGTTACACGAGATATTACCATGACTGAAGAATTTATTAATCACTTAATACGACCAGTTTTACCTTGTAGTATAGCCAAAAATTAGTTATTGCATAAAATGGATTTACTGTTTTTAAAAAAAGGAAGAACACTTGTTAAAAAAGGGTATTCTTAGACATTTGCTTTTCGATATACTGTTAAGAACTAAGCTGTTGGTGCTTATAGATTTGTATCCAAATATCCTGTTATTGTAACTTGCACTATGTCCTATACACCATGGTTGTGTCCTGAGATCTGTGGCAGGGGTGCTTAGGCATGTCTTTTTATTTTATTTTTATTGTTGTAGAACCATGTGATTGGCATGAAATCATATTGTGATGTGATGGGTATTTGCAGAATGCCTTTGAGGAAGGAGAGAATACTCAAGTGCCAAGCATGTTAACATTGCTGAAACACTACAATGCTCGCAACCAGGTGATTTACTGTCGTTTCCTTCATCCCTTTAAAACACAATACATGAGACAAATTGCATGTGTAAAGCTTACAGTGCATCTGTTTAAACTAGAAAGTGTAGTCATTATTTATCATCTGTTGTAGATGGCATTTTGGTAATGTATACACGTGTGTGGGGATGTGTGTCTGTGTGCGCATGCGTGCATGTGTCTGTCTCTGTGTGTGTTGTGGGGTATAAGTGTTTAAAAAGGTCTCCAAAGAAGTCTTCTCCAAAAAAGAGGCGATCTCTGAGAGAGGAAGAGGAAGGCAAACATCCTGTGATTGTGGTTATGCTAGATGACACAGAGAATTTTCCCCCTCATGTCTTGCAGGACTTCATTGTAATATGCAGGTAAAGGAAGCCCGTAAGAAGTACAATAACTCTTATGTGATAGCAAAAACATTTTTTGCTCTTAAGTTTCCCTCCCCCATTGAAAAAACCTCCAAAAACACTCAGTAAAAGAATCATCCACCTAAAACTGCTCATGTCATGCAGCTGTCTCCTGTGCCAGCCATAAGTTGATTTCCTTTGAACACGTAATAGATGAAAGTGCAAAGAGGGATGCTGACACCTTTGTGGGGCACCATGCTTCCATCATAAAACAAACAAAAGTCTGATGTTTACGAAAATAGTTGCATGCTAATTTCAAGATCAAAATTAGCTTCTTTAAACCTACTGTGTACTTCTGTAAAATGTTTGTTGTTATAGTTTTGTTGATTGTAATGTTCTTGTGGTCACTGTGTTGAGTTTCACTGGTGTCTACTGTGGTGTGACACTGCATGGGGACTGGGCTTATTGTTATTGTTTTATTCTGCTGAAAAGAATTTTCTATGATTTTTAATTGACAACAAAGTGTATTTGTACTGTCTTGATTATATTATTAAATTGCTGGAATATCCAGATAACATGCAGACATGTTTGTGTGATCGCTCTAGCAACCATCTCGATCGTCTACCTTTGGTGCTGGTCTTGGGAATAGCAACATCAGTGACTACTGTTCATCGCCTGTTGCCCACATCTGTCTCATCACTTTTGTGTATGGAAGTGTTCAGAGCTCCGCCATCTTCACAGTACCTTAATCTTCTCATAGACAAGGTAGATTTGCATGCCTGGTGCAGTAACTGAAAAGCATATCAGTTCTTGGCACTTCATCAGTTAAAATGCTAATAACAAAGTGTCATTCACCCCATCTGTTATTCAGACAAGCCAGGTGTTGAGAGATATCCAGATGACTACTCGCATTACTGTTTCGTGGCTGAACTGACAGATAATATAAGCTAAATGATGCTGCTGTAAATATCACCAGTACAAATCTCATGGTGCATGGGTGACCTGGGAAGATGTTATAAATTTTTTTTTTAATATTTAAAAATTTGGATCCATGATAGTTTCAGATGGTAAAAAAAACTATTACAGCCATGTGTAGTAAAGAGTTCGTCTAATTTTGATAAAAAAAATGTCCGCCATGAAGTTTCTCCTACCCAAGATTTTAGAAAAATGTGTCTGTAAATAATATTTATTGCAATTAAATTTAAGTTAATGTTTTTTGGAAAGTGCTGGACTGGTTTCTGATGACTGCTATGATCCAGTTTAGTTGAAGTGTGTAAACCCAGCATAAATCTGTACTTTTCAGATTTTGATGACAGGCGAGTTTCCGTTCAGGCTGGGACCTAAAGTGTTTCAGTTGCTGCTTGACCTGTTTCTGTTCCACCACTTGTCCGTCATTAACTTTGTCACAGCCTTTCAGGTGTGTTGGGGTCACCATCTTATCACTGTAATTGTGTACATTGTAAGTTTGGTGTGGTTTGTCAGGGATACCTGTCATGCAGCATTGTCCAAAACAGCATTTGTTACTGAAATAAAAAGATTTTATATGTGAAAATTCTGCATGCTGGTTTATAAACCTTTTGCACAATATTTAGACTTTGTTTACATAATATTTATGCATAGTTAAGACTCTTTAAACTATTTTCTGCAAGGGAGAAAAATCCAGAATTTTAGACTGCCTTTTCTGCCTGCAGAGCTGCCAACTATTACGGAATTTCCGTAATCTGCTACGGAAATCAATCTCTTGATACGGACCTACGGAAATGCCTGATTTTGCTATGCAAAATCCGATTCTGACTGTTTAAAAAAACAGCATGTTTTTTTCCCCGGCGAGACAAACTGATCATGTGAATTAGTTATGCGGGAAGCTGGTGTAGACAATGTTTCTCTTGACCAGTCAGCCCTCCGGTTATACATGTCAACAGCCAATCGGGTATCCGTTTCGGTAAGCCGATCGCCTTTCAGCCAGTAGCAGTGTGTTGAACTAGTTTTGAAAACTCTTAAAATGGCGAAGAGGCTGCTGATGAAGCCAAGGCAGATGTTAACGAAAAATTGCGTGTCGGTTGTTCGCTTTATAGAGAAGATTACACGATGCAGTATCCGTGTATCAAGCCGTCTTCAAAAGCAGGATTCGTGCGTTGCGAACTGTGCTTGTCTCAGTTTAGTATTCGCTAGTTTAGTATGGAGTAGGTGCGTGACAATTTAGATCAGAGAGGGGAGGGGGGCAGCGGTTTTCACAAGCGTTTTAGGGTACCAAAGGTTTTAAGTATACGTGAAATATTTACTTTTTTTTAAAAAATCCTCCAAACCATGATAGTCAATAATTAAGTTTTAAGGTTGGCAGCTCTGTGCCTGAGACATTTGAATGCCAAGCTTAAGACTGAAGAAACAACAAAGCCTTATGTAATATGTAATTTTTTTAGTCATTGAAAAGTTTCTTTTAATGTAGTTTTCTGTATGACCATCTTGGTGGTCCAACATAATGGTTACGCATCTGCTTCTAAAGCAGGAGGGTGGTGGTTTGCGGAACGCTGTTAGATTGCTTTTGTAAACATGAGTGGCCAACCAATGTGTCATGTTCAGAATTAACATCCTCTGTGATACTTGGTTAGAAAAGCATTGTCATCTAAATATGATTTAATTGCCAGCTGTCCATTTTTCCAAGGGTCCATTGAAGGCAGGTTTTACTGTAACTGTACTGTAATTTTACATTATGATTAATTTTTGTACCTTATGTAAATATTAATGTGGGTCTTTGTTGCATGTGTGTGTGTGTGTGTGTTTAGTTTTGTTTGTTAGACCATTATGTAAACAACCCCTGGTCACATTTATGTTGTCCGGTGAACATGGTGTCATCAACTGTCGACAATCTTTCCAGTAAAGACCTACTACAGCTGCAGCAACTGCCATCAGTGATGAGGTATGCAGCTTTTCAAATCATGAATCTGTTACAGATCTGCTACTATAGTCTTTTGTGTGTTCTTTGTTGTGACCCTTGAATATCACAGTTCTAAATTTAACCATTCATCCAGGTATATGGAGCAGATGTCTCCCAATGAACTGGCCAACATGCTTCACGAAGAGGAGAACTTCAGGGTAGGGCTAAACAACATTCCTTCTTTAGTTTTTAATCTACCCTTTTTCTGTATTTCTCGGTGTCTCTGTCTCTTTAAAGACTTGGTTATGGATGTTTTGGGTTGGCGTTCACATTGGTCTTTTTACCCATCACAGGTGGGTCAACCCATTGGAAGGTTGGTCTGCCCCTAACGAGATCACAGACCACGGTCAATAGAGCCAAGACCTTGCTTTGAGTACAGTTAGCCTTTCTGAATATGGCACCTGGTGTTTGTTTTCCCACAGATACAGGCTTAGCTGTTGACTGGGTAAAATGCTCCAGTTGACAAAGGAACTAGATTACTAGGATGTTCCGACCTCAATTATGTGTGATGAATGACTTGTACAGTATGTTTCCTTACATGTTCAGAAGTTGATAAAGAAGCTGTTGAAAGAAAACCCTGTCCTCCAAGACCAGTCGACTGCTTTGCTGCGTTTTCTTCATTCTCTTACGTCGCACCTTCCTACATGTCCACTGGGCAAGCAGGTGTGTGGCTTAGGCATTCCTCCTTCTCTTGTCCTGTGGAGATAAAATCAGGAACAGCATGCTAAAACATGCGAGAGAGAGAGAGGGAGAGATGACGGAGAGAGAGAGACGACGGAGGGGACGGAAGGAGATGGGAGCATCTTTTTGTTTACACATGCACGATTGCATGCATGCATGCGCATAGCACAGTTATAACCTGACATGTCAGTTATGCATCAAAAAGATCAAATTATCATGCTGGTGTATTTGATTGTCGTAGTCTTGCCATATTGCAGGTACGTGAAGTCTATGCAGCTTGCCTGGAAGCAGATGTTGATGAGATGAACAATTTCACAAAGGCCTTTGATTTGTTGGGGTAGGTTTTCTTTCCAAAAATGGTCTGTACTTTCAGGACAACCGCAAGCACAGAATCAGAAAAAGTAAATAAAAATACTTTTTAGGTTAGCTTTCTTCTTGCACACACTTCTAGCAATTAAATACTTAAACTTCTGAAGTAACACATAGGGCTATCTGTTAATGTAGAAAGTTTTATGAAATAAAGCATTGAAAACTGTGTGAAAATTGTGGCGAAAAACAGTTACAGAGACTTAAATACTTTTGTTCAGAATGACTGCAAGGGATGAGCTGATATCCCTGGTAACCCAAGCCATGCAGGAGATCAGCTGCAGCAGTGACCCACTGTTGAGAAATGTCGGAGACAGAGTGCAGCAGTTTGTGTACAGACTGAACCATCTAGAGGGTTAGCCACTTAAAAGTGTGTGTGTGTGTGTTGGGAAGGGGCAGGGGCACAGCCTTGTCATTGCTGGCCTTACAGTTTCAGTGGTGGTGGTTCTGGCTCCTTTTGACATAATCTCATGCAGTCCCTTCACATTTTTAAACTAGACAATTGCACATATTCTTCCAGAAGTAAGGCATGGCGCCATTGGGACTGGAAGTGCCTCTCGGGCTTGCATTTTTATGTTATGTACATTGGAGGATGTGGGTGGGGCTTAATTCATAAACATATGCTGGCCGCAGTTGTCAATATGCTGGCAGCAATTGTCAACCATTAGTAGCAGCAGTTGTCAACATGCAGTATTTGTATCTGTATGTGGTTATATGTCCATCACATAAGAGCACATTGGTTGGTTGTGTTTTAAGTCTATCCATTTGCAGCATGTCATCTAATATTGTCTGTATATACACTGTAATATCTTAGGTGTATACGTGGTGTCTGTCTGCAGCAGTTTACAAGTACCTTGATTGGATTCTGCCCATTTTCTCCTGTTGTGATACTCCACTGACTTTGTGTATAGAAGGGCACAAGTGCGCCAAGATCTGGAAAGCTCTGTATAAATCTTCAAATTGGTTGATTTGCAGATGAAGTTGCAGAAGACACAGAAAATAATACACTTGAGCACAGAGACTTAAAACTGCAAAAGACAGACCTGCGAAGTCTGCAAAAGGTAAATGAAATAAATATTTAAGATGCAGACTGTAACAGTTTTAAAAAAAACATTGTGGAGCCCAGGGTTTTATTCAGATTGCTCTGACAGTGTTAACACTGTGAACATGCTGAATGTGCAGCAGTTTTTCTTCTGTCCAGAAACTGCGGGAGATGGGAAAGAAGAAAACGACTCCCTATGAAAAAGTGCGGCAAGAGATGCTGACATATCTGAGGGACTTGATGAAGTAAGTTAAAGATAACAGGCTAAAGACAATGTGCAAGGTTTTCATCTCAGGTTTGACAGATGTGCTTCACATTGCATCTGTTTCCTCATGTCCCAGTACATATACAGTGTACATGTTTGGCTGTTTTGTTCAACCAGTCCCTTATAAGACCCCTCCATTATAAGACCTGATTTTAGCTGCTTTTTTCAGTCTTATATGAGAGGTTCTACTCTAGAAAAAAATATTCTGCTGTGTGTCACATAATATCAACCCACTAATCTCTTCATTATGGCTTAGTGGATAGTCATTATAAGAGTTTAAAATGTTTGTTTTTCTACACCACAGCTGATAGAAAAATATCTTTATTTTTAACCGAACTGGATTGTGCACTCCATTCTAAGTCTGAATGCAAGGAGGTTTTGAAACAACAGCTTTGTGTCCATACGGCCACCTTGCCACCCTCACCATGCCATGTATATAGAGATGAGTTGCTTGTCCTAGACTGTTACGTTATAACACACTCCCAAATCTTATTTACTTTGTGCATGTGTATGTGTGCAGGAAATGCTTACACAAGGCAGAAAAAACGGTGCTTTATGAAGTCTTCTATTATGACAATGTGACAGCTGTCCAACAACAGCTGCATGCATCACCTCGTTCTGCCATTCATCGAGCCCTAGGTGATCCAGAGCACTATTTACAGGTAACCTGTGATGTGCTGTGCTTCCCATCATACAAGTTAAACAAGTTGGGAATATGATATGGATTGGTGCATGAAAAAACTAATTTTCAAAATATGGGCTGTCTTAAATGGATGTGTGGGGATGCCCTTTTTATAAGAAAAATATTTTTGCTTTTGTTTTGCCAGTTTCAGAGTTAGTGTATTTATTCTTCGCTCTTGTCTTCTGTTGGTATCAAATTATCTATTCAGATCCGATAATGTGGGATGTATAGCAATATTTTTTGTGCTGGTTTAGTTGCTGGTGCTTACTTTTTTTGTTGACATTCATTGCATCCTGTTGTCGTGGTATTGTCTCTGTCGTGTCTAGGGGTATGGCGCTTATTTGTTTCACTAGTCTGCTCGTCAACTAGAGTTACAACAACATAAAATGTGTCAAGAAGGGGGAAACTAACAACGTGGTCGCTGCCTAATTTCATCAATTTCCAGTTGGCTCAAGGCCCCACCCCCTTGCTTGTCACGCGCACAACTTAATAAAAAGTGGGCAGCCATAATACCCTATTCTATTTATTTACAGTTACACACATAGAGTATTCTACTACACAATGAATGATGCTCCAATATACATCTCCTGACATATGTAGAACAATCACTCGCACTCTCATATATTCATCCCAGCTACGCTATACGTATCTACAAGTACACGTTATTTACTGGGTAATGAATTTTACCATACCGATAATTCACATCAGTGAACACAAGGAAAACTGTATCTTCTCCGAACTAAGACAAGTCAGAAAATGACGTCTTAGCAAACAATAAGATCAACCGATGATCACAAGAAATAACCGTAGGTTTCTACAAACCGACAAATCAACAAGTGTGATTTACTTTCTTCTAAGTTTGTTCAACTAGCTTTGAGTTACGGTCGTGTCTTACTTCCCTACACTGTATGTAAAATCACTTTCACGATGCTGGATAGGAATACCGCAGACGCCATGTCTCTCAGCTCCCCGATCTCAGCAACGGTCCAAAAATGCACGAGTTCTTTTTCCACCGGACAAGAGTCACCCCTGATGCAGAAGTCTGCTGGTTCTTTTGCGTCCACGTCACGGATAATGGTCGTAATCTCCTGAAGTAGCTACACCAGAACTCTTCGGCATACGGCTTCCGGTCCCCCTGGCATTCGGCGATCAACATTTGCAGTCGGGTGCCTATATAGCCCGGAGCGCGGTCTTACCAGCGGGACACGAATATGTTTTCTACCAGTTCGGGGTGGTGGGCTGTAGCCCGGAGGGTTGTCGCCCCCACCTCGCAGCTGACCCCCCTCTCAGGGTGACGGGTCAACCGGGGGACGGGGTGCGGGTTCCCCTCGCTCTCAGCCGGCTGCCTTCCCCGCTCCACCACGCGGTCTCTCCCGGCTGTTTCTGTGAGCCAATCGGGGCGACCGTAACAATTTGCTCTACCTCCTGATTGGGTAGGCAACGAGACGCCAAAAAAATCATAACACCCGTAGAGTCCTGAACACTTGTTGGGGAGGGGTATGCGGAGTTAATAGCTTACTTGGAACCCAAAGCCAGTGCTGTGCCCTGTAAAGTTGCTGTATTGCTAGCTGTCATGGCTGTGCCCTAGAAAGTGGCTGTACTATGTTTTCAGTGCCAGTGCTGTGCCCTGGAAAGTGGCTGTATCTCGGCAAAAATGCCAGACATTTCCATTGCCTACAAGCTGCACCTGGAGTGTGGCTCTATGATCAACCTGTATGACTGGCTTCAAGTAATGCTCTCTTTTTGCCACCAGCTTACCAACTGTATATGGGCTTGATGATCGCTTTTCACTCGCTCTGTTAAGCAAGTTACTGAAACTTTTTTCCTGCCAGGGCTTCTAAGAAAGAGTTGTCTAATGAGGGGCATTTAATGATTTTGCATGACTGGGACAGGTGCTAGAAGATGACTGCATGGTAATATTTACCATGGGTTCATGGGAATACATAATATCCAGAACTTTCTCACGTTTGCTTTGTTGATGACATAACAATTATAATCACCACCTTTCACAGGCTTTCGTCAGTGTAGTGATTTCTGAGGATCAAGATAAAAAGTCAGCAAAGCATGAAAAGATGATGCAGTATCCTTTGTGGTAGCACATATTTACACAAAATACATAAACATATATTTATATATCACAGATGCCAGAACAATTTTATCTGTATGCATCACCAAGTTAACTTTTAATAACAGATGTGTTGATTTGCTGAAATTAACCACTGTATCCTTGAAGTATTTAACACAGTTTACAGTCCCACTTCCCCTTTGTTTTTCTAGAGGTGTAGAATGAAATGGCCAGTTCCACGTAGTGGGATTAGGTGGACAAATCCGCATCCTTGATGAATGCAGATCAACAGCAATGGCTCATAGAAGCAGGAATTGCGCTTTTTGGAAAAGAACTTTTTAGATCAGCTTAGATGCCCCAAGTAATGTAAAAGCTATGTTTGAGTAGCTGTCGAAACTAAATTTTAAAAAAATACATCTTTTCTTAACCAAAACCTCAGGGCTCGATTCATCCAGGCAGTGTCAGAGTTACAGTTCTTGGGCTTTATCAAACCAACCAGGAGAAAAACTGATCACGTGTCCCGCCTAACATGGGGTGGTTGCTGACGGCGCTCATTCACAGTGCCTCGTTTTGTGAAACATTTTGAATGATGTTTTATATGTCTTATAAAATGTCAAAATTATGCTGATTTAAAAAAATAAAACTTCAGAATTCTTCTTTTGAAGACTTTATTTCAAGTCAAAGGGAGCACAGTGCATTCAGGAAAAGTAATCTGGCCAAAAAATAAAAAACATGTGTTTACATGTCCCAGATTCATGTTTGAAAACATTCTAAAAATGGCAAACCACACAACCACTATTTCACTCATCACTGTATGGTCAGGCTAAGAAAAAAAGCTTGGGAGTTTTCATGTTTTGTAGAATGCTGAATGCAACTGATGCATATCCTTAGACGGATTCCTTTCATTATGCGTATTCTCAACTGGTATGAGCATATTCTCTTTTTGGTGCACGAAAATGCCCCTAATGAGCTCTGTAGGCACTTTCATATCTGATGGAAGTAAAAAAAAAAAAGTGACCTATAAGCTTTTTTCTGTATTTTGTAAGTCTGCATCTTTTTTCTAAGTCTTTCTCTGCATCTATTTTTGTGTTTATGTCTTTCTCTTCATTTGTCTAAATAGCTGCCAACTCCAGCACTCAGCCCTTCCAATGGCCATCACCTGCACGAAGAGACTAAATGATGCAGACAGTGGTAATAACAACTGCTTTCAAAAATGATATTTTAACAAATAGTGACAGTTCACAATTTCGGCTGGTTGGATTTTAACCACTAGACCCAGCTGTTCTGCCTTTTCTTTGTGACTACGCTACTCAAGCAAAACGGCAACACCTGTTGGCACAAGGCACACTGATAAAACACACCAACAAAAAACATCTGGAACATAAACATTTACGTGATTCATTTACTTTGAAGCTGGCTGTGCATATTAAAACGTGGTCAAGACTGTGCAACATACCAACTAAAATGACCACAAAGAATGGTCTGTGGTCTATCCTGCGCTTGCCAACTGAAGCAATTTCAATGCTGCTGCTGACCAACAGCAAGCATTCTTAGTGCTTTTGTCACATTTTATGATAACGCTAGTTAATTTTGGGTACCAGTAGCTGCACCTAACAATGCAACGGTACGTAGCATTTTCTAAAATCTGCAATATCAATTTAATTTTCATTCTGTTAAACTGATTTTTCAAAAGTTAATATGTATATAATAGGAAGCATGTGGAAAAGCAAACAGAACATTGACCCTGTATCACATGTCAAAATAGCCGATGCCATCTGGATATATATAACAATGTCTGGGTGTTAAGCAAAATTTAAAAAATGTTACTAGCATATTTTGCCATGGCAAAAACAAGTACACTTTTTGAGAAGAAAATTTTCCAACTTGACTGTTTTCATTTTTCATTTCGGTGGTGTACAAAATTTGCATTCATTTCCAGCCTGTGACAGTGGAGACATGCACGACAAAACTGCAACAGCCCTCATCTAAGCCAAGGGAGATAATGCAGACAATTGTGTACTTTACCTGGCTTTAAGCCTTTTAAGGAGTACCACTGTACATCGTGCTGCAAATATGTTAGAAAACTGCAGGGGTGCAACATATCAAAATCAAAAATCTGGAAAGGTTTGCTTCCTCTGGCTTTTCTTCTTTCTCCTTGTACAGTACCTAGCAGAAAGATGTTGTCAAGTCATGATCTTGAGATCTGCCGGTACCATTTCAGCTTATACTTTTTCACACCGTGGTCATCAGGTCTTCATATGGTCCAATTGCTTGCTGTTCTTTTTGCCTAAACACTAGGAGTTTTATTTCACGAAGGGGTATCAAGTAGCTTTTTGGTGCAAATTTATCAGAAAGTATTAAAAACTGTCTACTATGGGGCCTCCCATACCATAGGGGCAGCTAATATAGATGGTCATGGGGGGTGGGGCTGCCACCCTAGTACTCCAGTTTTCTGCCTTCTGTACAATCTTTCACCTTTCTTTCTCCTCCTACACCCACCCTGACAAACCTTCACTGGTGACTTGTTCTTATTTATATATATATATACCTTCATTCTGTTGGTGTAAATTTCTTTATGCAGCCTAAATTCCTGTAACAAGGGTGGTGCAAGCAAAAAGAAACTCCACAACACTGCAGATTTAAGTACCAGCTACATCTGCTGAGTTTAAAAAAATATGCTGCCCTTTTATAATGGAACCCAAAACAACCCATGTGTGTCAGTTTACTCCTGACAGAAACAGCATCTTCTACCAGACAGTGAATCGTCAGAATGGTTACACTTTAGTCTGTGGCATGTCTGAGACAGATTAACAATGTCTTTTTTCATTACGCCAGGCCATGACTAGCATTGAAGGCACTTGACCTAATCAGCAAGTTCTCAAAAACGGCTGACAGGTTGACTGTGCAAGTCCAGTCATGTTCCCCCCTCCCTTGATGAAAATCAGTGGATGTGCTTCAAATTTTAAGTCATTATGGTTATTATTATTTCTAGATGATGTCAAAATATCTGAAAAGATCCGAGGTAAATATTAAATGAACACAAATGGTAGTGCCTTGTAGCAAGTAGTGCACTGATGACATAACAGCATCTTTTAGCTTGAACATTGCAAATGTTTGTACATGTGTTCCACAAGAGCCACTTAACAGAAAGCATAAACAGAAGCAGAACCAAACACAAAAGCACCATCCACATCTTTTGCTTGGATTCACTGTGCATAAAACATGCATCTGAATGCACGTGGTAAGTTGATAATTTGGAAAATTGAGTTTCTTGTCACAATACTGGACCATGACCCAAAGTACTATATTCTCAAAATAGCGATCCCTAACCACACCTTCCAAACAAAACCCACATAGCAACCCTGGTAAGGCCCCTCCACGCATGCACACAGCGTATGCCACCTGTGCACACAGCTCACTGACCCGGTCAAGCTGACTTTCTCAATCGTCTTTGTGCCGGTCGGACGTGTCACCAGTTGGTCTCCTACATTCCTGCCTTCACTCCAACGTGGCTTTGGTCTGGCACAGCCCTTGTCACCTCGGCCGCTTGTGACTGCAGATATGTGGATGTATGTTCTTTTTACTTCGGCGTGAAGTGAATAGCACTGTGCCTCCACCTTCTCGCCTTCCACCATGGTCCTGCGCTTAGCTCCAGTGGGCTGGCGATAGCCCTTTTCTCTCACGACAGAGAAAGCCAGATGGGCATCCACCCTAACTGCCATGGCTCTGGGCCTCTGTCTTCCTGGCCAGCTCTCTGGTCAGGAATCAGAGTCTTTCCTGACAGTCTCTCTGGCCCTGGTCCACGATCCTGCCTACGTCTACTCCTGACCTCGTCAGTGATATGGACAGAGCTTGGTTGCGTACAAACATGTCTCTAGTGTTTTGCCTTTCAGAGACGCCTCTTCTGCACTCTGACTGCAAGAGGGTCAAACGCCCGTTCTCTCGCTTTCAGTCTCCCCTTTGTGGGGTGTACTTCCTATACCGCCTACAAAAAGGTGGGGATGGCAGAACCCTCCCAGCATTGGCAATTGTTTGCGTACAGGAGGGTCGGGCATGGACCACCCTCCTAGCTTCTGTAGTGCACGAGCTCCAAGAAGCTCAGCGGGTGGTCTGCAGGCGCTTGGACGATCCTCCTTCAGGATCTGGCTTTGTGCCAGGACCGACGGACTTAGGGTGTAGGCTGCGGTTTTTCTCTGCATCTCTGTCGTCTCCATCCTCCTCACTCTGGTAAGTTTTTTGTGGTTGTTTCACCCACCTCCTTTTTGTGCTGAATCAGCACTTTGGGTCATGCTACAGTATTGTGACAAGAAAATGCAAATTTCTTTTTCTAAATTTGTGTTTCTTTAACAATACTTACCATGGCCCATTAAAGACCCACCCTCCTCCCTGCTGATGGGTTTTTCTGGCTTGAGAAAGTAAGCTTGACCTGGTCAGTGAGCTGTGCGCACGGGTGGCATATGCTGTGCGCATGCGCGGAGGGCCCTTACCAGGGTTGCTATGCGGGTTATTTTTATTTGGAGGGTGCGGTTAGGGATCGCTATTTTGAGAATATAGCACTCTGGGTCATGATAAGTATTGTTAAAGAAACACAAATTTAGAAAAAGAAATTTGCATTTACAACATGTAACATTTTAAAAGCAGATTTGTTGCACTTTTGATGTCTGTAGTGAGTGCATGGTTCACAAAAATAGATGCTGCTATAATACACCAGTAGATATGCTCTTATTCCTATTGTCTTAAGTGACCATGTAAGTTAACAAGCCAGTTGTTTACAAAAAACCACGAACAGCTGTTTTTAGTTTGTAAATATTTAACTGGAGTTCATCAAAGCCTCATTGTGCATATTAGAACACAGGAAGCCAGTTTCATGGGTGTCATGTGGAATGGTACAGGAAATGATGCCAAAGTACTGATCAAACTAAGGATTATGGTTGACAAAGGGATTAATTTTGAAAAGGTAATGTCTAGCGGAATTTTACTTTATCTCTTGGTCTCCAGGCCTTGAGCAGCAAAACGCTAAAATACAACGCTAATCCATGTAGCTGAACACAGACGGCTAGAAAAAGAAACCACAAAACAACTGCAGGCATCCCGAACATGACGTACGTGTACTTCCTGTTAATAATGTACGCATACATGTCATCTGACAGCTCAATAAAACCAAAGACCACTGGAAGAATGCCGAACACAACAGTTCCCAAGATGTATTGCTTCAGCAGAAATGTGTTGTTCTGGGGGATGGACCTCCATCCCACCACGGCTGCCACCAGGCTGAACATCCACGCAAACTCCCAAGGCCGAGGATGTGGGAGATCCCATCGCCGGAGTGCTTGCACGTTCATGCCGAGCAGAGAAACGATGCCAGGAGACAGGCGAACCAACATCAGCAGACCCAAGACAACATGGCCAAAGATGTCAAACTTCAGTCTTGTCTTGTTCTGGGAACTGAAGAATTTTATATTTAAAGCATGAAGAACCCTGGAATGTTGAGTTCAACTTTTTCTAAGCAGCATCAAACTGCAGATGTATACATTGATGAACATTAATACTCTGCACCATAGTTTAAATAAAGTCTTAAGTCTACAGTTGAAATAAAATATTGCTGATATTACTATTAGTCATAGCTGACTCGGTTACTGCAAACACGAAGGCAGGAAAGGCTTCAACCAATTCTTAGATTAAATTTCGATAAACGCATAATTCGTACAAATAAAGTATTAGGATTTTTTTCGTTTTCGACACTGTATTAGTATTACACCAACAGTTCACCTTGTCACACCGTGTTTTCAACGAAGCCCACCAGAAAACTGCTGATTGCGTTATTACCTGATTTTATATTGCCACGCTATGCTCTCTCTATGCCAGTGGTCACTGCCGTCAGACCCCACGGGTCTGCTCCCAAATTTTGATGCCATTGTTACAAAAAGTTTGTTATATGAGCCTATCTGCTGTCGAAATTTTCGAAACGTATGCAAGGCAAGCAGTTCGACACAAGTTTCCGAAAATGGAAACTACCATAGGGCCTTTTACATCATTAAAAAAATACTATAGCAGTCTTTCACTCCATTAATCGTGTGTAAACAGTCCATAAAACAAACGCAGATACATGTTGAGATGATTAACTGTTATTTGGACAATATACTTGAATTGCTAATTCAACAGCATTTTTTTAACGTTCGCCGCAGAACGATCGTGTTGTAACATGATGTAACTATGGCGGTGTTTTCAATCTAACAGTCCACGGGGTCTACTATAACTTTCCTTAATGGATCTTTCTTATCGACCTGCGCAAGTATATGCTGGGATCAGAACAAGTAATAAGTTTCAGAACAACTCAGGAGGAGATGGTGATGTAGTACTTACGGCTCGTGATAGACAAATTCAGGTTACTGGGATTGGTGAAGTTTGTGTTCTCCCCGATCGTTTCTCGTTAACCATCAAAGTTTCAGCCCAAAAGGACAATACACAGGATGCAAAAAACAGCGTGAAAAGACGTGTAGACTACATAAAACAAACGCTTGGAAATCACCATGTTCAGGTATGGTATTTACAGGTGGCAGGGAGTGAGAAAGGCTAAACATACCATTCCGAAAATCAAAACCCCACCTCCTCACTCTGTCTCAGTTACGATGGAGAAAGAAAAACTGCATCTTTTATTTTCATTATTTCATAACATAATATTTCTTTTGCTTTATTCTTTTTAGAGAAATTCTTTCAGTGTGCACCATCATCTGATCATGGCAGTTGACTTGTAAGAGTTTGTTGATATCAATCAATGTATCATGCATGGCGATTTCATTAAATCAATAAATGGTAATGGGAAGTATCTTGGACGCTGATCCATACTTTCCTGGTTTTGCGTTTGGATTTAACTGCAGTGGAATATTTATTTTTTTTAAAAACAAGCAAAAAGGAATTATTATGATATTAATGTTCTGTAGAGAATCGGATTTTATTTGTAAAAAAGGTTTGATTATGTTTTCTCCTCACAGGAGGCTGACATTCAGCAGTATAAGCACATGCAGCGTGTTGAGTCCAAAGTTCTTTATGAAACTGAGCTGTGTGTACAGTTTTCGGATTTGCAATGCTGCCAAGCAGTGGCCAACCTACTGGTAGAGAAGCTGGACAGTGCTGTTTCAGTCAGCCTTCCTGAATGTTTCCACTCCAAGAATAGTCTTGAGATTGCCAGGTAAAGTATAAGTGCATATTCAGGTGACTGAAAAATATCGGCCAGTCTTCCTGAATGTTTCCACTCCAAGATATTAAGGTGACCAAAAACGATCAACATTAATACAGAATCTGGAAACTGTACAGTTTGGTCAGCAAAACACAAAAATTGCCAGGAACAGTACTGTTATCTAGTAAGAACTTGTTAGTTTTACAGCTGTGGTTTGAGAAAATGGGATGCTGTGGGAAGATGGAGGGGGTTAGAAAATGAGACATGGGGAGATGGAGGGGGGTGTTAGACAAGTTTGTTGGAAATGAGCGTTCAAGCATTTGTTACAATGTCATGCCTTTCTGCTCCCCTCTTTAGGAGAAAGTGTGCTTTGCTGGCAATCCACAATGCTAAAGAGAAGGCCAAGGAGATGGCCAGATTTGTCCACCTTCTGGTAGGGCGACCACTGTCCATCAGTGAGACAGAAACAAAAGAGTCGGAGAACGACAAAGCAGAGGAACCGGGGGACCCAGACCATTTCCTGCTCATCAAGAACAAGATAGAGAATGCTACCATCAACATTAGCAGCTGTGTTACAATGTCCTTCGAGCTGAAATCTAAAGGAAAACACAAGTGAGCACCTTGACATGAAGAACAGTGATGTCTGCTGTAGATATTTGTTTCTTTCAGTCCTTGGCCTTCGTAATTGGTGACTTTTTCCAGGCATTCCACCCTGCTGTCAGCAGACAACATGGTTATATTTTATTTCAATAGCAGGATCCGGGTGAGATATGGAAGAAATGAATTGGTGACCATCTCACAACTAGATATTTGAATATTATGAAAGGTTATTGTGATTTATCAAAACAGGCTTTAACAAATAGCAGAACATGCTGAGAAAGTGGTAGTAGATCAGTGTTACATTTTGCAACATAATGGATGCAATTTGTATTTTATTAACATTAGAATTTTTGTTATTTGATGATGCTCTCATGGAAAGAAGACATTATTTCTGTCTTTGTTGTGTCCATGAAAAAATTAGACAAAAATCAAATCCATACTGGAATGGAAAACATTCTGAAAGAAACTTCTCTGATAGTAACTTGCTGTGTGTCGTTTTGTTTTGTCCTTGTTTGCTTCACCTGATTCCTCACCTCAGATTCTGAGGTCCAGAAAATGGTTGACTTCTTATACTTTGTTGCTCAAATGACTGTGGATACATTGTATAAACCTGCATATGATAGAATGTTGTTTTGCATACAGCATTTGTGATAAACTGTAAATGCTAAAGTTCTTCTACTTCACACTGAAGAAGAAATGAAATTTCAGAATTCAGAAGAAGGGGGTGGTGGTGGTCTTCATTATTAAATCACCATTCTGGTAGATATTCAATGTATGCTGTGCAAAAGTTGAAGAATGAAGGTTTTTTTTTTACTTTTTGTCCAGAACTTAAAAAATAAGAGCAGTAAAAAATTTTTTTAGTGTTCTTCAAAGTAATGAAGGAATTTAAATGATATTGTCCTTTTTAATTGCCATTATCATGGCATTTTTTTGCTGGAGTAGCCCAGTTATAAAAATATAGCCCAGCTATAGAATGAATTATTTAGAGACCTAATTCATTAACTCCAATAATTGGTGTATATTTATGTGCACACCCTCAGTAAATGAGAAGCAAGAGCTGTGAGTCCAAGGGCCTGCCGTACCTCACTGGTGTCAGTTTTCAAGAGGCGCAGTGCTTGCAAGCTGAGATGTTACAGCCACTCCAGTGACACTGCTTGAATGACCATTGAGTGTTTATAGTGGCTTGCAGATAATGCTCTTGATGGCTGATGTACGAATCACATCATCTTGTTTGTGGGTCATCAGTGTTTCATCTCTGTGTGCTGGGAGGAGGGGGGGGGGTGTCGGAAGTCTGATGTTTGTGCCCGCCCTTGTCAAGGAGTTTTCACTTAGACCACAAGCTGCCATCAGAATCTTAAGGCAAAGTGGTTTTTTTTAAATTAGCATTTTAGAAGCATAGGTGCGCATAACACTGCACATATAATATCTTTCTCCAGTAATATTTCAACGCTTGTTTGCACACGTCCTCAAAAAGGAGGGGGATCAATACATGTTCTCAAAAATAAATAAAGGCTAGGTATAAACGTCTTTCATGAACAAGGTTTTTGATTACTGGGTGCAATACATGTATGACGTTCAAAGAAACATAATTCTTGATTCTCTGCTGTAAATAAACCAATTTAATGCTTATAAATCTGTAGATGACTCCTTTTGCAACATCTGAATACACAGAATTATTGGATTTAAATTCAATTTGTTTAGATTTTGTGTGGGAAATGGAAAAGTCATGTAATTTTGGGAGGGGGAGGCATTCAAAACAGCTTTTATGTTTATTTCTCTGTTCTTTATGGGCCTCCTAATTATAAGTTTTTCAGCTCAACTTGTGGTTCACCCAACTATATCCCATGTTAGGAGTGAAAATGTCTGCAACTGCAGTGATAACGTCACACTGACATAGTGGGTGGCAGTGGTGTGAAGTCCATTGACCAAGTGGCTAGCAGCGCCCAGGTAAAGATAAGACTGCAATGTCATAAAACAGCCAACTATTTCAGGGTTAATGTACAGCATGTTAGCAATTGTCCACATTTTTGTCTTGCTTTTGAAAGTATGCTCCTCAGCCAGATTGCCAGGTCCCAGTTTTTATTTTTAAATGCTGAAGGGCGGGCAAAACTAACATCTCAAAGCAGCTTGCCGAAAATTTAGTAGTAAGGGATGTGGCATGGTAGTGTATTAGTTTACGGGCGAAACAGAAACAGTCGCTACTGTCCCTACTCGCGGCAACTCAGTCTGGTGGATATCAGCTCCAGTCGAGATTCAACGAGACCGTGCTTTTCATTGCATCGTGCTAGCAACCGAGATGCTTCTTAAAACTACGGTCTGCTGAGGGTGGGGGGAGTAGACTTCACGCGGCCTGCCATTTTGCGGTATCGTTTATGGATGTGCATTCGTTCACGCGCATTTGCCCACTTCCCGCCTTCCCCCTTCTTTCATATATGGATGCACGCAGCATTCTGCAATGGTTTCTCAGCGACAGCAGCAGCATGCTAGTAGGAAAAGACACTATTAAAGGCTGCAAACAGTATGTGGTACGAAAAGTACACATTTATTTCCATTGTCAAGGTCAGCACTTCGCGCCGGGCCAAAGATGATATGATACGTCACCACAGCGCCTGCGTGCCTGAGATGCAGATAATCATGCGACACAAGAATTACACTGTATTACATAATAATAAATAATACCACGCGCCTCGTGCAGTGACCATGAACGTCATATACCATGCGTATAGGCGTGTGTTTATGTCCGTGTGCGCATGTTAATGTGTTAATGTTTGTGTGCGTTTGCTGGTGTGCGGGCGCACGAAGAGGAATATGAATAATGTATTTGAGCAATGTACACAAAATCCTTCTACACAAATGTTTGAAATGCAGATTGATGTCCATGGTTTGCGGACACGGGACATGGGCAAGACTTCACAGGCTTGCGTCCGTCATGTGGATTAGTTGAAGGATTTTTATTTAGCTTGGTTAACGTGGTGCATATCAGGATGGTGTTGCTTGAGCAAACGTGCTACCACACGTGGAACTGCTGTCGCAACACGGGCTTCGGCCCCACCCAGTCGCATTATACTGACTCCTGGCCGCGAAATGTTTTTTCCAGTGTTCTACCCAAGCCCGGACGCGCATCCGCAGTCTACCAAGTGCACTGAGCATACCGGTTGCTAACCACAACAGATACTTGTAGGTCAAGCCAAGCACTCTGCACAGCGTCACTTCTTATACAAGGTAGTTACAGTGAAGAGTAGAGGTGGCAGTACATACCATAATACCGGTAAATACCAGTACGGTCTTAAAACGGTACAGTATACCTGTATGGGTCATCGTACCGGAAGGGACACAATCAGGTTAATAAATAATCTTCGTTAATTAAAATACAGCAAGCGCTCGGAAACGGTGATTACTACTACACGAGAGATAATCCCTTACAGCAAATACAATTAATTCAATTGAATGATATCCCATATAACGAAAAGGGGTGGTTGTGGAGACGGGGAAGTCCCATTCTCATTTCAGTGATTCTTATACCACGGATGACAGGTGTCACAACTTGGGAGAATTCTTTTTGCTCTTGACGGGTCGTCTGCTCTGCTCGCTCTCACGACCACCGTCAAGAGTGTGACTGCGTAGGTGGAACTATCACTGTATTCTAAGATTAATTACTATGATTTCTTAATCATATGGCCGAGCCCCCACCACCTACAGTCTCCCATAAAGAACAACAAAAGACCGTAATACAGTGAACACAAAAAAAGAAGAATGTATTGTTGATAGAAACAGCGAGTATTTACAATCAAGACAATATATGTTACAACTCGTTACAACTCTAGGGCTCCCGCAATTTCCTTCTGTTTGAGCTAGGTCTACTATAACATCTAATACCAACCTACATCACCCGCCTCGCCATTAAATATAATGACAAAACCACGTACCTTAATCTCGCCTTTGCATACGAGAAAAAAGAATGACCACGTGATACACAACACTCACAGAACACAACACTCGTTCCCGAATGCTTCTTACAGTCCGCACGACAGTCTGTACGTTGGAGCGCCCCTTCCTTGGATATGTTCACCAGTAGATACCCTGAAGACCTCTCGAACACCTCCACGTAACAGCAGACTTCGATGCCGACGATCACACACGCCACAGAGGATATGACGTTTTTCCAAAGGCTGACACACAGCCCCTTGAGCTCACCCAAAGAGCTCGGTTACAGGCAGCCTCCTTGTAAGGCTGGACCTTCGCCCCCTGCTTCAGACGGTTGTCTTGTCCGCGGTCTTCGGTCTCCTCCTTCCCACAGCCGAGGAGCACGTGCTAGAGTCTCACCCCAGTCTGGAGGTATCCAGTAACCTCACAGAGTTCCTTGCGCTAGGCAACTGGTCTACTCAAGCCACGTGCTGTCGCTGCTAGACTTCCACACGTCTAGCAGAACGAGACACCTCAAATTCTGCAGCTGAACCCTTCAGCCTTCAGCAGACTTGTACCACAAGACACGTACGTCTCCCCACAGCAGCTCTTCTTCACAGGAGTTCAGGCTAACAAAGCCCACACTGTAGATTTCGCTGAAGATATCCTCTCACAGGGTATTTCTGGGCGTAAGACGTCCTCTCGCGGGATGTTTTGGGCAGAAGATGCCCTCTCGCAGGATGTTTGGGCAGAAGATAATTCGACTGTCTAAACCAGTCCTTTTATCTTCGACTTTCGTCCATAGATTCATTCGCACGCACGTGGTCAACAAGGCGGTTACATGTATCAACCAATCAGGCCAGAGACAGTAGAAGCCACACCCCGTGTCAACTAGTAGAACACCCCCCTAAGTGGACACCTAGTGTGGACACAACTACCCCCTCCCCTTCCTGGTCATTTACACCCATCGGCTACATCAAAGCCCTTGATGCTCGATACTACGCGTCACTGGATCCCCCCAGCTACGTAATCCTCCCCTGAACAACTAACGCACACCTGGTCAGCCTGACACCTTCACTAATCCCACCCCAGCAGCCCCAGGGTAATTAACACCTTGCCCCTGGTTTCTAGGGCCAGCACCCCTGATCATAAGTCTGAACAGGGACCGAGCCTGGGCTGGTGATGACGTGAGCGGCTAGATGGCGGCTTGAACAAGGAATAATAGACCTTAATTAGGGCCTGAGAGTCGAGGATGGATCACACCTGGAATCTATGGAGCAATCTCCTTGACCCACCAGACCCCAACACGTGACAGGTTTAATGGTAGATGATAAGGATCGATTTAATTTCTTCATTTATTATTATCTCCCACGTATATATGCTGTACACTTTGTGTCGTTTTGAATTCTACACGCTCCTCTGACATTAAGAATGATTTGAAAATTGTGGAAAACAGTCGAGGAACGTCGTTTATAACAACGTTTTGGGTTAAAAAAAACACCAGAGTGACTTTAATATGGAAGAAAATCTTGCTGTTTGTCGTATATGCAGAATTGTCATCCAATTAGCAGGCGACATGCCACTACGACCGCGGACACTAGACACCATCCGATGCTGATGGGCTGTTTGTGGAGACCTGCGCAAAATATTCATTTCTTTATTCGGTGTTTACTTTGGTTTTCCCTCCCTCTCTCATTTGCACAAGCACACCCGTAAACACGCGCACATGTGCACAGCGTTAAATATGCAGTCGACGAAGTTTTTGCTTGGAAGAAACCCTGCTCGGCTGTACAGCCGGTATTCCAGTGAAATACCGTTCTGCGTATAGGTACGACTTTCGGTGCCGGTACCCACCTCCCGAAGAGGCCAATGCCTGATTGTTAGCTGAGTAGCAAAGACATCTAATTTTAGGGTTGGTTCGCAGGTTCAAAATCCACGTTAGCTAACGATGGGGTTTTTTTTAGGGGGGGGGAGGGAGGTTAGGATTTGGTCTAAGGTAGGGCTTCTGTTTTCATGTATAAGTTCAAACCTGTCTTTGCGCTAAACGGGATAAAAGGTGGTCTGCCCGGGCTTGGGCAGAACTCAACTGGGAAAAAGAATTTGGCCGCCGGGCTAACCGATCCTAGCTCCCTACAGTGCCAGGTGCTCTGCAGGACACCTACTAGACTTGGACTTTATGGCTTAGCCGGAGCCGCCGACCTCCCGCCTGGGAAGCGGACGTTAGATCACCAGGACAGTCCGCTATGTGGCGCTGTGTCCATACTAGCATTCACAAAGATGTCCCAAATGTCACACAATATTAAGAAACGTGATATGTACATGGAAATAGCACTGTAACTTTTGGAGCAAAAGTGTTTACAAAACACAAATAAAGTACACAGTAACGGTATGTGAAGCACAGGAAATATACACAGGAACAGGGTGTGTACATGTGTGTCCTTGACACTACAGAAGTATACAGAACAAGGATTATATACATGATACCAGTATATATATATATATGGCCTGACTGTTCGTGACACTACACAAATGTATGAAATACGGGTTATGTAGGTCTTCACAAGAACATGGATGTGACAGGCGATTAAAAAGAGAGTTGAATAAACCCATCTAAAAACCAAGCTTCTGATGATCACACGCGGAATAAATAAATGCCACCACAGCTTCTTTTGGCATTGAGCAAAGTGATGTGCTTTTTAAACTTACAACATAGGAAGCTTTCTGTAAGGGCCAGTCGTTATAACCTAAGCCTTTCCCGCATGAAAATTGTTAGTAAGAAAATTCTGTGATTTAGGTAAAGTGCAAGTGAACGGATTCACCGTAGTTTTTTAATAGGTACTGATTTGTGCACGTCCGCCTGGGCCATCACTCACCCACAAGACTAATTAAATATGTGAAACAAAACAAAAGAGGTTTTATATTAGTACGTTAGGCACAAAACACGGAGGTGCTGAAGGACAGACAGAAAAAAACGTAGTCGCCCCTTCCCCACTCTCTATACAGACACGGTAAAGAATGTTACATATCGAAATATACACGCATGGCTGTGCTTAAAAATTATAAATATCTTCAGGAAGGTTCATCTATATATCTACCTGATTCCTCAAAAAAGAAATTGGCTTATCAGTTTTAGAGTAGACCCAGTTAGTTTTCTCGCCCTAGTCGTCCTATCGTGCGTAGATGAGAGCGAGAGAGAATTGTATGACCAGTGACCAGAAGCGCTATCGCCACTTCAGTGCCCAACGCGTCGACCACCGATTTCTTAGATCTGGGATTTTATTACTATGCACCCCGCCACCCCCACCCCCAAAAAAGCCCTAATAAAAACACCAGCAGAGATCCGGTGGAACAAGTGGTAAACAACTGGTTCATTAATTTAATGCACTTTTATAAACATGAGGCATGACGGGAAACAAAGACAACAATATATTAATGAATATGCACATAAAATCAATGCTAATAAAGGGTCAGTCACCTGTTTTCACAGGCAAAGCACTCCATGCGCATGTGCGTTAAACAATCGTACCGACACCTAAAATCGAAATATTTGTGTATTTCATTCCAAATGATAGCCATAATATTACAAATACAAAATCAAAACGCAAAGACAGTGGACTGGGATTGTATTGTTCTAGGCCAGGGATGGGGAAATATAGTAGCCCCTGGCCAAATGGCCTCTATAGACATCTTGCCGGGACATTAAAAATCACGCTTTACAAGCTTGTTTGGCTTTTTATTGTGCCTTATGCTGCATTAATAAGTCTTTAAAAATTTGTAACCGAGAGAAAGACTCTCCTACAAGAAAAGAAAACACCCAAGCAAACAAACAAAACTGGGCTGGAGGAAACTTAAGTGGACAAATGAATTTTAAAACGTTACTAGCAATTTGGGCTAGTGAAAATTCGGGAACTTCCCCATTCCTGTTCTAGGCTATGCGCTCAGAGTACATTGTCAAGAAAAGTTGGTGATAAATGACCTCTTCAGCAAACACCAAACATTTACCATAAACAATAAATTACGCACATTTTAATCCTGTGAACCCTACTTGAGATATGAGAGAACGTTCTGAGATAATAGCAAGTTGTGCAAACATAGAACTAGCTATTGCGTTGAATTTAGAAAAACATTGCATCGCCGAACTGTGGGTTAAACGCTAAAATCGACATAAGCGGTTATACACTGACAACAAATGTGAAAACGAAAGCCATATGTTTTCTCGCTAAATGAAGTTGCAGCTTGAAACTCTTTCATCAAAAGTTGCTTGTGAGGTGTTGTGTACACTGGAAATCTTGCAAGTAAAAATGATTCGATTGAATGTCACGAAACAGACATTTCATTTTGTTCGGTGGCAAGATTATTTTGCGAACTCAACACGAACGTTCTCAAGCCCTATAGACACAACCTGTTCGTGGGATCGCATATAATTTTTGACGAAACACAAAAGCATACGTCCATATCGCGGTTGTGCTGCACAGTAAGCTTGACGTCACAATGTTCTGGATGTGTGGCGAGCACGTGCAATTCGTCACGTGTCATATATGGAGTCTACAGATATGCGCTGACAACACACAATTGTCCTTTATCCTTCATGTTCTGGTGGGACAAGACAGACAAGGGTTCCTTTGTTACGCACGAACGATTTCCGCAGCTTGTAGACTTGAGAGGTGATTAACGTGCATTGTTAACACTGGCATTGAATTAGTTTCAAGCAGATAGTTGGAAAATCCTATACAGTGAAATGCAATTGGAAACGCAGTTAACATTTGTTGCGAAAGAAAGTCTCATAAATGAATGAGACTTAAAAGAATAGGCCTATAATCTGCTGGGATCAGACAACGCAAAGACCCTGCTTCTCCCGCGAATAATATTTTACGAAAAGAGTGTGAATGGAACGTGGGTCACTTTTTCATGCAAGAAGAATTTGATTGAGCATGCGCAAGCGAGGTTAGAAGTATGGGTCTCATTAATGAGTCGTAACCTAACTGAAGATATCGTTTCGCGGCAATGGCAAGCTACAGCAGATAAAATTCTGCTTTTGACTCACTTATCCATTTCCTTCGCTCCTGTAGATTAACGACTGTGATAGCGCCATCTGGTGCAAGCACAACGCATATTCTTTTCACCTAGTCTCATATAAAGATATAAGATGGAATTCATTGGAAACACGTTTATGTTTATGGCTGTGGTCTAATTGTACTTTGGCGACAATGGGCTTGAAACTGATTCAACCTCAATGTTAAAACGCGCATTCCTTCTCTGGCGAGCTGTTCGCTATCCTTGTGTGTAGGCAACACACGTCCTTTAATTGTCAGTCCCACAGGGGAAAAGCCCATCCCCTCTTATCTCCAAAAATGGAAGAAAACTTTGGAAAAGTCGTGAAGTATTCCATGTAATGCTGGTCCCTCTAGATGAAGCGTCTACTTCAGTTCAGTCAGTGCAAGACGATGAAACATTCCCCAGTGGCCACGAAGAGTTTCCGAGAACACGAAACAGTTTCTATTGTAATTTATTAGCTAGACTCAAAACTGTGTTCGGGTTTATTCGAAGTTAGAACATTCGTCCCACTAAAATAGGAAATTAAGGCAAAGAAATATGTTTCTTTATAACAAATAACTGTGCTTTGCGGGTTTTTAAAAAAAAATGTGCAAAGTTAAGAGGAGCTTGGGACCAATCTACACTGGCGCTTCACATTTGTTCTTGTTCCGGCTGAGTTTTTATTAATACAGAGCCAGCCCTTTCCCCCACCCCACCCCAATTCCATCGCCATCGTTAGTTTCTCATCAAACCGGTACACCATTAAACTGTACTTAGCAGAACACCATTAAACTGTACTTAGCAGCTCAGTGCCAGCAAAAAGGGAGGGCAGTGACTGCAAAGAGTAACGATGGCGCCTTGGATCTGATTATAAAGGCTACCCAGCCTCATCGGTGTTGGGAAGTAACAGTAACTGCAGATTGAAGCCATCGGACAGACTGCAGAGTGAAGCCATGGGACAGACTGCAGAGTGAACCCACGGACTGATCACATCTAAACGCTTCTAGCAGACCTCCGCCAGTCAGGACCAGACCCCTTATACACTGGTGTACACACTATACACCAGTGTGTAAGGTCTCTGTCAGGACTGACGTGTTCAGCACGATGTGGACGTTTCAGTGTTGGGCACTGCAACCGCATCAAATCTGGTCAACGGCGTGTGAGCGCCTTGCCAGGTCCCCGACTTGCCAGCAAGCGCTGTCCGTGCTGACTTGCTGGGTGGCGCGGAATGGGCGGTACTGGCGCCCCCTAGGGAGGTTATGTCGTTATCCGGGTCCTGCGCGAGGGGGACCTCTCTGGATTTTCGTTTCACTCCCCCGTTGGCCCGCTTCCACACCTCAGGAGGTCTCTGCTCCCGACCTGCTGCTCGTCCGTCTGTGCCATAAGCTGCCACTTCTCCGCCAGCAGATTCACTGCCAAGGTCAAAGGTCATGACTTTCACCGCGTCCATCGACGCAACGACATCCTTATTGGGGTCAGGCATCGATCTGCGATTTTCTTGCAAAGTGCCTGGGGTGGCCGTGGAGCCAGTGCCCTCGTCCTCCTGCCCCACCGGCGCCAATCTGGCCGACATGTTTTGGTTTTTGTCGGTGTGTCGGGGTCGCCACTTCCAGTTCCGTTTGGAAGGATTGTCAGTTTTTCTGTCGGCGCTGCCTGGTTGAAACTTGGAGTTTTTCTCATCCTTTGTTGCCGTCACGCAGGGCAGAATCTCGCAGCCGGAGTTTTTTCCGTCCTCTGCTTCTGGAACTGAAGGAGCACTGGGGGGGGGGGGGGGANGGGGGGGGAGGGGGAGATAAATACAAATCAGATTACTTAAAAAAAGAAAAATGTCACAAACACGGCCTCATGAAAATAATAAGGAAAAACAATGTCGAAGACAAAGGAAAAAGTAATGTTTATACTAGCCTCCCAAAAAGCAGAGCTTGAAAAAACAAAATAAGATTTTGTTCTTCATCCTTTTCTTCCTCTTATCCTCCTCTCCCTGTCTTCCTCCTCCTTGCTGCTACTTATTATCATATACTTGCCACCATTGCCACTACTATTACACTTATAACTGTAACGACAACATTTGTAATTGTAACAACGAAATTTGTAACTATAACAACACTTCTAACTTGTCGCTACCGCGGTCAGACCTCAGACCTTAGCGTCAGTCACTGAACGATCACAATTTTTCACCGTAATCTCTTTCCAGAAGAAAAAAAGGAACTTCAGGATGTCAGCATCGTCACAGTCTGAGTGGTGAGGGTTGGAGGGGGCAGGGGGGGGGCGCTGGTTGAAGATGTAGACATCAACACCTACCATGCCAGTCGTCTGACAACCATGATGATCGCGATGATCAGTAGGATGACTGTGACGACCACAGCAACGACGCAGCCTGCGATGAGCCCTGTGTCTGGCAAACATGTGAAACATGATCAGACAAATATTGTATTTTCCTTATTCTTTCTCGTAGCGCCAACGGATGGGTAAAGAGGAAAAACACATTGACATAGCAAGAAACTCAAAAACGAATGCTGCTCTGGTCCAGTAAAACTAAAGATGTGACACAAAAACCAGCATTTATGTGACACATAATGGTAACACTTCGATATATCCTGGCCAGCATCTCGCTGTGAGTATTCGTGAAATAACAAGGTAACAGCAAAGACACAAGGCGTTATCAGACAAGAGTATAACAAGGCTGCGTACAACCACATTTACCACAGACATACTGTCACAGAGGACCCCCATATGCTTACTACAGATTGAGAAATGAAACTAGTTTCTTGACTGCGCCGTTGGTGATAAGGCAGAGTAAGCTCTCGTCCGTCCGTCTGTCTGTCTGTCTGTCCGTGTTTTTTCTGCCTCCCCTTCTCTCACTTATTTTTTCGCGTTTATAATTGTCAAAGAAAGGAAAATATCAAGTTATGTAGAAGTAGCTTTGTGAGAGTGCCACGCAAGCAAGGTCACAGATATTTTCGCTATGATTAAAATTGCCACAGTTCCGTGGGTTCTTATCTGTCCCTTTTTCGAACACAAAGGTATTGCTGTTCCTGATGACGGCATTAAAAGGAATGAAACAACGAAAACCTTTATGTTCTTCGTCTCTAAGATATTTCACTGCTACAACTGATGCATTCTTGTGAAGGGCGGGAAAAAAATTGAAATCTGATAGAACATCGGAAAATAAACTCTTTTTCTTCCTCCGTTCCTCGTGTTATCTTTCCCCAGCTTCTCCTTCCCCAACTGTTTTCTTTCTCTCGTTTTCTTCTTCGTCGTCGCTTACTGTAGGTTGAATCAAACATGAATGCGAAAATGATTACCAAATCTTCTGCCCTACACAACCTTTATTTCCAGGAAGGTGGAAGAGGGTCGGGGGTAGAACACAAGGGAAACGATGAAGAAAAGGGCGATAATAGAAGGCTGGAACTCACTATCTTCCTGTGTGGGGCCGGGTCCTGGCTGGTCGTACTGTGTGCGTCTGCTGGAGACTGTGGCCAGTTCCATCACTCTGGACGGCGTGACGGTCACAGGGGAGGACGGCGTGAAGGTCACAGGGGAGGACGGCGTGACGGTCACAGGGGAGGACGACGTGGTAAGAGTGGGTACTGCCAAAATGCACGTGAGTCAACTTTTATCTATCATCTCTCTCTCTCATACCTTTTCCCGTCTTTCTATCATCACACCTTCTATCTCTCTTTTTTCTCCCTCTCTCTCTCTCAGTATAGGGGTTCTTGAGTGTCGCGGTAATTACGGCTACAAAACATCTTTGCAAACGTGGCCTACATTAGTATAGCTAGCATCGACTGTCGAGCGAAAGGAACTAAAAGGTCAAGGCACGAGCAAGGAGCCGCCTGCGAAATTCTTTTCCCCAATTGAGTTCTGCCCAAGCCCGGGCACGCATGCGCAGACCATCTTTGATCGCGTTTAGCGCAGACACAGGTTTGAACTTATACATGAAAACAGATATCCTACCTAATATCATACTCTAACCCTAAGTCTACTCCACCCACCCACCCCACCCCCCCACACACACACCACCACCACAAAAAATCTGATCATAAGCTAATATGGGTTTTGAACCTGCGATATAACCATGAAACCCAATGTTTTTACCACTCAGCTGGCAATCACCACAGACTACTGTAACTAATAGAAGTGACGCCGCGTAGAGGTCATGACTTGGCCTTTAATTATCCATTAGAGCTCGCAATTTTCGCGCAATGCTTTCGCTTTATTTTTTGTATATGGATGTTAAGAGACGCCCGCCCCCTTCCTTTTTCAGCGACAGCTCATGCCGCCAGACCCGTGAAACCAAGCGAAGTGGCGACATCACCACTGCCCAGCAGCTACTGACCAAGTTCGCAGACGTAATAGACCTTGAGCTGCGTGGCGTAGGCCGTGCAGATGGGCGAGTAAGTCCTGTTCAAGGTCACCGTGCACTCCCGCTGCCGCTGGCACGGGTTGAACACGTCCGTGGTGTCTGTGCAGTCACCGAGCGCGTTGATGCAATACCCGTACCGGTTCACACTGGACACCACCTCGCCCAGGGAGATGACCCTGCCCTCTGGGCATGTCAAGGTCACGTTCACCGTTGGCGCATCCTCTGTGGCCGCTAGGCATGTTTTGACGCTGTAGTCTGTAAATAAAATAGAAAATACACTTGATTTTAAAAATGAAGATTTTGCATAAAAATTATCTTAAATTCTTCAAATTCGCGTTTGGTTTATTCGCTGTGATGCTTTTGAGGACAGGGTGAAGGGCGTCAGGGAAACGAAAAAGGCCATCCCAAAGATACAGAGACACCATCACAGAGCAGTGTCATGTAGGAATAGTCAGTATTGGTGGCAGAACAATAACCAACTTGCGCTTTGCCGACTAGATCGACCGATAAGGTGGCAAACGAAAAAGAGCTTGCCGACCTGGTTGAACCCGTCTGGAATGGCAAAATCGCCCTCGGTTTTACGATCAGACTGATGTAAACTCTAATCATCTCCATCTTTCTCTCTGCTTGTAAGACATGGACCCTGACAGCCGATCTGCAGAGAAGCATTCAAGGCACGAAGATGAGATGTTTCAGAAAGATCCGTCGTAGTCTCACCAACGAGACTATGCGAAAGACGATACCGAAAACCACTGGACCATACGAAGACCTGACGGTCGCTGTGAAAAAAAAACGTGAACTGAAGTTGTACGGGCACATCTCGAGATCTGTCTGTCGTCTTTGTTAAAACCACTTTGCAAGGTACAGTACACGGAGGAAGAAAGTGAGGCAGACAACAATGGAAAAACAACATCAGTCTACGTTTGCAGAAACCCAGAGACTGACAGAGGATAGAAGGAAACGGAGAAGCTGGTTGCCAAGTCGCCAGAGGTGTTTCCGCTGTCTTCAAAGACAGATGATGAAAAGCGTCCGCACTTTATGGCATCGAAGAATAAATTTATAAATAGAAACGACACACGAACACTCACTCAACCCAGCCAAAGCCTGTTCTTAATGCTGTATGGCAAGATAAGGTGTTAGAAAGCATTACACACAGATCGTCAACTGCCCCTCCCTCCCCTTCCTCCCGCTGCCTGACAACGTAAATGTAGACAGTATTGAGAGCGCCCGGGAGAGCAAGGTTTCTTCCTGATAGGCAGAAGAGCCAACAGCATTTTGCATTCCGATGTGCCTTTTTTTTCGTTTCCCCTCACGCAAACAGCTGTAGAGGATAAAGGCGCACCTGTGGCGAAATGTCTCTGACAAGTAAGAAATAAAAGAACTAGGCATACCGAGTATAGCTAGGTGGGAGAGAGCTGCAGAAAGAAGTCGAGGAAGATTTCAAAGAAGTAGGGCAGGGTAAACAAAACAAAGCAATGGGAGGATTCCCGCACCTTGCACACTCACAATGGTTCGTGCGGCGTAGGAGAGCAAAATATATATTTGACTGTCAAGCCAGAAGGTGTCACACGCACTTTGTTGCCCCTGATGTCACTAGGGACTGACCAGGTACAAGCGAACATGTGCATACGCATGCGGATATCTTACCTCATCTTGTGGGTGTGCACGCGTGTTTAATTCAGGTGATCTTACTTTTTGGAGGGTTTGAGGAGTTGCTGTTGTTATTATTGTTGTTGTTGGGGTGGGGAAGCAGATGCTTGGTTCATATTGTAGCAGGGCTGCGTTATAGAGAACAAAGGCCGGGGTATCCATGATAATAAGAAAACGTGCTATATTACTCTCAACGCTGATAACAATAGTTTTGAAACCGCAATGGACATAAATCGCGATACTTTCAAATCTATATAAAATAGACGACGTTTAAGAACGAAGGTACAAGCTTCCACAAACAAATGTTCACGGGAGCACGCACTCATAAACATGTGCTTACGCATTTTAAATCTTAACTGCTCGTGTGTCTGCTTTATCATAAGTTTGTGTCGAAAAAAGGAAAAACAAATAAAGAAATTAAAAGAAAATAAAAAAACAACCAGAAAGAAAAAACTTGCTCTCACGGTTATCGCATTACAAAATTAAAACTAGGTGGACCGCCGGTGACCCACAAGAGTTACTCTTCTCCTTTTTCTTATCTAATTATACAGTCCGCGTTCACCGTGAAATACCGTTTCGAAAATCCGGGGCATTGTTCAGAGTGCATATTTTTAAAGCGCTTCACGTAGGATATTAGCTTTATTGAAAACAGGTGGGTTGGGCTTTGACACGAGGGTGACTTTCTCACGGCAAAGATCCACCAGACCGTTGCACAGGCCAACAAAAGCCTATGAATCAAAGGCGAGAGTTACGAACGCGAGATGTACGAAGTGCAGGTTTGCCGTAATGTCCAAAATTCTATTCTCCCCTCTAGGATCGCGACGTCTTGACCTAGCTCCCCTCATGATCGCTGGGACCATAAAACTCTTCATACTGTTCCCACGCCCCCAGTCCGGGTGTCTTACGAGAAGAATAATCTCCCTTTTCTAAACGTGCTATTACCGACACCGCATAGCACGCTCTGTGCTAGGGTGAGGTTCCAGACTAGACCAAAGACCTCATGAAATTTGCATAAATTATCTCTTCCTAGCATAACCTGCTTTTACTACCAGCTATACACTCTTGCTGTTACACACCAACAATGTAGCAGTCGACTATAGAGCACAACTTTTCAAGACACGGGTTCCTGGTCTGTGACGCGTCTTGAAGCAATTAAAACCTACACAGTCGTGTTTGTTTGTTTGTTCCCAGAAGAATGCCCACGTGACGTATTTCGAACGCATAAGTGACATTTAAAAAAAAATTCTACCAGCACATGGGATCACTTTTGTCTCCAACATTATAGCGGGGTTTATTACAGCAACATATACAATCTGATTTCGGATGGAATTTGTGACGGGTCTGAATTTCTTTGCTAGACTACCACAGACTGAACGTTTGACCGAGTCGTGGGAGTGCACGTGTTGCACAACTCTTACTCACAGGTAACGACCAAACAGTGCTTAAGTGCGCGTGAACAACCGAGACGCCGAGGTAATGAGACATAGCAAAGTGCGAAAACAAACCCAGTGTTCAGAGGAACACAAGTCTGCTGACTTTCTTGAACTAGGGATTATGCGTACTTTTTGAACTTTACACTGAAGAATTTTAAAAAATCGCAGTGCGCATGCTGAGGGCCTAAAGATCGAGTCTATCGTACGAATTTACCTCAGGGTGAGTGCTGGTTTGTATTTCACCACGTCATTATCCGCACGGCCCCACCCAGCCCTCAACATATTTACTGCTGTTTATACCTAGTGCATGTATTAAAGTATGCATGACTCATTCTTGAACTTTTTAAAAATCCGAATTGCTTATACAAACACCTGTGTGCTGCATTTCATAATTCTACGTAAATACACATTTTTATAAGCAATTTAGTACCATACATGTACTACATATTGTAAATAAGACAGGAAGTATTTGATACCATCCTCAAAATGACATAAAGTTTGTGAAGGAGATTAGATTAGATTAGAAAATCCGATGCTGTCTCCCGATAATCGCAAGAAAGGAAACAAGAGCATAACTTGGTCTGAACTGTATCCTATTCTCCAGCACACGATCAGGCCCTGTGTGCATGTAAACTGTATTAAGTTTATTCCCAATAGCGGATTTTTTTTTGTCTCTGAAAACTCTCATTTTGCAAATTTGGAATAAGCGTTTTGTTCCTGGAACGACCGAATAACTTAATTATTACCGAACAACGAGGGGAAATAAGTTATTCGGGTTTTGTGCATGGGAAATTGAAGCATTAATTATTCCTGTCATGGCGGCTATTCTGGAATGAGTAAGCTATTCAGGTTTCTTGCACACAAGCCAGAGGATGGTTCTTCATGTCAACGTTGCTGGGAATTACTCCCCCGGTCCCCAGTGAAAGTGGTTGTAGATAAAATCTATCGTCACCCTCTGATGCAGAAGCCTGGATTAGTTTTCTGCCACTATTTTCTTCGATTTAGTCCAGCCCATTTAGGAATGACCAGTTAAACCATTGCTTTCGCCGATTAGGACATGTCGGGGTGTGTGAATCCTCAATCCTGATTTCAAATTATTGTTCTAGAAGCCACCAGCTCGCGTGGCCAGCTTGACGGCCATTTTGTCGAACAAAGACGCCCCGGTCACTAAAGGGCAGTAACTCTTCCATTTTCACTCTTTGACAACCCGCAAGGCTTTGATATCCGTGTAACCACTTTCAAGTTTCATAACTCATGACGCTCAACACCTCCCCTCCCCGCACCCCCGATGCTTCGTTCCATCTGTGACAAGTGCCGAAAGCGGAACGGGAGCCATCTGGCGCCAAAGGGAGACAAAGCAAGGGAAAGCGCCACCTCCAGTCAAGTCGACCTTTAGTACCGACCCTTCCGACCTTCTGCCTGACCCCGCGCGTGCCGCTCGAGAATGGCGAACAGCTGAAGACAAACACGCAGATCCCAAGACAACATACATAAATGGACAGCCATTCAGCCGAGACGAGTTTTAGAGATGCGAGGGACGCAAGTATCGTTAGGGACTGCGGCCAGAGCTCCTATGGTAGACTGTAGGCTCGCATCACTACCTCGCCTCACTCACGCTCTTCGTATCTCTAAAACTCGCCTTCGCCCTACGGGAGATGGATGCTTTGGAGCGAGAGAGAGAGAGAGAGAGAGAGAGATCCCTTTGGTTAGCTCCAGAAGGCGAGATCTCATCAGAGCCATTAATTTTGCGACCGGCCGCTTCACACACCCTAAAATGGGATGAAGGCCAAGGACATCAACTCATCGTCTGCAGTGACAATAATGAGAGCAATAAAAAAACTATTTATACAGTGGCAATTATGAAATAGTTTAACGCACACACAACAAACACAATACACACGCACGCGCACACAAATTCACACAGACACTGGTACACGTAAAACTACCCTCGAGTGGTCGCAGACAGGACAGGATAAAATGCCTTATGGTAGAAAGAAAAGATAGGTTTTCCGAGAACTTTTGAAAGAAGAGAGTGGGGGTAGTTTATGGATGGAGAGAGGCAGGCTGCTCCAGGTCAGCGGAACGAAGACAGAGACAGACCGCGGACCAAACAGCTTGGTGCGAGGAATGCGAAGACAAGGGGGGGGGGGGGTTTGAAGGAAAACGGAGACTGCGAGAGGGGGTGTAGATCTGAAGCGAGTTGGATACTGGGCGCGATCAGACAACAGTTAAAACTAGAATTTTGCTTGAAATATTTACAAACAGCAAAGGAAATAAAATGTAAACGAAAGATACCGAATCCGCCGCGTTTTTCTTCAGAAAAAGATGCAACCAAAGATGCAAAGTGGTTTGGGTATTTTTTTTAATTCGACCATGAAACTTGTAATTACAGATGTTGGTTGGTTTATTCCCATTAATACAGTCAGCAGAGGAGTCAATCTCCCGACAAAAGTAAGAGAAGAGGTAAGGACCCCCCCCCAGCTCACTCTCTCTCTCTCTCTTTCACACACACACACACAATTAGTCCTCTAAACAGGTACCCTATATAGAAAACGTACGCGTGCTGGACCCGGAATTTGAACCCAGGACAGACGTTGATAGTCAAGAAAGAATTGAACCACAATCTAAATAACAGTTTTTTTTTTGTTTTTAAAAAGTCGTTGAGTAGGTGGAGCAAGGCAAGCCTTATACCAGGTTTTCGCATGTTCTTTAAAATTCACAATTGTGCACACGCACGCCTGTGTATCATAGGTTCAAGTGCAGATGAAATGAAGCGAACTGTGTTTATCTGTTTTTGATAACCCATGACCCGTTTCGGAATACCCGTAAACTATGACCAAATAAATAGGTTCAAGGGCCTCCTTGGATGATAGGAAAAACACAGTTTCGCTCGTTACAGAAGAAAAACGTGACAAACAGAAAGCTTAACTGGCGAATATAGTCATTGTTTAGAGGCATTTTTTTACGAGGGGTGCATGAAAACACGCTAATAAGCCGATGTGGGTAGGAGGAGGTGCAGCAACTGCAATCTGAAGAATCAGTGCGCGTCCCTCACAAGACTATGGATCGTGCAGCCTGCACAATAACGTTATAGTGATATACTTCTGACAAAGACCACAAGCAGCGTGCTAACGTCTCACATTCTCTGCCCACAACCAAGTTTCACTCTGAAGAGAAGGCGAGCTTCCGTTTGTGCGCATGAATAGAAAATAACGATGTACGGTATAATAGGATCAGCAAAGCCGCTGATGTAGAACAAAGACTTCCGGGCAAGTCAGCAAAACAGACCTGGGAGCTGGCACCGAGGAAGCATCAGTGAAGCAAGGTCTGCGAGCCATACAACAGACCTGACAACCTACTTCCGGCATCCTAGCCCAAAGATCCACTACTCAGCTTTTTTTTGGGGGGGGGGAGGGTGTGGGGAAGCGAGGGAGGAGAGTGGGGTAGTCCAGACACAAACACAATGACCTTGAGGTCGATGAGCGAAACATGAAGTTGCTAAAATATGATTCAACTCAATCAGTGTGAGACCTTCCACTGATCGGCGTATTTGCTGGAATAAGTAGCTGGTCAGGCAGCATGCGGAGAGGGCGGGGTGGGGTGGTGGATTAAAAAGAAGAAACGCGATGGCGGGGCAAGCGGAAGGAGCGAACTGCGTCGGCACTTCATTACCACGCGGATCTCATCAGTCTCAGATTAATAGCAGGCTACGCCTTGTTCGTCAGTCCTGCCGATGGGCCTCCGCAAAAGCAGGGTCGGAGGAGATGATAATAGACCGCACGGTTCCTCGGCTTCTCCATACTGTGCACCCTTGTGCATCGCCTCTTATGTCACAGGCGTGCAAGGGGCAGCAGCCGGCTTCCCACGTGGTAGCTCTCTTCCCCCATCTCTGAGACCCCCTCCTCCCTTTCCCAGCCTAACCACGGACTCGCCTGCTATCGGTTACCCTCCCCTGCTCTCCCCCGACCTTGTTTTGGCTTCTTTTGCTCCCATTCACTTTCCCACACTCGCGATGCGCTGCCCTGCCAAAATCCCAGTAGGAGCATCGCGTGCACTCTCCCACCCCGTCCTTGGAGACTTAAGCGTGCGTGTGCGTGCGTGAGTACATCTGTGTGTGCCAGTGTTCAGCGTATGTACTGGTGTGGGAGCCTTATCTACAAATGGATGTTGGTATAAATGAGAATCTAATCCCAGATGGCGCTCTTCCGAAAGCAAACTGTTGGCGATAAGGAGCGATAGTGTGATGGCCAAAATGTCCGCGTTAAAGTCATTCGTTTTTCTTTTAAGTAACTACTTCCAATTCTTAATTTAATACTTTCATTTTTCATTTATTACTTTCACTTTTCGTTTAGTACTTTCACTTCATTTTGCTTCGTCACTTTTTGATTTTAAAATGACGCTTTTCAGTTAAAATTAAGACACTCTTTTTGTTTAAACAAAGGTTACAACGTATTAATAGGTTTAGGAAAAGATCGACTACAATCAGAAGTCTTTTTTTCATATTTTGGGCTTTTCTTTGTAAATTTCCCCACCTCCACCAAACACGTAACACGTACGAGCTCTCTCTCTCTCTGGAACGTTATGCATGCATTCTCTTCTTTCGCTGGTCTGTCGAGAGAACTACATCAAGGACATATTAATAGAAAATCAGAACATTTTATTGATGCATAAACGTTTCATTCACTAACCTGTTGTCTAAAGTAAAAACTAAACAGAAAACAGGAACACTTTCTGCGTGGTAGAATCCCCCCCCCCCACCCTCGAAATCTGCTTTATGGGGTTAATTTCACATTCCACTGAGGCAACAGAGAGAATATGTATGCTTCCAATTAAACTGGATGAATGAAATGGTCCTACTTTTTTCTTTTAAGACGACAACAAGTACAGAATTAAAGTGTGCACGTGCGCATAAATGTCAAGATTTACTTTGTGACACTCCACTGACATGGGATGATTACCTTCAGTCATTACGTGAATAAAGTGGATGTTTCCCTTTTCGTTTAACTGTTGTTCTCCAATGAATAACAGCCAAAGAACAGACAGTAAATGTTTTCATTCATAATCTGACAAAACAATGATATAATGATAAAAAGAATAGATTTGCGCCTATCTCCCTCCCCCATCACTCCCCTCTCTCTCTCTCTCACGCACATACGCACTCATGCAGTATGCGTACACACATGATTGTGAACGACGCACATAAATCACCCGTTTAACGAAGCAAATCCTTTCCAGCACTCTCCTCCTGCCTAACAATGTAAGGTCTTTCGTGTTAATGGGTGGGAGGGAGAGCTGCCATTTCAGTCTTGTCTCCTCCCAGCCTGACAGCACGTCTTAGCGTTATCTGGCTCCCGATGGTTCCCAGGCGTCTCCCAAGCTAAAAATAGGTCCCACGAAACAGACTCGCCCTTCAGCCTCGATATGGTGAGCATTCTCTCAGAAGCTATGACTTTCGCTTACCTATCGTTGTCTGCGCGTCTTCATTAACATTTATTCCAGTCTCGAACACAAATGCAACTTAAAAATATTGTAGATGATGGATCTAAGTCTTCGCTTTAGACGGCAGTCGAAGCAGCGTTTTGTGTTCTTCTCTCGATGCTGTGGCCGACGTTTTTTGGCGGTGGTGAGGTGGGGTCCTAAATTCTCTAAGAAGGCGCTTTCGGAAGAGATTGCCTTTGTTGTGATGCGATGCAAGGTGCTAGACAATGGCACAACTCAACGACTGTCTGCAATAACTTTTGCTGAGGCCCTTCTGGCGAGGAATTAAGGCGTTTGCACAAGAAAGCAGGGAATATTCGTACACCAACCTTTCCCTGAACCTGTAACTTTTTAAAAAAGTGTCCTGGCACCCAATAATACATAAACTAATTTGTACTTATACTTACGCATTATAATTATACACATGCATTCGTAAGTTATATACATATATAGAGCGAGAGAGCTGGTATTCCATTTGGAAGTCAAGAGTTCAACACCGACCTGCTGTTGGGTAGATGTTTTCCCACGCGACTCAGGTCGTACGTCGACCTGGCGTTTACAAAGAAGACGATTATCGAAGATGCTGGGATTGTTGCCATGGCTACGCCTTGATGTGCCCGTCTCTCATCGCCCCACACCCCCCACCCTCCGCCAGCCCTTTGTTTCGGCTGCTAGGAAAGGCCAGCAACCTTGGTCATAATTGGTGATTTAACTAAAACGAACTTAAACTGAAAGTTGTAGATTAACGGAAGCTGTATGATTTCGTCTGCGATGCATAAACATGCTACATTGTCTGGGCTGGAGTTGGGGGGGGGGGTAGGTCGGCGTGGCGGGGGTGGTAGAGACACGAGGGAAGAGAGGCATAACCAATCACAGATGTGCTTCGGTATCAGTCTTACGACTTGCAGTTGTCATGGTCTGGTCCTGTGTTGTAATGTAGAAGTAAGGCAAGTCCTGACGGGGTTCTAACTTCTCTCACAGCGAGAAGACAGATCGAGAATCTTTTGGTCCTGACCACAGACCCAGCTGCATTAAAAGTACAGATAAGAAGCAGACGAACAGGACAGCACACGATAGCTGGAAAAATCTTGGTTGGGTGGATATATACAAGAAAAGACGCCAGCTGTAACAGGAACCCAGAAACTCATGAGGTCGGTGCTAATGTAATTCCGGAAAAAGAACTTTCACCCAGCTGACTTCATCCGCCTCTTCTCCACATTACAGCGTATTATCCCGCGGCAGATGTGGGGCGACCGAGGTGTGCCAGCGCTCACGTTTGGCCTCGAAAGCGGGGAGGTGGCACTAGCGGGGTGCAGGTATGCGCTGTGTTGTCACGTGCGTCTCGCCCGACCTGTTTTCTCGCTGCACGGGAGCCGTGCACTGAAAGCGCAGGCCGCACTGGGATACTGATTAACACAGGATCACATCTACCACAGTGAACGTCGGATCTCGGCGTCAAAGCAAGATCACGAAAACCCTCCAAAGACATCGCTAAGGTGCAGGAAATGTTTTCTCTCATAGTTCCCCACTACTCTCCTCCCTCCCCCCCACACACTCGATTTATACGATATTCTGACTTTTAAAAAATTCAACCCATCTGTTAATCTTCTCTCTCATGTAAATTGTCTCCTTTCTTCCACTGTCGACACTGCCTTCAAATGTGCATGTACAGAAAGAGGAAATAGATATTTTGTGTAAACAGGCACAATCTCATTAAGCTACAGTTACGGAAAAGTAACAGTCAATAGGACTTTGTCAAACCGAGTGAAGTTTTTCACCTGACTGGCGAGTGGCTGCTCTAATAACAGAGGTTTGGCGACCAAGGACGTGCGTTCGTCCGGTTCAGAAATGCTCTTTGCTGTCCGAGAAATTTCCCACAACGGGACCCTATACGTCACTTCTGTGTCCAAACTTTATTTTTATGGACCAACAATGTTTACTCTTGAGCTGTTCGGACTGTGTGTCGCTTGCTTGCCTGGATTCCGGTAGTACCGCGTTACTATCGCAGACCTGTTCTCTCGCTCCTCCCTGCAACGCCCCCAGAGAAAAGGTTCACAGGCGACTGAAGAGAAAAAATGTGTGAAAGATTCCATGCAGCATCAGTACGCCCACTTCTCTTGTGGTAGGTCTAATAATGCCTCTATTTCATTCTCTCCATTCTCTCCATTCTCTCTAATTACTTACCAAAACCCCTCTTTCTTTCTTTTCTTTCTTTCCCTAACCCTCTTCGTTGTGTCTTCGTGGTGGGAATGTACATAATGCTTTCGTTTAGCCTCTTATAAAAACACCCTCATGAAGGCTGATCTTAATCGGACGATTCTTTAAGAGACAAACTTTGGGGGTTTCAGCCCTGTGTGCGTGCGCCCGTCATGTGGCCAACAGAATGCCGAATTCAAATACCAAACAGAAAATCCTGTCCTTTGTAGTCTTAAAAACTTCGGCTACCTCACACCAGTTCCCAGTTTTCGCGAGAATCCGCAAAGAACACGCCGCGCAGTCTTTATTGCTACCAGCTTCGTACAGTCTTGTGACACCAAGCACCTACCGGAATACCGATAAATACTGATACGGTCTTAAAACAGTGCGGTTTACCGGTACAGGTCTTCGTAACGGTATATACCGCAAGGGATTTAATTGGATTAATAATAATCGTGTTTTTCTTGCATACGGGCTTCGTGACATACCCAGTACGGCACATCAGTCGACACCATCCGATGCTGTTGGGTTCTTCTTGTATTCATTTGTTTATTCGGTGTTAACTTTAACAGATTCTCTCTCTCTCATTTGGACGTAGACATCCACAAGCACACCCGTAAACACACGCACGCAGCATTAATTAAATAACAGTCTGCACAGTTTTTGCTTCGAAGAAACCCTGCTTGGATGTACGGTCAGTACACCTGTCTAAAATAGCGGTACGGCGGTAAAATACCTTCCTGCATACCGGTAAAGGGCTTCCTACACTTGCAATGCTCTCAACGTTGAGCGAAAACATTTGCCGAGCATTCTCCGTACACGGGCGCATGACACCTGCAACATTTTACCAGCCAGATCGTCACATGATCATCACCTGTTCGCTCTAGGGGCTGACAATAGTAACACTATGGATGATCACGAACAATTTATTCTGACCGCTGCAGCTTCTGCGACTGCATTTATTGTCGCCCAGCAGTCTCAGAAAACAAAATGGAAAAGACGAATGTGGGTTCCACAGTGCATTGCTCGTCGAAACCAGTTGGGAGCATACGCGTATACGTGTCTTCTACAAGAATATCAGCACACGACTCCACCGAAAGCAGACGCTTCTTGCGAATGTCGCACGACAGTTTCGTGACCCAGCCGTCTCGCAATCGACGGAGAGCCTTCCCGTACTAAATCTCTGTTTGAATAGTCAGGGGATGTGTTTTCGTATATGCTGGGATGGTGCTGCAAGAGATCATTTAGCTGGAAAATCGTTTTTTCTGACCAGATTACTATCAATCGAAGGCCTAACATGATCACGACCAGCGCTAGACCACACCGCACTAAATAGCAGGATTGTTTCTGATTGGCTGACACGCTGCAACATTTTGAGCCCCTGCTGGAAAATAGCGCGGCGTGTGATCCCCTAAAATGTTGAGAGGCCTCCCTGAAACATTTTCGCTCAACGTTGCAACTTCCATATATGGTAAACATTGCAGAGAACATTGCAAGTGTAGGAAGCCCTTAAGGAAAGCCGTACCGGTACCCATCTACACGAAATGCATGGAAAACACTTGAGTAGTTGGCATGTAAGGAAGACTAAACGTCCTCCGGGGACGCACGCATATTGGAAAGCTGGACCGAGAACGCCACATTCTGCCCCCGGAAGGACTGTCCGATTAACATCAGCCTTTAGACAAGTCTTCCCCGCTTCCTTCTCTCTGTGCCAGGCACGGATGTGCGCGTGCTCCAAACCTGGAAAGCCAGAACGTGCAGAAAGGAATCCTCACACAACTGTCCCTCTGCGCCGAATGCTTCGCTAAAAACTGACCGAGGCATCGGCATTCTAGTGCTGTACGAGCATTTCCGTATCTTTTCTGTCTAAAGGTGCCTGTGAAAACTTTTCCATTCTGGCATTTATTAATGTCGAAAGAAGACAGTTTGCGTATTGGGGAAAAAAGGGACAAAACTCTAAATCAGAAGAAGCGGATAAGAAACAGAGTTCACTGAGGTCGTAAATATGGCAACGGAATGACACCGTAGAGCAGCGTTAGCGGTGTTGCCGAATCTTACACAGATTACAGGTGTACTTATTATATAGTGCAGGCCAGTGCTGGGCACCAACCCATTTACTGCAAACGTTCCTTGAATTACCGCCCAGAGCTAGACAGGTCAAAGGGCCTTCACCGTGATACAGACAGGAAGTGCCGACGTCGTAAAATGGACATTAACCTGCTGGCTTGACGCTGGCGCTGATGAATGGTTTCTGATTTTCTCAGCATCCCCCACTCCCCCACTTACAGGCACTTGAACGCGAAACAGCAGGTCAAGTTAACCTGTACTGCCACTCATCCACCCACCGCAAATCATTAGGAAAAAATGCGCTGCATATTAAAAAAAAATTTCATCGGATCTCTTTACTCTTTAAAACCACCACTTTTCTTTTTGAAAGATAAGCTTTAATAGATAATAAGGCTAATAATACATTATAACACAGACATAACACAGACAACGAAATAACACAGACAACGCACAAAACATACATATATACGTATCTTAAGCATCCAATCATATGTGCCCTTTCATGCCAGTTATTGTGTACAAAGGCCTGCATGTGCATAATCTTATATTTAAAAATATCCAGTAATTGTGCGTCTTTCAATTGCCACATGAAGATTCCTGTTTCGCTTTACATGGCTCATAGCTTAGACTAGAAGATAAACTATTTAACAGCTATCAAATTTTCATGCTGAAGAAAGTCACACGCAACTTTTTGAAGTACAGACATCTTTGAAAACAGGGACTTTGTGCCTGTCGCTTGGGGCTGGGAGGAGGAGGCTGGGAGAGATGAATACAACCTCCAGGGTTAATTGCCTCAGAGCCGAGCATACGTTTTTTAGCAGCATTGGCGGCCGTATTCTCTGCTTCTCGTTTAAACGTGTAGAGTATTTGACAACTTCTACAAACACCCGGCACCAGATTACCACTGTGCATACACACAAGAAACTTCGATGGCCTCTTTAAAATAATGCATTCTTTCAAAACTGCCCCTTCTGTTTGTTTACAAGCTCTCTTCTTCTTATTTTCCCCTCACTCGCTTCTCCACCTCCTTCCCTCTATATTTTTCACGTTAGAAAGGGATGTAGAGAGTGTTCATCCCGCCGTAAACTTGGGTTCCCCCCACCCCCCAGTTATCCACGACGCAGCTAAGTCGGGTTTGTCGAACAGTACAAACGGCTAATTATAAACAGATAATACATTCACAGTAATTCGCATGGTTTGTACGTGGTTACTAACTATTGGATCCGGAGTGGTGACAAATCATAACATTCCCGGGGCGATTGGGTCCACCTGACAAGTAGTTTGGATCCGGTGCAAATCACTAGATTTTTGTGATGAAGTTTAATGCCATAAAATGTACTACCGTTGATGTCGCCTATTCCACGTGAGTGGACGGTCTTTATTTACATTGGAGATACCTTTGTTTCTATAGACAATTTGGCTATGAGGATTAAATAAAGCCGCAATTGGATTGGTTGTTACATTTGGGACAAGAGTCAAGAACAGTTTGAAGAATATTTGACAAAACATTCGTTGTTCTAGAGGAGGGGCGCGGTGGGGGTTGAGGGTGAGGGTGAGTTGTCTAGGTCGTAAAAAGCACAGATTCGAGACACAATAACCTCGATTTATAAATCTGCGATTACATGTAGATTGGTAGAAGTCCGAACTTTCCTGAGCGGATTTTTGGCCGAACGTAGCTGTCGCGGTTTTTCTCTGTCGTGTCTAGGGTATGGCGCTTTATGTGTTTTACTACTCTGCTCGTTCGACTCGAGTTATCACAACATAAAAATGTGTCAAGAAGGGGGAAACTAACACTGCACTCACTACCTAATTTCCTCAATTTCTAACCGGCTCGAGCCCCCACCCCCTTGCTTGTCACGCGCACAACTTAACAAAAGCAGGCAACGATAATACACTACTCTATTTATTTACAGTTACTCCAGAATATTTCACTACACAATGAATGATGCTCCGCTATACATCTACTGGTATACGTAGAACAATCACTCGCACTCTCATACGTTCATCCCAGCGCTATCCGTATCTACACACACACGTTATTGACCGGGTTTATGAATCGACTACAGTACCGATACTTCACTTCGGTAAACACAAGGAAACACTGTATCCTTTCTGAACTAAACCTCTCTGAATATGACGTCGCGCCGACGTCTTAACACCAATAAGATCGACCGAACGATCACACAAGAACAAACCGATAAATCAACCCGTATGATTACTACCGTCTAAGTTTGTCTAACTTATCTTCGAGCTACGGTCGTGTCCTACACTGTACGTAAACTCACATTCACGATGCTGGATAGGAATACCGCAGACGCCACGTC
>SMGT01008600.1:394928-415797 GCA_004794575.1 Lanistes nyassanus
ATGAAGTTTAATGCCATAAAATGTACTACCGTTGATGTCGCCTATTCCACGTGAGTGGACGGTCTTTATTTACATTGGAGATACCTTTGTTTCTATAGACAATTTGGCTATGAGGATTAAATAAAGCCGCAATTGGATTGGTTGTTACATTTGGGACAAGAGTCAAGAACAGTTTGAAGAATAATTGACAAAACATTCGTTGTTCTAGAGGAGGGGCGCGGTGGGGGTTGAGGGTGAGGGTGAGTTGTCTAGGTCGTAAAAAGTACAGATTCGAGACACAATAACCTCGATTTTTAAATCTGCGATTACATGTAGATTGGTAGAAGTCCGAACTTTCCTGAGCGGATTTTTGGCCGAATGTAGCCATCTCGAGGACCTATACAGTACACTTCCTCATTTGTCCAGTTAAGAAAGATCTTTGCTTAAGGGTTTTTAATGCATAAGAGACGTAATGAACTTTGAGAAAAGTTTCTGCAACATTCGAGAGATTTATACGTTTACGTGAGCCAGCTTCACTAAAATCCCTGCATAAAAATGCGTCGTCCGACGGTCAGATGTTAGAACAAATAAATAAATAAACAAATAAATAAATAAATAAGAAACCTGGAAATAAAGCTATATACTTACCTTGACACCGACTGCAGGCAATGAGGACGGTGACCCATACCACCAGATGCCCAGCGCAGAAGACGACAGGACTGTTTCGTGAGATAGACATTATTAACATCCCATCACTGAGCAGTCTGCGTGCACTGGCTGGATGCACAGGAGGGATATCGCTAGTGAACACTCTCACAGAGGGCCAGCGATAACGTAGACACAGTAACAGCTATCTGGTCCCAGAACAACATCGCCGCTCATTAACGCTTTGTGATAGTCACGTTCACCCAGCCATCGTGCCCTCCTTCCAGAGTGGGCCAATTTCTAGACACGCTATCATCAAGCATAGTTTGACGTCAAAACAGAACGACAGACCACGCTGAAAAGGCGCGAAACTTTGCAAAGTTGTCTGCTCCACAGTCGGTAACAGACTATATGGGGCGGGCCGACGTGCGTGAACGGGTTTATAAAGAATGACGCTCGCACGAGGCAAAGGCTCCTACGAAAATGAACGTAAACATTCCGGGGCACTGAAGAACAGACAAAATCTTTCACTGACTGAAAAACAAGGTTGAACGGTTTCAACTCAGCACGCTGTCTCGAATATTGTTCACAGAGCTCTGTCGTATATTTTTTCTTATGAACTTGTCATGTTCCTGCTGATTCTAAGAGTTTTCGTTCGGGCTTCTTTTGTTTGGCACATCTGTCGTCTGCACGTTGGACTGTTGGACTACGGAAACCCGTACGTGCCATAGCACGCGATATATGTTGCTATTCGCTCCGACCTCGATTTCTGGACAACGGATTTCTTCTGCTTAATTTTACATGAAATACTACATTTAAAATACGTCCTTTTACAGTTTTACATCTGCATGATTGTTCAGAATAATGTTCGAATGGTGACTGGTGTCTTAGGGTTACTTATTTTCCGGTACGTATCTTCATGAATGTTGAAAAGAGAAGAAGTTTCAATGCTTAATAATACAATTGCTGAAAAAGATTCCTAGGTTTAAAGAATTCGGTGGAGCAGCAAATCCTATATTTACAAATTTAATGTTCTCATTGCTTCTGTTCGTAGTTGCTGTACTTGCACAAATAACAGCATTATATACTAAGTTGAGACTGCTCGGCCTGTTGCATGCAGAATTATGACTTCATGATCCGGGTGTGTGTCTCTCGTACTTCGTGTGCAGCGCAATTTTCGTCCCCGTAACTGTCATATCGTTTAAAACTGTTTTACAGTATAGACTTCGGTTATGTACGTGGAATGACAAGTATGTTTTCGTTATTTATTTATTGACTTATTTATTTGTGTGCTATTTATAGTTTCCTACATAAATTGAATTAAATGAAAGTGTCAAAATGGGCGTCAACTGAAAGGGGCACAGTTTAATTTTTAGCTGATGAATTTTTCTTGATGCATTTTATAATGCGAGTTTTTTTTTTACGACAGCTTCTTGTGGGATAACAGGTCGAGTTCTCGGGCTTCCACTAAAACTATGTTCATGATATTAGTAAAAGGTGTTTTGAACAGCTCCCATGACCTATTCAATAAAAACGTCTTAATTTTTCTGACAGGTTCAGCCATATATATGCACAACTAAACTTAATGCGAAGACTGAAAACTTTTATTCTGTTTGTTTGTTTCTTCGTTTGTTCTTTCTTTCTTGCTGTGTCGAATGCCTGTAGTTTCCTTCTTTCCTGTTAGGGTCTACAAAATACTTGCGCCTAGCACTTTCGGTATAAGCAGTTATAGTACAAGTGTGTTTCCATACATCTGAGCTCAGGCAGAAATTGCGCTCTCAGGTCGGGCTGCGCGCGACAGGCAGCCAATCGTTCAGTCGGTCTGCGCAGCTGCTCCTGTCGACCCAGTGAAAAGGCGATAGGGCAGCCAGGGCAGACCTCCACTTCACCCCTCTAGCCCTGCAGGACTTCCCGCGCGCTCAAAATCTCGGGCAGTAATTAGCTACGCAAACGAAATGGGCCGTTAGGAAGAAACAGTGATTCCAGAACCCGTTTTTACAGCATGAAACAGAAGCGAGGAAGGTCAGGTCCATTGTTTACACATATCAGGCCTGGCCAAACACTGCTAGCAGCAACACCACTTCTGGTGGCTCGTCTGCTGTGGTAAGGAGCAGAAAAGAGGTGAGGAATTTTATAAGACCCCCCCCCACACACACACACTAGCTCTTTGATCTTCATGCCATCAAACATTAATTCGCTGATGCCACATGACCTGTCCCTAAATGATTTTATTTTCTGCTATAAATCTGAATCCTACATTAATCTTACCGGAGTACGGACAATCTCAACCCCCATCCCAGTTTTTAGTGCTTTTATGAAGAGAGAAGATTGAAAACGAACCGCAACAATCCCACAGCAAAAGCAACCTCGTTCTACCATTCCGACTTTGTCTTTAAAGTGTGTGGTACCCTAGGCCTTTGTCTTCCAACTGCGAGGTACAATGTACGTCCAGTCACGTGTATGTGAATTTAATACACATACATGAGCGTTTGCGTGCTTATGTGCATACCTGTGTGTCTGTGTACGTGCGTGCATGCGCGCGTGCCTATGATTCTTAACAAGATTGCAGAGGCCGAAGCTTACTTTGTATGTTATTCATTATACATTTGCGCGTGCTTCAAAGCTGTTCCATGTAATTTTCAATGTATGCACATTCCCCTCCGGATCCATGTTTTCCCCATCCCCTCCCCACCCAGAATTTTGTCTCTTAGTCTTTTCGCACCAGCTGCTGACCTTGCCTGCAGGGCTGTGATTGTCACATGTCACTCCTAGTTTATCACCTGTCACTCCTAGGTAAGCCTGTTCGCTCCTCCTTTTCTTCACACCTTGGTAGGTGGGCGCTACGTGTCGCGGTATTGTCTCTGTCGTGTCTAGGGGTATGGCGCTTATGTGTTTCACTCGTCTGCTCGTTAACTAGAGTTACAACAGCATAAAATGTGTCAAGAAGGGGGAAACTAACAACGTAATCGCTGCCTAATTTCATCAATTTCCAATCGGCTCAAGCCCCCACCTCCTTGCTTGTCACGCGCACAGCTTAATAAAAAGCGGGCAGCGATAAAATACTATACTATTTATTTACAGTTACAACATAGATTGTTTCACTACACAATGAATGATGCTCCAATATACATCTCCTGACATATGTAGAACAATCACTCGCACTCTCATATATTCATCCCAGCTACGCTATACGTATCGACACGCACAGGTTATTTACCGGGTTATGAATTTTACCGTACCGATAATTCACATCAGTGAACACAAAGAAAACTTTATCCTTTCCTTGCTAAATCTGCTCTGAAAATGACGTCACGCCGACGTCTTAACACACAATAAGATCGACCGACGATCGCACAAGAAATAACCGTAGGTTTCTACAAACCGACAAATCAACAAGTTTGATTTTCTTTCTTCTAAGTTTGTTCAACTAGCTTTCGTGTCTTACTTTCCTACACTGTACGTGACTCACTTTCACGATGCTGGATAGAAATACCGCAGACGCCACGTCTCTCAGCTCCACGGTCTCAGCAACGGTCCGAAATGCACGAGTTCTTTTTCCACTGGACAAGAGACACCCCTGATGCAGAAGTCTGCTGGTTCTCTTGCGTCCACGTCGCGGATAATGGTAGAATCTCCTGAAGTACTATCCCTGAACTGGATTCGGCATTTGCAGTCGGGTGCCTATATAGCCCGGAGCGCGGTCTTGCGCGAATGGGCTTTCTACTCGTTCGGGGTGGTAGGCTGTAGTCCGGAGGGTTATTCGCCCCCACCTCGCAGCCGACCCCCTCTCAGGGTGACGGGTCAACCTGGGGACGGGGTGCGGGTTCCCCTCGATCTCAGCCGGCTACCTCCCCCGCTCCACCGCGCGTTCCCTCCTGGCTGTTTCAACGAGCCAATCGGGTCGCTCGTAACAATTTGCTCTACCTCCTGATTGGGTAGGCAACAAGACGCCAGAAAAATCATAACACTACGTCATTACCCATAGACAGGCTGATAGCTCCTCCCCAATCTAGGCCAGTACCGGTTTAATCAAGTTTAAGGCGTGAGAGTACAGGGTACTTAAGCTTTGGACATTGGATTAGAGGGATACACAGGAGACGAGAGCATAGGACATGGAGAGAGAGTTAATGTAGGAGGACCACAAGAAGCGGACACGTGTAGACCCAAGGACCTCTACCCCTCGCCATCTTAGCCAGGACGTCAGAGCAGCAGCTAGCAATCACGCTGAGTACACTGGAAGTAGTCCGCCGACACGCCAACGAACAGACGTGTAAGTGACTGTTGACTGTGCCTTATAAGTTAGGACTGCTCTTGCCATAAAACTTATCTTAGAGTCTGGGACTTGGGTTGATATAAGATGGTTTTATTCTGCCGGAGACAGGAGACGTCACAAGCTAGAGGCCGGGCGTATGCCAAAAGAGGAGGTATAGAGTGTAGTGCTGGACGTGGAAGGGTCGTTGCTTCATTGTTGGTCGTTGATTAGCTTTGGAAGTGTGTATTGCAGAAGTAGTTGTTCAGTAGTGACGAGAGTAGGAGCTTTGTTGTCGGTCACTGACTGTATTTGTGTATTGAGCGGGATCATAGGCCGTTTTGCAGTTTGATTTCCCCTCTGGAGTTTGATTATCTCCTTTGTCTGATACCACGTGGTATGACGTAATCAGGCAGCGTCTTACCCTAGATACGAGCAAGGTGATTCTTTGTAAATAATCTGTAGATATTTTTGATGTTGTTGAACAAGTTAGTGTTTGAACTATATGTTGAATAACGGTTCGCTGCAGTTGTGTCTTTTACGAGGGGGGGGGGGGGCTGTTGAGCTAGTAGTGTTTTGCCTGCGTGAGACTGAGCGAACGTATCAGAGTATGAGAATCTTTTCCCTCGGTAGATTTCTCTAGTTTTATTCGCATTATTTCAAAGCGTCGTCGCCCTTTGGTTTAGAAACCATTGATCTGAGGCAGTAAAGGTTTTGGTGACGATTGCTCAATTAAATCTACATTTACAAGATCACCATAAAAGTTTGTTCAGTAATTCTGAGAAGTCGAGTCCAGTAAGTTAAGGTACGGCCCGTCACGTCACAGTGATGGGGAAGAGGTTCACAAGAATACTGATCATATACCAATGTCTTGTCACAAACCGTGTACAACCAAGCTCGCTATTCTTTTTGAAACCCATTCGCTGTTCCCATTTCGTAAATGCAGATCGTAGATCGTAGCTTATATGCATTCTCTTTCGTTTTATCTCCTGCAAGCTCTTTCCCCCCAAACCCCTCCCCCTCACTTTTTAAATTTTGTTTATCCAGGTTATCTTGCTGTCTTCGTCTTTCTCTTTATTTCCTACTCCTGCCTACACCTCCCACTGGGAGAACGAGGGAAGATTTGACGTACAATTTTAATGCCATGCAACAATAGAGCTGGTGTGTGTGTGTGGGGGGGGGGGGAGCTGTCATACAGAAACAAAGTTGGGGTTGGGGATAGGCAGGCTCTGGAGGCCGGCTGCTAAACCTTTTGGCCAGGGCATGGAGAAGGAAGATTCACTGACATTAGAGCGATGCTATTTTTATTTTTATTTTTAAACTCCGGGCGATCTGCGTGAGCTGTAAAGCCATTTGGGGCGCTGGGTATGGGCCTCTTTTAGTCCCGCTACACGACACCCACAAAGTCCGCTATCTTAATTACAGAACCTGGCCAAAAAAATTACCGTCGTTTTCAAAATTTCCAGCGAATTACCGAAACTGTCACTTCATAATCCTGGGCTGGCTTGCATGAGTGTTCGAGCTGTTCTTCCGGTCATTAGAGTGGTCGTACGGCCCATTCGCCCTGTATATTTTACGTCCATCTTTACGTATGAATAGGAGATAATTACGCTCATGAAAGCCAACCTTGTCTTTTAACCTTTCCCTTCTGTTATTATAAATAATAACAGTAGGACGTATTGTAAAAGCAATCTAGTTTCTTGTTAGTAGCTTAGATTAATGTGACCAAGGGGTTTCTATAAACATGGTTATATGCATGTTAAATCTCCTTAACTTATGACAAGACGAGTATCAAGCACAGCTGAGATCATCTAAGAACGTCTTCATGGAATCTTCTGAAACGTTGAATTTGGGCAGTGCATTCATTTTATGTTAAGAGGTACAAAAATCAAGCGTCTACTTCAGCAAAGCAAAACATAATACCTGTGGGTTTAGATAAAATCTGCGAATTTGCTACAAGGTCTAGGGATCCTTTTATGCAAACCGCGAGTATGTAAAACTGACTCTGATGTAAAGAGAAAAGAAACAGGTGACTGCGGCTTGGGGTAATAAAGATACAGCAAAGAGAACTTGGCCAGAGAATTAGACAGACAGGACTGTCTGATATAGCTTTGTGGGTTCGTGTGAAATGTTGGGTTTGAGCACTGCGTAGCTAAATCATTGTTTTTAAGTTTAGGCATGCAGATTAAATGTTTACTTCAGCAAAGCAAAACATAATGCCTGTGCGATTTAGAGTAAATCTGCGAATGGCTACAGGGTGTGCGCAAATGCTTCCATGCAAACCAGAAGTTTGTAAAACTGACTCTGATATAGCTTTGTGACTTTAAAAAAAAAGAGTTGCCCGACAGATGTGAATTTAACGTGTTCTCTAGCAGCAGAGGTCATGGGTCACCAGATCGTCAGGGATCAGTCTGTAGCTCCAGCTCCAGCTCCACGTCCTGTGACGTCAGTAGGTCGATGTCCTTGATGCTACAGTAGGCGTAGTCTGTATCGTTCAGCGCCGTGGCCTCACTGGCAGCCGGGTTGTCGTACTGCACGTCTTCCTCGTCTGGAAGAGGACGACCTACTTCTTTTTTAGGCCGAGGCGGTCGGACCGGAAGTGCGGGCGGAAACGAGGCTGCGGGGGAGCCTCGCTTTGGCTGGGAGCAGGGCTTCTTCGTCAGTACGTTCTCCAGCGAAAGACCTAGCGTCGGGGTGGTGTCGCACATCGAGGGGGGCGGAGACCCAGGTATGGAGGTGGGGACGGGGGAGCCAGGCCCCACTGGGTCCTGATAGACTGCGGTGTCCGACATCCAGCCGCCATCTGAACGAGAACGAACGGAAGAGCGGACACAAAAGGAAGCGCTAGACTTCTGCCCTCTCCGGTTTCGCCTGATTGAACACAGACAAGGCATGTGACGTCAGCACCCAGACCTACCCTCTGACAATAGTTATAGCGTAAAGCATTAAACCATGAGTTTTCTTTGTATGCCATGAGTGTTCTTTTCCACTATGTGCTGTAGAAATGTTTTAAAATATTTTGTTTGTATGCAAATCTTGGTTTCATTACTTGCATTAAAATTTAGATTGTTTCAATTTTTCGTAGTTCCCATCTCTAACCTCCCCCTACAAGGGAGGAGTTAAGAGTTATATTGACATTTTTTTAGGGAAAAGGACCAGTCGGAGCAAAAGCTTTCCGAGTGTGGTGTTAATGCAGTGTGAAGCATGTTTTCGGCTCACCTTCTGTACCATAAGAACATCCCCACAGACCCTAAGATGAGAATAATCGAACTAAGGGAGGCCACTACCGCAGACAAAACACCACCTGGAAATTAAAAGCGGGATATAACAGAACTAAACATTTTAACGATAAATTTTAATTTTAATGATTCTTCAATGAAGTGTGGATTTAAAAATGTCTTCTGTTTCAAGTGTTGTTCTTGATCATTGCTCATGTGGGCTATTGCAAAAACAGTTTTCATTCGTTTAATGCGAAACACTTGAAATATGAATATACCAAAACATCGTTTACCCTGTTTAATATAATTATTAATCTGATTGTTGCGTATACTCGAGCGATTGGAAGACACATTTAAGCTGAAAAGGGAAACTCGTCCTGAGTGATCTCCCCTTCCCCTCTCGCCACCTCATTTGATTGGAGATTTGAAAGGCCAGCTGTGAGGTAAGACTGGTTTTGTGATAAAGATTCTCTCTCTCGTACACACAAACACCCGTGCACGCACGCACACACGGAGGCGCGCACGCGTGTGTGCACGCACGCATCCATATATAGATATACACGCGTGCGAACACACACGCCCTTGTTCTGAACCCGATTTTCAGACCGCTAAATTTTGTGAGGTACTTTCTTTTGCTGCGATGTTCAAAGAAAGGAGAGAGTAGAACTGAAGATTGCGTTGGTGCCAAAGACTTACTTCTGCCTGTCACGTTGAACTCCTCATCGCCGCCCTGGCCGCTGCCAGCCCCAGGTGAACCAGCAGTACCTGCGCGGCGAGACGACATCTGTCCGGCAGTCCCTCCCTCGCTGTTGATGTGTTGCCGCCATGCTGCCAGCGTCTTGTTACGCAGGTCTGGTACGAGACAAATTATTGCCTTACACCACGCAACCTGACAAGGCTGGCTTGCAGGAACATTCTTCTGGCATTGCCTTACATGCAAACTGCCGTAAATTTCGGAGTAAATTTCGGAGTGAATATCTCGTGTATATCTCGTGCATATCTCGCGCATATCTCGTGTATATCTTGTACATATCTCTTGTATATCTCACGTACATCTCGTATATATCTCGTGCATATCTCGCGCATATCTCTTGTATATCTCACGTATATCTCGTATATATCTCGTGCATATCTCTTGTATATCTCACGTATATCTCGTATATATCTCGTGCATATCTCGTGTATAACTCGTGCATTTCTCTTGTATATCTCACGTATATCTCGTATATATCTCGTGCATATCTCGTGTATAACTCGTGCATATCTCACGTATATCTCGTATATATCTCGTGCATATCTCGTGCATATCTCGTGCATATCTCGTGCATTTCTCTTGTATATCTCACGTATATCTCGTATATATCTCGTGCATATCTCGTGTATAACCCGTGCATATCTCTTGTATATCTCACGTATATCTCGTATATATCTCGTGCATATCTCGTGTATAACTCGTGCATTTCTCTTGTATATCTCACGTATATCTCGTATAGATCTCGTGCATATCTCGTGCATAACCCGTGCATTTCTCATGTAAATGTTGATTTCTCGTACCCTGTTACCACACTGTTGTTCTTCCTCTTGCGACTGCTGCCACCACCAGTACTATTATAATAATGACAACGACGCGACGACAACGACAAAAATAACGCGAAAACAATTCAAAAGGAAAAAAAGACAAACTGAGAGAAGGACGGGAAGCTAAGTGTGACGTGGCGGGCCTTACCTTAACTTAATGGACTCGACTTCTCAGAATTACTGGACAAACTTTTATGGTGATCTCGTAAATGTAGACTTAATTGAGCAATCGTCACCAAAACCTTTAAATCTGCTTTTACGAGATCACCATAAAAGTTTGTCCAATAATTCTGAGAAGTCGAGTCCAATAAGATAAGGTACGGCCCGCCACGTCACACTAAGCGGAAGGGCGGGGGCAAGAATGTTGCTGACCAGTTTGGTCACTAGCGTCAGCTGAAGGCCCGTTGTCAGCAGCAGTAGTAGAACACGTGATCTGTAGCTCGGCGTTGCGATTTGGTTTACCTGGTGAGCAAATACGCAAATAAAAGACAAGGTAGGTAATGGCTGGGGGCTTTCAAGTACATGGGGATTTCCCTTCCCCCCCCCCTCTTGTTTAAAACTTATTTAACGTTCGTTGAATGAGATCGCCTGTTACATGCTCACACGCTTTCCCTAATATTGTCTCGGCTGTTTATTAACGATTCTTGGTAACCCTTGATTGATGTCCCCTTGAATAGTGACTCGCTCTCTCAGAGGCGCGCTAACTGTGGAATCGATCTCGTGTGACACCAGATGTAGTCGTTCCATGCTCAGAGTGGCATGACTGACTGACTGACTTGCAGTTCAAGCCTCACCTTCAAGTCGGAGTAGGAAGCCATTTGTGTGCCTGACGGCGCTAGGAATGTAGGTCACCTTAAGGACATCCGTGTAATAGGTCAAGTTGTGACGTGATGTGACCCCGCACAGCTCCTCTTTTAGTGTGAACCTTTTCACAAGACACGGAAAAGTCAAGATGCCAGTACAAGCCTGACACTGAGGCAAAGTGCGAAAATACAGGGCTTGGTGCGAGGACAGTGATTAACTTTAGAATAGATTAAGCGTACATTCGATGTGGCGCCAAAGTTAAAGGACAAAGTTAAGGTCGTGAGACACTAGCAGGCTGCATTCCATTCTCTGGCCAGTTAGCAGTCTTGACCAAAAGCTCGAATGAAAGCGTTTCTTAGTCGCAGCCTTTAATGAGGAAATTGAAGAGGTGCAGTTGGAAATGAATGAACTATAACCACCTGTTCGTGTTGGAGTTCCAGGCGTCCACCAACAGCATATCCTCGCTGCACACGTCAGCAGCGGGCTCAAGGTCCACGTGCAGGTAAGGAATAGAGAGTGCGGAGCTAGCCCCACGCGACACTTCGCACTCGCAGGACAGAACGGACTGCTGCTGTGGGCCCGTCGGACTTCCGCCGTAGGAAGGGGAGGTGATCACAGCACTTCCTCTGCTGAGAAATGTTTTCGCTGTGCATACGTTGTGCCGCTCTTCTACTGGAGAGACGAACAGGAAGAAGAAATGAAAATAATCTTGTTGACATTTTTGTGTTTGCACAAAACAGTGATTACTTTGATTACGGAGGTAATACACATATGTACTCCACCTAGATCCCCATCACTTTCAACTGTATTAGTGGTAACGAAGAAAAGGATTCGTTCTCTGCTTCCACCACCACCACCACCACCACCACCACCACCACCACCACCTCTTGAGATGCCCCTATTTTTTCAAATTTGAAAATGCTAGAAAAAAGACCCAACTAATTTTTGTTACGCACAATTTTTGGGCTGGGGATGGGGTTGTCTGTGTTTCGTATTACGAATGGTCATTTTTCGCTCTCATAGTTTGAGCAGTTTGAGTTACGGCAAGGCCTGTTCACCTGGGATACACTCATACTGTATCCTGATGTAGTTTGTCCATCGGCCGCATGTCGGCATGTAACGCTGTGGAACCGTGACGTCACAGCTATCCGTCCGACCTTCGCAGGACGTCAGCTGGGATGGCTCATTGCAGACGTCACGCACAGGGAGACATCGGTTGTTGATGGAGAAGCCTTTCGTTACTGACGTCACGTGAATGAGCTTGTCAGCCCCGCACTGGAGTTTACCTTGTGGTGAAACAAGAAAAACCTCGTTTGTAATTTTCTGATCTGTCTTTATTTTCTGGTCTGTCTTAATTATCTGGTTTGTCTTTATTTTCTGGTCTGTCTTTATTTGCTGGCTTGTCTTTATTTTCTGGTCTGTCTTTATTTGCTGGTTTGTCTTTATTTTCTGGTCTGTCTTTGTTTTCTGGTTTGTCTTTATTTCTGATGTCCCCCTCCTGTCTTCCTTTCCTTCTTTTTTATGTCCACTCCTCCCCTCCTTCTCTTCCTTTCTCCCTCCCCTCGTCCGTTTCTGTCCCCTCCTCTCGTCCCCTTCCTGCCCTCCCCCTCCTGCCCTCCTCCTTCTGCCCCCTCCTGCCTTTCTTCTGTCCCCTCCTGTCCTGTCCTCCTTTCCCTTCCTCTTTATGTCTCCTCTCGCTGCTCTTTGTATTTCACGGAAACTGAATGCCGTGTTTAAAACAAGACCACCTGTTCGATAATATCAAGCATTTAGTTAATAGTTATGAAAGTCAGACAAACTTTTTCTAGTAAAGGTAATCTATTTACTGTCAGTTCCCTACTTTTTGATTCTTGCCATGTGTGAGAATACAAACGTAATTTCGTAATGAATGGAAATTGCTTTTTCTTCCTCTCTTAATTTTAGGACAGCCTCGGTGGTCTAGTGGTTAAGAGGCTGTTCCGTGGTTCGCGCCCAGGCCGTCATTCCTTATACTTCAAAACTGACAATCCAGTAGCTGCCCTGCCAGACGCCTGACATTATAGGGAACAGTACTGGTTGGCCCGAAAGTAACACCGTCCTGATATGCACCTCCATAATTTGCGATTGGGACGTTAATAAATATCAAACCAAACCTCTCTTAGATTTAGCATCGAAATAATGAATGGCACATATCTCACCCGACAGACTCCTGCCAGATGCTTGTCTCTTCCTCCTCCTGTAATCCTCTACCTCCCACCGCCCCCTTTCATGGTCCCACTCCCAGTACCCCCAGGCGGGGTTGGGACCGGGCGGCTTGCTGGGGTCTGTCATGGAGTCCTTTGGGCTTCCTGCACTTTTGCCAGATGCAGACATGTAACGCTCTTCGGAATCGCTGCTGTCCGAGTCACTGCTGATGCTGATCCCACCAGATTCGGCGTGGGGGAGGACTGGTAGACCCTGGGTTTCTCTGTTGCTGGTGCTCTGCCCCTGACCGGAAGGCCCCGGGCCCCAGCCTCGGACTTCCTCCTCTTCATTCTCGCCCTCTGCGAACTCCTCTGGGTTGTAGGCGGGCTGCAAGATGCATGTCACCTTGACAACGGCTCCTGTGTTGCAAAGATTGTTCTTTATTAAATTAAACAGAATCTTACGTCTGCACACCCATTATATTTCATTTCAACAATAGTAAATTCCTAGGCTAGGCTATGGGTAGGTAGGTAGACAGGTAGGAAGTTTGGTTGGTTGGCTGGTTGGTTGGTTGGTTGGTTGGTTGGTTGGTTGGTTGGTTGGTTGGTTGGTTGGTTGGTTGGTTGGTTGGTACAAATGGAACAACCAAGATTACTCCTGTACCATGAAATAATCAACGGTCTTTGCTGTAAATATCTATTAAAACCGTTCCACCTTTAGTCTTTTCATATACAATCCGTGCTATAGGCCAAGACCGAATGAAAGACCCATCCCCTATGCTAGAACTGTGCTCGATAATTCATTTAAACCAAGAAAAACAGCTGATTGGAACTCACTACTTCCACATATCCAAATTGCACAATCAGCCAGTCTGCTTTTATTTTAGAGATCGTAACATGAGAATAGGTATGAGCAACTTAAATCGGGATCTGTTTAATAGACATTTAACAACCAGTCCACCCCGTGCATGTGGATCTAGTTAGTAGAATTTTAACAACCAGTCCGTCCCGTCCATGTGGATCTAGTTAGTAGAAATGTAATAACCAGTCCATCCCGTGACTGTGGCTGGAGAAAGAGACAGATAAACATTCCTGGCTATTATGTTCTCACCAGAACAATAACTGGCCAAACACATTATTAGCCCTTAACCTAGCAGCTTCGGTTCTTCTACATTGTGGTCTGTTATTAGCTTTTCTGACTTGTAATCTTTGCGATTTGTTCAAACCATCTGACTATCTTTGATCCAGCGCCTCAGAATACGACAGCGAACGAGTCCGTCACAGGCAATTGCCAATGGAAGCGAATTTACTCTGCCAAACAGTTTACAAGAAAGACAATAATTAGAAACGGTTCATCTTCGGCAAACGTTGAGTAAAACTCTGAGGTGAATGTAAAGATTTCACAAAGAACTTCGTTAGAGGTTGTATGCACTGTTGTATTAAACAAGATTAAGCTAGACACACTATTTTTAATGTTGGATTTTATCTATAGTTATAAATTTATTGTCCTATCTGTTAACAGTTTTGTGACTGCCATCGTGAATACATCATAAGCCATTCTCTTCACGAGCTGCCGATTTAAGCATATAAGTGAGTAACCTAGGGTTTCGGGGTGAGGGCTCGTGATGATGAGGAGACGGCAACGATAGTGTTTATAAAATTCAGATGTAGTCGATGATGACAAGGACAACATACCTTCAGTTCGGATGACACCAAGGCCTAGCAAGAGGACGACGGCGAGGTTGGCATTGAACATGTTTTGGCAGCTGTGCAGTTCTCAGACTGTCTTGAAAACCACCGGCTGCAAGCTTTTACTAGCCAAGACAACACTTTTGTTGTGCTTTGCTGGTTTACGAATTTCTCCAGTTATACGAAAACAAAGACCATTATATCCGATCCCTGCCTTTAACTACTCCATCTTTGACTTACTTTTACCTAACAATCTCTACCAGCTTGGAATACAAGTTCCCCCGTTGTCTGACCTCCAAGAAGGAAGTAGCCACAAAGACAATAGATGTGAAGGTGACAGGAGAGCAGTGATCAGCCCACAAGGGGATGACTGATTATTGGCGAGAGAAAAGCTGTCGTTCTCGACAGGTGACCGATGTGTTATCCGTTCAGAACCACTCCTAAAAAACGTTTCTATTTTGAAAGCTAGAAATTGAGTCAAATGTTAAAGAACCACTCCTGAAAGTGCTTGGACCAGCGCTCCTGAGACAATAAGTCCATGACCAGAATAACTCTTTCTCTCAGGATACATCCTGTCTGTACTTGATATCATTTGTTACACGTCATTTGTTCAACGCTCTTTGCATGTTATTCCATTTGAATATGTAATTCAGTGCTTATTACATGTCTTCTATTGGGTACAAAAATCTTGCGTAACGATCATTTTGCTATCCACCAATTGTCACAATGTTAATCATTAGATGCCATACCATTTGCTGCAATTCTCACGAAATCCTGTTTATTACACGTGTTTGTTGTTTATTACACGTCATCTCATTTGTCATGCTTGTGGAATCCTATTTACAATCATGTTTGTTGCGCATCAAATCATTTGTTCGGTTGTTTAAGAGGGAAAGTGCTTCAACCTCTCGGCAATTTCGCACTGTATATAGTGGGTAGGGGGAGGTAGGGGGAGGTAGGGGTGTGGTGGGAGGGGTCATGTGCTGGCTGTAGCGGTTGGACTGGTGGTGGCAGTGACTCGATTACAAGAAGGGGACTCAGCGTGAAAACTGTGACTTGTAATGAACGAGTGAAAATGTAAGGTTTGCTTGGCAACACAAACCCCGAGGTATAACAGCGCCCATGGACCAGTTACTCCGTGCGAACTAATGGCTTTTGTGCCCAGCGTAAGCCGAGCTGTCTAAGAGACGCGATGATAGATGAGATGGCCCGAAGGCGGGTGGGGGAGGGGGAACCCTGTCAGAGTTGACTGCAACACATCATGCGTCATCATTGGAAATTAACGAAGTACAAGCAGGAAACAAAGCCTCTCGCCTCCCGCCCTTCATTCCAGCAACACGGACACGTGCGATGATCGAAAGGTGGGACCTTCAACAAGCAGCAGTAAAAAAAAAGAAAAGATATGTAATTCATAGATGTTTGTGTGAGAAACTACCAATGCCGCATTAGTTACTAAAACAAAATATACCCACACCGCTCAAAAGAATTAAAAGACCAGTGCAAACTGCACGCTGCGTGGTGCCATTATACAAACTGGTAGTCACAATGAAGCTCATTTATTAATGAAACGACCAAACAAAAAGATTAAGGGACTATTTTCATCAGAACACTAAGACACCCTGCCATGAAGGACACAACCCACATATACAAAAGTCAGACCAGGTGCGGTACAAAATAATGTCAAAAACGTGTGTTCCCTCCATTGGCCGGTCCGCAAGCAAGGAACCCTTGTCACATGGACTGAGCCACTGTATCCAGAGTCATTTACGGGATCGGCTGCTATTTCTCTAGAAGCGAAAGGAACAGCTTATATAAAAGGTGGTTAAGGTCAGGTCAGCTGGGGGTTTGCCCGCGGACCACGGCCAAGCACATCCCAAACTGTCTTTCGACTGCATCCATAAATATCTGTCAATCTCTCAACAGTTGCCGAGTTGCGTTCACATTACACATGGTTTGCACCTGCACTTCGGTTTTTCACCCTTTCAGTTTTTTTGTCAATTGCACGTGTTTTAGGTGCACGTGTGGCTGCCTTCTGAGGCGTGCACGAACGTGCCAAAACAGATTTCAACGTACACTGACGTTCACTGTTCACTGTTGCAGCACCACACTATAGCCAGTACTCAAATTTCCTCTATATAAACCCAGATTTCACCAAGGAGTCCAGGAATGTCAGTGCTGTCAAGTGTCGAGCTAGCAGCGCGCGCATGAAGCTGGGAGCGGTGAGTCTGCATAAAGCTGACAACACAGCAACGCATAGGAAGGTTGTCACACGCAAGACGCCTCTTCCCCTCCCCCCTCCCCTCTTAGCAAAAAACCAAACACAGCAACAGAACACTCATGTTCCGTACATCTTTCCATATAGCTGTTTCTCAGATTCCACCACAGACACCTTTCCCTTGTCTGAAATATCCCCCCTCCCCTTCCTCAGTGGATGGTAGCTCTTAGCGCAAGTACCTTGTCATAGGAGGAGGAGAGGGTGGGCTAGCCAGCGCGTTGCATAGGAGGTTAATTGCTGAAGGGATCAGAGGTCACTGCACAGCTTGCGCATAGGTGTACGTCTTGCGCACATCGTTCACCCAGCGCCACAAGGAAAGACTGGTGGAAAGAGACGGCAACTGGCGCCACAGATAATGTTGGGGTGATCTCCCTCTACATTCTTACTGCTTACCATTGACGTCGTGCTTCTTAGCTGCAATAACTAGCATCAACCTTTGGGCGTGTGGCTAATGCCTCAAACGCATCAATCACTGAGCTCTATTGAGTTCAGGCGCACAATTCGTCGTGTGCTTTTCATGAGCAAAACCTTCAGAAACGGCGACTTCAGTTCTACCACACGTGGATCGACATTCCAAGATAAAATAACTGTTAAAATATATATAAACAAACGTTCATACACACACCCATTCACGCACACACACACGCTCCGTGTGCGTGTAAACCGTACTATATAAATTTATATCCGCATAGCGGATTTTTTCTCTGAAAATGCCGTTTCTGCGAACTTGAAATAAGTTATTCGCTTCTGGGATCACCGAATAACGAGGGGAAAATAACCTATTTGTGTATGAGAAATTCAAAGAACTTATTTTAGAAAATCTGCTGTGACAAAATAAGTCAGCTATACGGGTGTCTTGCATACGGGGCCCGATCATTTAGTTCAATGACAATGATAGACGTTCGTTTTATATTTCCTGGAGCCGTATTCATGGCCGTTGGTTAAGCCTAAGCCGATTGTGACAAACCACTGGTTAGCCACTTTTGTTGGGAACGATTATTTGTCACGTGATTGCGATCGTGGACGTGTTGTCTAGGGCTGCAGAGTTCGTGCCGATTACTATTGCAAGCAAGTTGTGTTCTTTAGAACTCTAACATACACCTTACGTTAACGGGTTAGTTTTTAATAGGAAATTGAATCTGCATACCATACAAGTAACAGCATGCATGATCTACAAAAAAAGGAGGGAGAAGGTGGGGGCAAACGGTGGAAAGGTGAAGAGATACTTTAGACTCCCCATAAGGGGAAGGAAGAAAGGAAGAGCTTTAGTCCCATCCAATAGTCTCCCTTGATTTGCCTCTCTCTCTCTCTCTCTCTCCACCCTTGGTTCTCTCCTTCTGACCACCGACACATGCACACATATACTCCAATCACCTCTTTCTTTGTTGAGACTAGTGCTACATGTGTACACAAGGATTCGGTTTCCTGTCAAAAGAATAAAAAATATGTCTTCGATTACGTTTTTGCCCATAGCTCTTATAATAAAATTCTGAAATTTACGTTCGAATTTTATTATGGCACGTTCTTGTAACATATATGTAGCCTATAATATTTTCTTTCGCATGTATTTAAAAGCAAAATTCTTTTCTGTTGTTTAAAATTGTCCTCCCCCCACCCTTTTGTTTAACTCTGCCTTTTTCTGTCATTGTTGATTTATCTTGTTCGGATTTTTTTTCGAAATCGTGTTCATAAAAGCTAGGTATACTGGGCAACAGTAGCCTTAGAAATAAAAAAACCCCAAACCGGTAAACTATTTTGGCCACATTGCTATCTTTTAATAAACAGTTCACGATTTTTGTTACTGTGCGTGCGTTGAAGGAGGGAAAAAATACTACATGAGATAATTGACATGTGTTGGATGTAAGTAATTTTATGGATTATCCTTAGTTTTTATGCCATTTTTTCAGGCACGTGTTGTGACGAGCGTTTCTACACATTCTTCCTGTATCAACGGGAAGGGAAATTCTCGAGAAGTACAGGCAGCAGGGGATCGAGAGGTGTGTATGAGACCCCCCACTTTTATGTAGACCAGCATCGTACGTGTCACGAGCACGGTTCCCATCTCGTCTCCCTCGAAGCCTGATTTTCCCCAAGTCATGGCTCAGCTTATCTACAGGTATAGCCATTCGCAGCTGAGTTAACTGGGACAGTGCTGAAAACCGGCACCTTCGGGTTTGGCTCTAATCACTCGGCCGTCCGCTTCCCTTCGAACGTGAACATTGTGCTGTGGCTGACGAGAATTTTACCGAACACACGTTGTTACATCAGAGCGTTACGCCTGTTGGTGGCATCGAAAACAACATACATGCAACACGTTCACGTTCACCCCACAACGGGGATTTAAAAATTGGATATGTGATGATATGATATAATAGTTATTGATGATGGTTTCTACGCGTGGGAAAACGCAATTTTAATGAAATCATTATATAGCTTTAACTGGGCGTGATATTTACATGTAAACTTTAATAATTTATTTCTTTCAATTTTTTTGTTAATCGCAAGTTGTTAATGCTTTACGCAGAAAAAAGTAAGTGTTCAAATCTCATAATATTTTTGATAGGATTCTTTGTGTTCCTAAAATTGTTATTACAAAATTGAAAAGAACACGAGCATCGTAAACTACAAGTGTCATCTCAACATTAAAACAACAAAATTTTCCCGTAATTAAATATCAAGAAATACAAGACTGCTTACTTGGCAAGAAGTTCTAATAATTCTTCGCAGTTTATAGAGGAATAAGTAGTACCTGTGTCTAATTAACTTTCGTATGGTTAAAAACGATATCCAAGGGAGATAAATCCCGAGCTCGCTCTGTGTGCTATGTGTCAACCCCTTAACCTTTTTACGGCCAAGAAAATCTTGTTGCAAGAGCTACTAGATCGATTCTCTGTGCACGTGCTGGTGGCTGGGAAAATCCGTGTTGATATATCTTCGTATGACACGATGCTTACTGCAGCCCTAGGTCAGTTTCAAATGTCTACTTCGCCAGCAGGTGCAGACTGGCAACTTTAGCTTTGATGGTACCTTTGAAGTCTACAAAGGGCTGTAAGTAATGAAGGCTGCAGGGGAGCAAACCACTAACCCTCCGTGTGACGTATCTTTCATCGTGTTGGTTGGATGAAAGCACTGAGTATAAGAATCTCAAACATCTTTTACACGAAAAACCTGAGCAGGGTCTACACAACAAATTTCACAGGTTTCTTCACCATTCTTTTATGTTTCAATCAGCTGTAACCAAAGGGAAAAAACATCGATCTACACACTTTTATTAATTACATCATAATCTTGTTAAACCACGTTTATGTAGGCATATATATACGCATGAAATATCTTACGAATATTTCTGTTTCGATTCATGTAGGACATATTCTGACTGCAATTTTGTTTTTGTGGGGTTTGTTTTCAGCTTTCCTAGTTCAACGGTTTTCATTTGGTAGAGTAATAGCAATTTGGCTATAGGTAATTAGGATAACACACACACACACAATGTGGCTCGGCGCATTCATCGCAGGTTAAAGAATGGACAGGTTCAAATCCCGCAGTAGTTAGGTAGGGTGAGCATCATTTATCTTCTTTCAACTTCTGGTGCTGGACTTCTATAAATGCTTAGGTATACATTTCTATTTTCATTTGGTAGAATAATAGCAATTTGGCTACAGGTAATTAGGATAACACACAACACACACACACACACACACACACACACACACAATGTGGCTCGGCGCATTCATCGCAGGTTAAAGAATGGACAGGTTCAAATCCCGCAGTAGTTAGGTAGGGTGAGCATCATTTATCTTCTTTCAACTTCTGGTGCTGGACTTCTATAAATGCTTAGGTATACATTTCTATACACAACAAACACCTAATGTAAATTATATTGTTGTTGATCTGGGAAGAAATGTGCTTCCACCTCGCATGCAGCGACTCGCACTACGGGGGAGGGGAGAGTGGACTTGGGGAGGGAAGGGGACTGTGGTTTGGTGCTCTGTACTGGTGGTGGGTACATGAAGTCCCTCTCGTTGGTCGCTTTCCTGGCGCACTGTCGCTGTTGGTGGGAGGTAGCTGTATGTGGCTTGAGTGGTGGAGTGCCTATGGGTCAAATCTACTGCCACCAGGCCTGTTCCTGCATTCTGTTTATCTCTACCTCTATGTTCAGCTAATTTGCTTTTAATGCTCTACAATTTACTCATGTCCTATAATTTACTTGGTGTTATTTAAGTGGTTTATACAACCCCAACAATGTACTGGCAGCGCTAGACACAACCGT
>SMGT01008600.1:421857-437039 GCA_004794575.1 Lanistes nyassanus
CCCCGGGAAAACAAAGACGGCCTCGGTGGTCTAGTGACGAAGACACCTACTTCCGAGGCAGGAGGTCGGTGGTTCGCGGCCCTGCCAGAGGCCTGGCACTATAGGAAATGCACTAGGCCTGGTTGGTCCAGTATGTCTCAGTATAATGTGACTGGGTGGGACAGGAGTCCCACTTGTGGCAGCATGTAAACTTTGCTGAAGAAACACCGTCCCGTAATCACCTCGTTTGCGAAGGACGTTAAGATCCCCCCACCCCACCCCCAAAAAAGTCGTTTCCAAACTCTCGCCAAAACGCTCAAAATTGTTCCTTTACACATTCGGTTTGTTATATACCAAGTAATCACTAGAAAGAAAAAAGAAATAACAAATATAAAATATAAAATATCAGATATAAAGGGATAAAAAAAAGGTTTTTCCAGCCCCCTCTGCGCAATTCATCAAATACCGAAACAACGACAAGCACCAGAGCAAAGGACGACAGTTTAAAACGATGGAATTTCAGTCATCACACGAAAGTGCTGGAGCCATGTCAGTGGGATGGAGGGCGCACGAGAGGCGTAGTTATTACGTGATATCAAAATGGATTTATAGTATTTCTCAGACAAAGGATGGAGATTGTGTTACACGCTGACTGACATGATTTGCGCGTGCAGCTGGAGCAGTGCGTGGTCAGTGAGTGGACGTCGTGGTCAAACCCATTTGCGTTTGGAGTCATCGAGCGCCGGCGGTCTGTGGTGCAGCAGGGGACGTGCTGTCCCGACAACTTGGTGCAGCAGGTCAACGTCTCCGCCTACATCGGTAAGTCGCGGTGGAGGTGGGGGGCGGATGCTGATGTTGTCGATTTGATGAATGGTTTAAAAAAAAACTTTGTATCCATCTCCTGTTCCCTTTCACTGGCAGAATATCTTGTCAAGGTAATGAACACTCCAGCAGACTGAAAATGCTATTGACATATAGTAATGAGACGTTCAGTGTACATTCTGGAGCAACCACACCAACAGAATAACAAGTCATAGCTTCTTCCAGACTAACACTTTTTGCTACTGTTGCAGGTTCCACCGATAGTGTGTTCCAGAACAAAGATAACGTAGGAGACAATTTTTACAACGACTTTCTGAACAAAAAGCCACGTGATATTCTGCTCATCATCGATACTTCCAGCAGCATATTCATCGAAGACTTTGAGGTATTCTGATAAATTACAGGGGCGATGGACAACGTAAATGAAATGTGACGTGGTTTTTTTGTCTGATTGGTTGTTCCTTACCAACTCTCTCCTCAGCTATGTCGTGGTCAGCAGGCGTCTCCCTAACTCAAATGCACAGGAAATCGAGTAGGCTTCATGAGACGAAGCTACATCCGAGGTCATTACCCATCATTCTCATGCCACTGTCTTGCTCACAGGCACTTAAACACCCTATACCACCAGACCACCGTGCACCATACTTGGAGAGCAGGAAGCAACATGTAGTACCAACATGTCCCTCATTTTCTCCCCATCTGTATCTCATTTGTTTTGGCTTTTACCTATTTTCTTACTCCTTAATTGTTGTCTGTTGTTTATATTTTTGTATGCGGACATCCATACAATTACATTTATTACACAGATACCCACGCATGCACACACACACACACGCAGGCTCGAATGCGCTTACAGGTGCACACAACGGCAACCTGAAATCGACTGGCTGTTCCGTTTATCTCTCGTCTTTGACCTTCAGTTCATGAAGCAAGGCATCAACTCCATGATCGACCTATTCTGCGGCGGCTTTGGGCCCGGTGCCAAGGAGAACCGCCTGGCCATCATGCAGTTCTCGGACCGGCCCCACATCGTCCACTTCTTCAACGACTCGCAGGCGCCAGCGGACCTCAGGAAGAAGGTGCAGGCTATGGAGGACTTCGGCGGCCGCACGTGCACGGGGGATGCACTGTTGGAAGCCTACGATCAAATCTTCAGACTCGACAGAGGTCAGAGATGACCCCACACAGCTTGGCTGAACTGCACTTTCTTTTCCAAAGGCCCCTTTCTCATCCAACTTAACACAGCTCTAATGAACTGCGTATCTCCTTTTCCCAAACCTTTGGCCCCTTTGTCCTGTAACTGTAAGCATATTTCTACCTCTGAACAAGTACAGAGATATGAATACCTGGCAATTCACCGGAGGTTTCTTCTCCTTTGAAGCTCAATGCATTGCTGCGTGGCCGGGGCTGGGTGGTATGGGCGCTCCTGTTCATTCGTAAAGGTGAACGTAAGATACAGTACAAACGGGGCTTACGACCGTTCTTATGACAGAAAGTGCAGATACGAACGCTCATGCAAGCCACCCCGGGGTTCATATTTGCCCTTTCGGTTTAAGAGGTATGTAAGGCCTCTTTGCCTAGTGTATTTTACTTGCGCCTTAAGGTGCAGACAGGAGATAAAAAAAGGAACCAACATACAGCTGAACCTTACCTTTCTTGCTAGCGTACTTTCGTATTCTCCCCCTCAGTTCTTCACTTCATAGCACACCACTCTTTCCGGTATGCATTGTGATGATCCAACATTTACTGCTTAAAAAAAGGATTCACTGTAACATACACTGATTGATTAGTTAAAACGTGCTACGTTCAGGATGTCGACAAGTGACAGAACCGAGGACGGCGCAATAAGATATGGGTTCTCTATGCGAAGTCGTCTAGAAACTAACGATTACGCGGAGTTTATACGGCTCAACTGATTAAGTCGGACGAAAGCAGCCGTGAGAGTATAAAGTACTTCCATTTCCAACTAAAAATGCTTTAATTTTTTCAGTTTGATTGAAAATATTTTTACAAGCAAATATTTCCACCAATATCTATATGGATCAGGAGAAATGAGACGAGATCAACGCATGCCGTATCACTGCTTTCATAAGACTTAGTTAAGCCGTGTAGAACCCCCATTAGCCTCCAGTTAATGTGGAACAAAACTTTCAATCGCTAGACGACGTCTGATGTCAGTTTCAAACAAGGAATAATTGTTAGTTGTTAGGTCCGACGGATTAACAAATCTTTCTGAAAGACGACGAGCACAGACACGATATTTTTCCCCGTCATTCTTTGAAGCAGGAAGACGTCTCGAAACTGATAACGGAAGTTATAGCAGAGTACACAGCGAGTTATGCGCGCCATCTAGCTTGTTGGGAGAGAACAGGGAGTTAAGAGCGCCCCATGTTTGTGACGTTTCAGGTGTGCGCGTCAACACGCCAAACGACACTCTGTTGGTGACCGACGGCCACGCCAACTGCGGCTTCAACCTGCTGGACGCCGCCCGACGACTGCAGCAGCGGTCGCAGTCCGTCTACGCGCTGGGCATCGGTATTGCCAAGGACGCCACGGCACGTGCGCAGGTGACGTCAGTCGTGAGCAACGAAGACCCCCACCACATCTTCGCTCTGGAGCGGTACGTGGAGTTCAAGGACATGATCACCTTCATCAAGGACAAGCAGCAGGGCAAGCAGTGCGTGCCCATAGTCAGCGAGCAGTAAACCCGTTCAAAGGACTCTTCACTCGATCTCTGTTCTTCACGTGTCCGTTCACAACAAATTTAATCACAAGTGCATCAAGCTGTAAGCGCGCGGGGAAGGGGGAGGAGGGGTAGGGAGGGCTGTGGAAAAAATTATCAGCTTTAAAAGTCTTTTTTTAAATCTCTCAGTTCAGTTTCAATTTCATAAAACAAAAGGACGCCATTACCACTCAAAAGTAGCAAGAAGAGAGCAATCTTCCCCGATTTGAAGAGGCATGTACATGTGGCTACAGTGACTGGTGTCCAATAACCACGTCAGAATTATCAAAAGCTAAGGAAAATGTCAGCTGATTATAATTTTAGTTTTCAAACATGTCGCTCTTGTTAACTCCTCTGAGCAATCCTGGACACTTTGAGAAAATGATAAAAATGTACATAATAATTAGTGAGTGTGTACAAAAGAGCTTGGTAAATATGCTAATACATTAGGTCCCAAACTATAGCACAGCACTACTTGTTTTTAACACAGGGTTGTATGCATACACAGAAGGGGAAACAGGGACAGGAAGCTTGGGTGTCAGGGGAATAAAACAGGAAATGTGTGCAAAGAAGACTACCCCCACCCCTCCTCCATCCTAGTGCAACTGTGTAAAATAGTTTGTTCTGATGTTTTCTTAACCATTTTTCTTACTGCTTGCAATACTCCAGTCGACAGTGCTCACACATGTTTTACTAGGGGGAAAATAATTCCAGAATGAGATAATCTGGCGAGCTGTAAACAAAAATGTTTTTATCAATTGCTGTAAACTTTTCTGACAACAAAAGCTAATTTAAAAACAAGAAAACTGTGCATCAAAATATTGTGTACCTGGTACAACACATTCATTGTGTAATTTTTTAAAATAGAAAAGATACATTTTTAAACATATTTATTATTACACTGTTTAATGTGTTCAAGATATGAAAATACATAACATGGCAGAAACTATCTTCACTGTGACTGTGATGTGAATGTGCTGTACATTATTTACAAGCCAACACTCATGCTCTGCTCAGTACATACAAAACCAGACATTTACAATACCCCTTGTCACTGCCACAACAGGGTGCTCAACAGTGGACGAAAGATTGGAACTGACCAGGTGGGTGATGGGTGGGCATTGTTGAAGAGGTGCATAGACCTGACTAAAGCATGCAACGACAAGGTTTATTTGCATAAGCTTTCATATTTATTGTCCACGTAATTATATGGGTGAATGGGCATAAAGGCAATTCTGACACCAAGGGTGGAAGGGTTGGGGGGGGGATGAACAACCAAGATCACTCGTGCAACCAACCCCTGCAGGTCATAGACATAATATATGTAGTTCTGCTGGTTACACATACTGAGGTCAGATCATAGCAGGACGAGAACATGAAGACATGGACTACCAGTTGTAAGACTGTACAAAGAAAACATGCCAGATTCCTCCATACCAATATGGACTGATCTGCAACTTCTATATTGCATTGATAGCATGCACATTGCTACAGCTATACTCTACTTGGGGAGAGTAACTGTAGCATACAAACAGAATGAACTGCAAACATTACTAACAACCCAAAACAAATGTTTTAAAGAAAGTATCTTTAAATATGTGGAATTACGCATATCTTTCTGCAGCTTGAAATCCAGTTTTCAAGACTGCTTTAAACCTCATTCTTGGAAAAGCATTAGATTTCTAACTTGCCTACAGCTACACAGATATTCATAATCTTAACATAAACATACTCCTTATTTTACCGTGCCATGTCATTCACAGAAAATCAGGTGTTCTCTACAGTTTAAAGTGCAGCTCACACGAGGCAATGGTCATCATTTGTCACTCTTAAATATTTGGCTAATCACAGATCACAGTTTTTTTAAAAGGTCAAATAAAAATCTTCCTTCTTCATCCTTGAAATGTATTGTGCTGCTCATATTAATCTGTACACCTTTAAAAGTGTGGTGGTGGCTTAAGAAAATAAAAGCATCCAGTTCAAAACTTCAAACCAAGAAGAACATCAGAAGACAACACCACAACCTAGAACAAGAATTTTTTAGACTGTGATTTCATGTACCACGCTGCAGTTTCCGTCACTTCAGGTACTCTGACACATACCATCAAGTACATGTAACAATTATGTGTCACTATATATTACAAACTACATTTTTTTCAGAATGCATTTTTGCAGAAACACTTTATATCCTCAAGAAAACATGCTCACATGATCTACAGATGTAGGACTTTAATGCTATATTGCTGCGGAAGTCTTGCAGCCTGCAAGTGATATCGCAAGGATGATCGTTTGATGAAAAACCATGTCCTTTCCTTGAGCTGACATCACACTGTTGCGCAAACTCCCGGTGCACTTTACAACAGTAGGCTCAGTTATATTAACACAGCTGTGAAGCGTTGTTCACTGAAGATTACTAAATTGTGGAAAGTTTAATCACAGCTGTGAAGCGTTGTTCACTGAAGATTACTAAATTGTGGAAAGTTTAATCAAAGCTGTGATTGATACATGTATTTAGTGTTTTAGAAGGATTGTGTTTTTGCTTTGATGGGTATGTGTCATAGTTCCTTTAAAGTCATGTAGAGAAATTATTTATATTATTATTTGGAACAGCTTACCAACCAATAGTTGGTGCAGAACTTAATGTAACAGAAAAACGTATAAAAAAAAATGGTGGATAGAGAAATCCAGCAGATATATTCAAAAATAAAAACAGAACTAAATAGTTTCTACAAAAACTCATGACAAAAACAATACAATTCTTTCCAAAATTTGTTTTGGTCTGACATGGTATTACACATACTCCTGCTGCTTCTCATTCAAATCTTATTCATCAGAAATGGATTAAGGAAAAAAAAAACTATAAAAGGCAAGAAGGGATAGAATATATTAAAACTGTACAAATGTCTGTTCCATTAATTATTATTGATATTACTTTAGTGGAAAGTCTTCTCTCCTGCTCCATTATTTCTTCTTCTTGAGAGCTTCAAACCTGCGAGTCAGGTCATCGAAGTCCACATCTTCCCCACCTGCAGATGACCCACCCACATTGTGACTGATGTCTGGCAAGCTGTTTGTCGGGACTGTGGGCAAATCAGGAAAGACGTCATCTGACTTGGGTGGGGGCTGGGCTCCCACGCCCGGCCTAAATCCTGCAGGAGGTGATTGGAATTGAGGGCTCTTAATGTGATCATAGACACCAGGGTTGTCATAGAAGTTTGGCTTGTCATACAGATCATTGAAGTTGGGAGGAGGGCCCATTTTAGCAGCATGTCCATTGTACGCTGGGGGGTAGGGTGCTGTACCAACTGGAGCAGAACTGGGCAGCGGAGGGGGTGCAGCAGCTCCTGCTGGGTAAGGTGCCTGCAGCATGACATCAAAAGTTGGAGTAAAATTCAACTGTCTTCCGTCTCAAATTAACTGTACAACAGTGGTTATGAAATACACAGCACATTAATAATTTCCTTATTACTAAACGAGCCCATTAATCCTGAAACAATTTTGAAAATAATTTTCTTCCATGCTGCTTGATTTTTCAACTACATCATAACATGCATATTGTGAAATGACTATGGCAACCAAGTGAGGAGCCAGTAAATATTTTGTTTTAAATCTAAATAATATTTCAATTTTTTCACCAACCATAGCTTATAAATAAATAATAAATAAAATGTGGATTTTTAACGCGCGAGAACACATTTCATGCACACTTCGCGCGGATGATGGACACACTCTAGTGAAAACAACGAAACACACACACACGTGTAGTGTGTTTTCTTTTCCATGCACCACTGTGGGTTTTATGGTTTTATTGCTTAAAATCTTATTCCAAATGAGGTGCATATCAGGACTGTGCTGCTTGAGACAGTTTAACTGGGACTGCTTTTGCAACACAGGGTTCAGTCCCACCCAGTCATATTGTACTGCCGCTGGGCCAACCAGTCCTACTGTTCCCTATAGTGCCAGGCATTTGGCAAGGCAGCTACTAGATTGCCAATTTTGTCTACTTTTAGGTATGAGTCGCCTGAGGCTTGGAACCACCAGCCTCCCACCCTGGAAGCGGATGCCTTAACCACTAAACCAATGAGGTGGTTATGCACCATTTTAAGAAATGCAAACCCACTAAAAAATAAAGCTATGCTAGCGGAAATTCATGATTGCACTCTGCCCTATTTTGATACCACCAAACTCACTGTTTGTATAGGTAAATATATTCCAACTTCCCTAGGCATCCAAAATTCGTTGTACTGAAATGATCATAAAAGACCCACCTAAGTGCAAAATAATTTGACAGGTTTAGTTAAATACAAGAAATTTCGTTTCTAAAAATATTAAAGAACGACTCCCTTCTATTCATGACACACAAGCTGTTGGATATATACATGCAGATGCACAGAAAGAAGACAAACCACATCTGTTTCGGGCATGAATATACTTGTGTTGTCAAGGTAACAGCCAATGCAAGGGCATGGTATACAATAATACAGAATATTCATGCACTAATGTAATGCCACAGTACTGAATTATTCCTGTTACCACATGAGACAGCTGTCTGAAAACATATCTCATGAACAGAAGCTTTCCCTTAAATTTTGTGACCAAAGCCAGTCATTTAAAAAAAAAACCTAATTCCACCCAGGTTGGGCTTTTAACACGCTTAACTTACTGTTGATGGCAGAGGCTGTGGTGACCTCATCCCCCCACTTGGCCCCCCGCCTCCTCCCTTCTTGTCAGCATCAAAGTCAATCAGCAAATTCTCTGCTAGCAGCACTTCATCTTGTGCCAGTATGGATGCATCAGGAGCAAAAGGCACATTGTATGCTTTGGCTATTTCCACCATGTACTTCTCCACCAGAGCTTTGGGTGGGGCTTGCACAGAAAGCTTGTGCATTACTTTCTCACTGACATTGCTCAGGCTGTTTGAGCGGCATGACTGTCCAAACTCTTTGCCATACTTAGCAGTTAGTTCGTCAGCTATGGTTTTCAGTTCTTGTACATCTGTCTGCAGGCGGGGTGTAGCCCATATTAGCGTGGCGATAGCCTCCTCTAACCCTGGGTCAATTTCTCTGAAAAACAGTAGTAATGAAATCATGTCATATACTTTAATGAAGTACCAGTCCTGATAATTAAATTAACAAAAGTAAAATAACTCCAAATTGATGGATGGAAAATAGTGTTTATCTTGTATAGTTGTAACTTTAAACTTTATGTAAGACTTTCTTATTCAACATTTTGTTCTTTACTAGCTTTTAGTCCTACTTACTAGTGCTAATCTATACTTAATCTAAATATCAGACTAGACATTTATGTCAGTCATATCTAAAATTTAACAACACTCGATTTATAAATCATTAGATATTAACATTTCAATCAATTCAATGTGTCGCTTTTGAGCACCAAATAAATAGTGAAATACTAAATAAACGGAAACCAGCACTTGGCAGCAGATCAAGAAATAAAGCACACGTACTTCTGGGTCTGTACCAGACCGAATCTCGCAAGAAGCAGATCGCAGTACATTTCCAACAGCTCCATCGCCTCAACAAGATAATCTTCTCGAATGATATGCTCCACTCTGATTCTCGCTCTGTCATCTTTACCACTCGCGATATAGTCGGCGATTTCTTTTCTGGACTTCAATGCAATTTCTGTTTTCTTTTTCTCTAGGAGTTTTAACCGGTTGATTGTCAACCGAAGATTTGTTTTAAGTTTACTGTAGTTAGGACCACTCTTAAACATCTTGACACCTGGAAAACCTGTGCGACCAGGACAGAAAGATCAAAGCAGGAAGAGTAGGCTGATAGTGAATCACTGTCTGGTAGACTACTGTTTATACTCACGTTCTTCGTCACAAGACTCTGAGGTTATTCATGACGTCATGCGAGTGCGCAATGTTATTTCGTGCGGGATTAAAAAAATCCCAAAGAATATGGAGCAGTAGACAAACATTTAAAAAAGCAAAATAAATATGAAAAATTTTCAGTGCTATTTTACTGTAATCTTTTAAAATTTCTTCAGATTTGGGATTACTATGAAACGGAAGCACGTGTATCATCATATGGGGGATGTGTAGTGTGTTCGTGCGTGGAAGTTGTATGAGTTACTTTTAACTATTTTGCATTTAGAGTCGATTTTTACTGAAATGGCTGCAGCAGGAGCTTCAGCAGGCGATCGAGCAGCATGGAATATTTTTCAAGCCATGGATTTGCTGTGCAAAAAGAATTCATTATGTTCAGAAAAGCTGAAGATTTACCTCGCCAAATCGGTAATCACCGTAATGAACATCGACCACTACTTCAGCTGATGATAATGACGACGACTACGACTAAACATAACACAAATTGCATTTAATTATAAAGAATGTTCTATTATTGGTTAAGTTTCAGCCAAAACCGATTTAAAAAAATCATTTTTCACGGCCCCATACGTGCTCACACATCATGATGATAGATTGATAAACTTTAAATGTAGACTCTAATTCTAAAACTAAGAATCAACGTGACAGTGCCATATTTAATTTATTATCCTTGCTGTCTTTCTCTTTCTTACGTTGTCTCTCTCTGGATAAAATGACTAGTTTTTCTTTTATCGATCTAACTTTAGGGTACAATTATATTTGCTAATTATGGATGATTTTTGTCTAATGTTTTTGACAATAGTATAACTACAACTTACCACAAGTCGTTTAGTAATATCCCCAGTACGGTTGAATTGAATACAGATTCGAGTTTATCAGATAGACTTGTCGAGTTTATTAAAAATGATTTCTCCCCATTACCCATGCCCTTGCACTAGTTCAGTAGTTGCAGTTTGTATTTGAAGGTGATTTGCTGTTTTCAGATTTGGACTAAACTGGACCGTTGCACAATCTTAAGCAATCTGTCAGAGCAGTTTCTAAACACCAAGTGTGTGGTAGACATCAGCATCTTCTTCAAGCCTCTGGTACTAGACATTGCAGAGAGGACAAAAGACATTGTACTTAAGCAAGGCCATTCTAAAGCGAGACTAGTGCGTAAATTTGCAGTAGCTCTTGGACTAGCCTTGCCTTATTGCTCTGAGCTCAAAAGGTTTGTGATTTTAAACAATCTCCCATTGTAGCTGTCAGTAATTTTGTTTAGTGTTTTGTATGGAGTCAGCAACTATTATGTCTAATACAGCAGTACCTGCAAACACCAAGCACCTATGAAGACACCAAACTGTCCACTGTTTGCATAAAGACCAAAACTGTCCGCTGTTTGGATAAAGACCAAAACTGTCCACTGGATAAAGACCAAAACGGTCCCCTGTTTGCATAAAGACCAAAACTGTCCACTGGATAAAGACCAAAACTGTCCACTGCATAAAGACCAAAACGTCCAATGTTTGGATAAAGACCAAAACTGTTAACTGACTGTGTTTGCAGCAGTTGTTGTTCATAAAGACCAGTTAAGGGATGCAGATTGCCAATGAGAAAGCATTTCTACAAATCACTTCAAGTCCAGAGGACTCTAGAGTAGAAACCACAAGTTATTATTAAACTGTATAGTGGAGATTTAAATGAAAGATTAAACAAATACTGTGAAGAGAACGAGTGTATCCACGAAGTGCAGGCTGGTTTTAGCAAAGGTTATAGTACAACTGACAATATATTCTCCCTACAATCTCTTGTCTACAAATACTAAACAAGGTCATTTTTATACATTGTTTGTGGACTTTTCAAAAGGGTACGGCAGTGTCCAGAGAATGAAGTTACTATATCTTTTACTGCAGAAAGGAGTACACGGGAAAATGTTCCAAACAATACTTATGTATAAAGATGTAAAAGCTGCTGTCAGAATTGGCAGTAAAGTCACCGACTTTTGACTGTGTTTCTGATATACGGCAAGGGTGTATTCTAAGTCCATTGCTGTTTTCAATCATTATCTGCGAGCTTCAGAATGAGCTGATTAACTGTGCATGCACCACAGGGTATAGACGTTTTTGCAGACCCCATTGGTATTCTACTATTGATGTACACAGATGACATTGCTTTAATTTCAGAATCCACAGCTGACGGTTAGAAAAAGATTAACTTTTTGGAAAAATAGTGTAAAAAATGGGGGCTTACTATTAATATGGACAAGACTAAAATCAGAAAAGTGGTACTTTGCCGGTGAACAGATAGAAGCTGTACCCAATTATAACTACCTTGGAGCCATGTTCTCCTCTACGCTGAAGTCAACATGTGTAGATAACGTGCATGAAAGCATGTTATTATTGTTTGCTTTTTCTGCTTTTATGTGTGCATTGAGAACCATCAGCAGGTGCCCACAAGCACATACACATTATCAATATCGCTGCAGTTGAAATACGTTTCAGTTTCTATGGAGACAGATATGATTGTTTTGGTCAGGTGATGTGGTAGCTTGTGCACTTGAGCATCTGTGTCAAGCAAGTTAAGCACCAACCAAATGTCCAACACAAGCATCAAATGGTGTATTGTGATTACTAAATCAGGCACACATCTTAGGCAGACTTTGTTATTTTAAGGTGGATCTGTGTTAAAAATTGGCGTTGGGCAAAACTGTCCACTGTGTCCATTATTTCAAGGGTCTGCTGTTTGCAGCTAGTGCTGTAAGCAGGGGTGTCATATAACAGGGTTAAAACAATTCCTGGCTAACAGTAGCACCTGCTGTTGCAGAGAACAATGGAATGGTCTGGGAAGTATTGGTGTAAATGTGTGCATTACTTATGCTGTACTTCATAGGACCCCTGCTTGATCTCTAGCTTCTGTGTTTGCGCCCGAGGGGAAATGGGATGTGTGGAGATGGTGCAGTCACCCCATAGTCTTTCCATTGGCCACTCAATCAACATCATAGAACATCATACAATGTGCTGGACAGCTAGAACAATCCACAGGCGGGAAAGACATGGTAAAGGGGTTGGTCTGCTGCATGCTTCAAGCCTACATCACACATCGGCATGTACCAAGTGACAGACTTTTTTGACCGGTACACTTGGTAGCTGCTTTGCTGTCATGTAACATTTTCTGCATAGCACCTCACAGCTGTCTTCTTACTTTTTAAATCGATTTAAATTAAAAACAATTATTTTCTGGTAGAGACCGTGACTTTTTGCAGACTGGTTTGTTATTAAAACAGGTTTGCATCAAGCTTTGTTAAATGCCACAAACCATTTGCCACACCAGAAGATGAAGAGCCAGAAAAGAAAAAGGCAAAACGAGAGAAGGTAAGAACCCCTTGGAAAACACAGATTTATCAGTAGGAATGCTGGAGAAGCTACAGTTATTCACCGGTACTTTTCTGTCATCATGCTTTCAAAAGAAACATGTAGAACAAAATGCTGGCTTACTTTGAAGATGTTCGTAAAGATGTTTAACTGTCTTGTTAATTGCATCAGCTGGAGAACTGGGCAGGTCGGTTGGCTTCTGATGATATCAACATATCAAATAGATGTAACAATAGATTAAAATATTTAAACATAATACTGAAATGCCTGTATATGGTTCCTGGAAAGTAGAGCTTCCCACATTGCTTACCGAACGTGTGCACACAGATTTCAGATGTGGATTGGTGCTGTGCAATTTACAACTATGTCAGTCATCTAAAGGATGTGGGTCTTGCCATTGGCATTGATTCAGTCATTTGCCACCTGACGCATCAGAATCTTCTTGTCAGATGGCAAGTAGCATTTAATTTTTTCAGTTCTTGTTTATGGTGCTTGTGTGCACATAAGTTCAAAAATAACAATAACTACTGACTGGTTTTTTTAAGTTTAAAAATTAAATTAATGGATTATATTTTTAGTGAAGAAATTTTTGTAGAATTTAGAAGAAAATAAAATTATAGGTTCTATTTTTAGCGCAGAATTTGTTAAAATAGAATTTAGGATAAACCTTATAAAATATATATAAATAAATTGAGTGGACAGCATATTCTGATTCATTGGGATATTGTCATAGTAAATCTTGTTTCATCAGCTTTGTGTGAATAGATGATTTTTTAAAATTAAAAATTTTTTATAACAGGTATGCAGCACTAGCAGTTTCCAAAATAATGGCAATGTCTCAGCAACAGAAACAGACATTCCTCAGCAAGCACTTCACATCAGAAGAGATCCGTGATCTGATCTTGAGGTTGGTTTGATCACAATGTATAAGAAGCTGCATGGATTATTAAAGTAGTTCTGACATTATAAAGACATAGTAATGTTATTAAGGTCATCGTTCAGTTTTCACAAGACCCTAGTTTGTCTTCAGAAGGGTTAGAAAGGATGTTCATTGGTAAACACTAGTAAATACATGTGATTATTTGGATTGTTCACATAATCCTTAGCAACACCAATAACAGGTTGAATGTCTGTACCACTGTTAAGTGTTAGAGATAATTACAAAACTCATTTTGCATTAAATAGTGCAATAGTTGATAGCTTAAGCATTACATAAATCACTTCCAATGCTGCAGATGCGACCAGGAAAACCAGAAAAAATATTCAATGAGTGTTCAAGGACAGGAGGCAGTTGTCATGGAAACACCACCAACAGACATGACCCACACCCAGCATGAACTGTTGCATTCTGACCTTTCACCTGGGGTTGTTAGTGTGAGAGGCGTGCTTCTTCCGCGACTAACAAAAGATTATAATGTGGACATGAAGGTACTTTAGTTTCTTTCTTTATTTAAAAAAAATGATTTCAGGTTCTTCCCAAGTCGACCATTTTGGTGGTCAAACTGTTAAGTTGTTTGCCTCTGAGGTGGGAGGTTGATGGTTTGTGCCCTGGGGAAAAAATACCTAAAGATTGAAGGCTTGCAAGTCTAGTAGCTATCCTGCCAGATGCCTGGCACTATAAGGAGCACCAATAGGACTGGTTGGCCCGGTGTCAGTATAATGGGACTAGGTGGGACTACGCCTGTGTTGTTGCAGTCCCATGTCTGGCAGCACATTTACTTGTCTCGAGCAACATGGTCCTGATATGCACCTGTTTGTGGCAGGACGTTAAGCTATAGAACTCGACCTATTTCCAAGTAATGGGATAAATATATCCTGCAACATATCTGGCAACTACGAAGCTAAATTTAATTTGAAGGGAAAATATTGATTAAATACACTTCCATTATCCAGTTCACAACACTTTATGAAGCATACATGCAGTATTGGTTTTTTTGCATAAATATAGCCATGTAAAATTATTTAAATTTATTTTCAGACTTTTTATGTGTGGATCCTATTACTTTTTAATTGCCAGAACATGCATACAAAGGAGACATTGGGATTCCATCCACTTAAAAGTCTAAGGCAGTGGTGAACTATTTTGCTGCAGGGAATTACTTGAGAATGGTTGGCTTATTGTGATTTTAAAGAAGCCCATTCCTTGGGGAAAAGATGTGATCCATGATTATGATACCTGTTGTTTTCAAATGCAAACCTGTTTACCCTTCTGGTTTACCATAATTCTTCCAGATTTCAGACCCGTTTTACGGTGGCCCAAAATATATTATGGTATTTGAATCTGCCAAGTTACTTTTTTTTCTGAAGTGGTAAAACTTTAATTTGCTTTCCACCGAAAACTGTGAAATAAAGCAAGATGCATTTTGATTGGCTGTCGAGGGATTGTGTCAAACAATCCCGAATTTTTGAGAATGCTCTTGAGAATATGAGAATTTATTTTTTTTTATTTTTTTTT
>SMGT01008600.1:437246-451625 GCA_004794575.1 Lanistes nyassanus
TACTGCAAGGTACAATCAACGGTGAATTTCAGCTCTTCTGCATTTTCAACATTGATCTTCCCCCATGTCATGGTTGCAGGTAAACAGGTATGCAAATGTGCTTTTATTATATGTTACATATTTACTGTTCTTATATTTCTTGTGCAGGTGTTGGTGCACTGGGTAGGTGTGGACTCCATGCTGGATAACCTGCGAACTCTGGCACTGGCAGTGTCAGCAAGTCATCCAGTCCTGGTTGAAGGTGTTGTGGGGAGCGGAAAAACATCGTTGGTTCAGCATTTAGCAGCCTTGACTGGAAGAGACAGGGCACCTCACTTACTGAAGATCCAGCTTGGAGATCAGACTGACAGCAAGGTGCAGATAACATTTGCAAAGTGTTCCGAAACTGTCCAAAAAAAATGTGACCTCTTTGTTTCAGTTGCAGTTCACAAATGATATTCTTCACTTAGTATTTAGGCAAAATAAATTTCATTTTTTTTACCTGTACTTTTTGTATTTGTATTTTTTTATAGTTTGTGTTTTTTCTTGCATGTAAATTTGCAGTAGTTTTATTTTCATAAATTTTATTAATGAAATGTTGACATGAATAAATTTTTATAGGATAGTGTGCAGCTCTGGGTGTGTGCTTAACAGGATTCTGGTCATCTTACTGTTTTGTTTATGGGTGCAGGCATTGCTAGGTACATACCAGTGCACTGAAGTACCTGGGCAGTTTGTCTGGAGAGCGGGGGTGCTGACGGAAGCGGTGCTAAAGGGTCACTGGATTTTGTTGGAGGACATTGACCTTGCTCCCATGGAGGTTGTGTCAACTCTTGCCCCTTTGCTGCAGACTTCAACGCTGTCTCTCCCAGGTTATGGTGACATCATACATGCTGCTCCGGGATTTCAGCTCTTTGCTACGCAGAGGTAAGGTGATAATTGCATGTTCCCTCTCCACTTCTCTCCCACCACCTAATGGGGCGTTTATTCTATTTTATTCTATTTACAAAACAAGATATACAGCATATCATAAACACTAGGGTGTTCCTTCCCTCTGGACACAAACTTGGATTAAATGTCTTATTGTACCTGACTCAAAGTGCTAAGGAGAAGAGGGAAAAAACACGTCTGGTTGATTCCAAAACTCATGGAGGAAAGAGGATGAGATGCACTGAGCATGAGAATGGTGAGGCTGTGGTGGTGGGGGAGTACACGTGCCCAAGAGGCCTTACCAAGGATAGGTATTTTTTGTTTTGGGGTGAAGTAAGGGTTTGCTAAATGGGAAATTAGCACTTTGAGTCAGTGTAAATATGACTTTTTGAACACAAATTTAGAACCAAAATTTGAATATAACACATTCATGAACCCTCTCCACCCTCTACATATGCCCTATGAGTATGATACACGCGATAAATAATATTAAACCCCATTCAGTAGCATCCAGGGAAGGAACAGAACCAGTTGCACTTTGCTCATGCTAGCATAGACATGCAAACAAGGTAACTTTAGCAAAAATAAAGGAAGCGAGCCTTGGTCATCTAGCCTCTCCTCTCATCCCCCTTTTCCATTCCTCCCTCCCACCACTTTTAGGTGGTCAAGTCTGATAGCGCTGACGCATACCACATCCATCACTGTTTGCACACCTCTGTCCCTCAACACATTATGGCTTTCACTCCTCCCTCCAGACCCCCGATCCTCCTTACCATCCTAATACCTGCTGCTTCCACCATCCCCCCACTTTTCACTACAGTTTAAATTAACCTTTCTCCTCCCTCCTCTAAGCTACACATTTTTCTTAGGTTTGGAGATTTTCAGTGTGACCAGGGGTGAATATCTTGCTTGCTGTTGTTGCTTGGGTGTTTGAGTGTGAAGCTGTTAGAATATTTTCTGAGTTACTGACTTGCTTTAGTGACAGAGCATGTTGCTTATAATAATATTATAATCATCTCGTATTAATAAAGCTCCTATCCTTGATCTAGGCATTAATAGACAAAGTACAAACACATGCTCAAGCATAACCACACACAGATTCGCACATACATTATCCAAAATATGTGTTGCTTGGAGACTAGCTTTGATTGTTTAACATCACACAGCTCCTAGACTAATTTTGAACCTATAGAATCCAGTCACTTCTAATTAAGCATTTAAGTTTTTTTAATGTTTCCCTTTTCTCTTCATTTTCACTTTTAACAATCATTTTAACTTATGTCAGGAACGCACATATGGGGTGTATTGGGAGCTGTGAGTAACCTGTTGTCATTCGCTTTGACTCAGAATATTCAGACCTTATGCAGTCTTTGGTTCCTGTTGATTTTCAACAGATTGATGTCAGGAAGCAGTGGAGTATACATGCAGAATAGAAATTCAGTCATCTTGGACAGTTTGTTCACACGGATCACCATACAGCCCTTGTCCCGGGCAGAATTGCAAGAGGTGATAGCAAAATAGATTGTTTAACTTATTAATATTGTGTTTCTGTTTGCACATGAAAATTGTAAACAATTTTTCTTTTTCGTATGGTCTTTCCATTTATGGCATACCTGCACTTGTCTCTTAATCTGAAAGCCTTTTGTCTTTAACTAGGTCTGGCAGATTGGTTTAGAGTCCAGTTTCTTGTTATGCAGTTCCAGCAGTAGGAAAAAGAAGTCTTCATGTCTTTGATGCTTTCTTTTTAATTATTCAGGTGATCATGGCAAGATTTCCAGTCCTGTCCAGTGTCGTACCACGACTGCTTGATATATATTTTCTTCTCTCTGTGGGACGCCATGATGTGACTTCAGATCCTTCTAAGTCAGACACTGAAGGGCATGGAGAGGAGCACACTGCTGGGAAATTTCTCTCTCACACAGGACGCCTCATCTCTACCAGGTTTGTTTCATCGTGTATTGAATATGTTTGTGGAAGAGGATGAGATGGGTTTCCTTGTTTTGGGGAAAGGTTTAAAAACTACAACAGGATTTAACAGATCAGCAAGGAGAACAGGAACTGTGTCTGTTGTGGAAGTGCTACCCTGTGTGTATTTCCACCTCACACTAAAATGTTTCGGTAATATAAAGCAATGTTCACAGAGACATGGTAAAATAATGCTCTGTTCACATAGACCTGCTTATTTAATTCTGTGTTCACAGAAATCTGCTTGTGTAAAGCAAGTGCCACAGAAACCTAATGTACTGCTGTGTTCACAGGGACCTGCTGCTATGGTGCAGTTGTATTGCCACCAACTTTGATGAGACATCACCTGCCACAGGGCCAAAAATCCTGCAGGCTGCGTTAGACTGCTTTGTTATGTGTCTGCCCAGCGCCTCAAAACGTCTGCTTTTAGCAGAAGCCATAGCCACAAAGCTGAACATAACCAAGGACAGGGTGAGTATCCTGAGTCAGCATGTGAAAAAAGTCTGAGTCAGCAAAATATTTACTTATTCCCTGTGTATAGGATAAACACTGTGTATAGGATAAACACTGAAATTTAGGGTTTTTTTTTAAAAATCTGGAAAGCGAGAAGTGTGTAAGGATTGTAATGCTGAAGGCAGGGTGGGGGGTGGGGGGTCTCCATATTGTAATTTTCTCTTCTATGACTTTGACTTTGAGGTGTCTGCTCCTCAAGTTTGTCACTTGAGCTGATGAAGTAAATTATTTGTGTGTTTGTAAACAATAGCTTTTAGAATATTTGTAAGTTTGGTTTCTTTGCAGGCAGAACATTTTTTGAATAAGCATCAGCCCAGTGTGGATATTTCCCCCATAGCGCTGTCTGTAGGGAGAGCTGTTTTGAAATGTAAAGAGCAGGAGCAGATCCATTTGTCTAGGTAATTGGAGATTCTGTATGCACACATGTCTGTGTGTGTGCATATATGTGTGTTTAAAGTTAACATGTATGTGCACATGGTTAGGTTTGATGAGATAAAAAGACTTCGGGTATCACGATGTGCATAAATCTTTGAATATTTATGTAGGACAGAATTTAGGGGGGTGGGAAGAGAGATGTTTTTGAAAAATATGGTAGTTTAAGAAAGGCTTAATAAAATGTTATGTATTTGTGCAGTGGAAGTGTTGATTTTGCATTTTATTGTGGATATTTACCATAAACATTTTTTGATATAACGATTCATTCATGCTATCAAGTTTCTTAACTACAAAAACGTTTGAAAAAGTTTTCCAGAGTTTTTCTGTGCTCTGTGTTGGCATTGGCATTGTGTTAATCCCACACTTTTAAATGTGTAAATTCATTTGTATATGTATTTCAGATCAGGACCTCCTACATTCTCTTTTACTCGCCCAGCTGCAGCTCTTTTGGAGCGTGTGGCAGTGTGTGTACAGCGCAACGAGCCAGTTCTTTTGGCGGGAGAAACAGGGACTGGCAAGACATCTTCTGTGCAATTCTTGGCACGTCAGCTAGGTAAGGGGTGAGGATGTTGTGTGTGTTGAAAGCTGGTGTTTCTCAAGTTTACATTGAAGGCCTCAAGTATAAATGCTATGAGTTTCTCCTTTCCTGAAATTTATAGCTTCAAGGGCCCCTTTCTTTGGCGTATTCTCCAAAGTAGTCTTAACAGAAGATGATTATTTAGTATGAGAGCTTAGAAGCATGTAAGGACCCATCTATATGAAAACTGGTTTTTAAATGATCTAAATGCATTACAAGATACTCCTTCCCAACATTTAAATGAGAAAGTCTTCTGTTTAGGAGATACAGATTTTAAATATCACCATATTCACCTATCTACAACAATAACCACAAAAAAATCATGAGATCATATTGGTTCATCATCATAATACATCTCATTAGCTTGTGCTTTGAGCTGTCCCTTTGGCTGAAGCCTGGATGATATAAATGTAGCTGTGTTTATATGTGAAGCCATGGTTTTGTCCTTGTTTGTAAATGCTAGAAGCTCTGTATCTTACAAATGGAAAAAAATCATTGAATTTAATCATTTATTTGTCAGTTTTGGTGCCTTGAGATGTCTTTCAAGCTTTGTGATTTTATAAATATTTTAGAAATGTTTGTTCATAGTGAACTTGCCAATTTTTGCATTTCTCGTTTTCCAGTGAATTGATAATATACCTGTCAAATGTGTCTTTCAGGTCACAAGCTAAATGTGATAAACTTGAATCAGCAGAGTGACAGTACAGACCTGTTAGGAGGGTAAGTGAACAGCGCAGTGGGGAAGGCTGTAAAGGAAGATTATGGGATAAACTTAATCAAATGATAACCCCAACAAAGTACTGGCACCGCTCAACACAACCATATGCTGACGTATGTGACCAAGGGAGCTTACCGTACCCAAACACGTAGCAAAGAGAGGGGGCTGAAAGTAAGGAACGCGGCAGATCTTCAAAAAGATCTGCCATCAGTAAAGATCTGCCATTCAGTACTTTGTTGGGGTTATCATTTGACGATTTATAGCGCTCGGTCCTCATTTGTTCTTTATTAATTATAAACTTAATGTCGTACAGTGTGACCAGGACTGGAATGCTGTAGGAAGTGTTGATGTTGTAGAAATAAAGGCAGTCTTCCTGTTACAGATTCAAACCAGTGGACCTAAAATTTATCATCAGGCCATTTAAAGAGGAGTTCGAAGAGGCCTTTTGTGAAACATTCTCCCGCAGTCAGAATGCAGTCTTTCTTGGGCATGTGCAGACATGTTTCTCACAGAAACGCTGGCGTGATCTTCTGTCTGTTATTGATCATGTCTGCAACTCTGCTATGAAAAAGAAATCTTCTTCTGGTGAGTTAGTGTTTTGCAAGCCAGCAGAGTTTTCCTGTGTGTCATCAATTATTTGATATTAAGTGATGGGTGTTAATTGCTCAAAGTAAGCACTGCTGCTACAGAGGGGAGTAGATTATTGTCACAGCTAATTATTTTCTTGTGCAGAGTCAGGAAAGGGGCAGAAATGGAAGAAACTGAAAGAAAGGCTCCAGCAGCTTCAGCTGCAAGTACAAGAAACAGAGAATGTTCTGGCCTTCTCATTCATTGAAGTGAGCTATAAGATTTGCAGCCTTAAAACCGTATTGTTTGTTTCATATTTCTGACAGATGTAGCTGTTGACCTTGTATTTCATGTAACCTATGCAGGTGATCTTTGGGTTTTGCCTGTCTGTTCTCATCGTTGTTGTCAAGATGTAACAAACAAGTAGTGCTAAAATCAGTCTTGGTTTTGATTATGAATGATTAAACCTCTGTACTTTTTAGGGCACATTGGTGAAGGCACTGCGTAATGGTGATTGGGTTCTCCTGGATGAGATTAACCTTGCGGCTGCAGAGACCCTGGAGTGTTTGGCAGGTCTGCTTGAGTCCACAGAAGGATCAGTGGTTCTCATAGAAAGAGGGTATGTATGAGCCAGCCTGAATAGCCATCCATGCATTAACATGCTACAATTCTTCTAAAACACCAAAGAGACATATCACAGGATTGACTTTTAATCATTTGTTTGCTTTAGTTAACAGATCAGGATGTTTTTAGCGTAAGTCTGCCTTGGAAGAATTGAAAAGTTTCCACATTTAAAGCAGTTGCTGCTTGCCATATGGAATTGTCTGGTCGTTCATGTGGACTTCGTTTTAGGCCATGTGTAAAAATCCCAAGAAATGATCATAAGCACTTCAGACAAGAAACAAACTGATTTTAAATCTAAACAAATGCTGAATGAAATCTTTATTCCCTTAATCTTTGGGAACTTCTCGAAGTTAGCTAAAATCCAGCAGTAATGAGGTAACTGAAATCCACTAAAACCCGAATGAGAGGTTGCATCCTCAATCCACCTGCAAGTCGTTGCCATGACTCCCAGGTCTGCGTTCCTGATGCTAAAATAAGTGTTTGGTATTTGGCAGTTATTAATATATTTGATGGGTGTCACTCGGCCAAAAGACATGTTTTGCTCCTCGTTATCACAGACAGGATTTTTTAGAGAAAGTTTTTGGTGGATTTTATGTTATGATTTACTATGGTCTGCAATAGGTGCCCTTCAGCAACATTAGCACACTGTGACACCATGTTTTGCATGATCTGTGTTGTCTTCTGACGAGAAAGGACAGTGTTGCTGTGGTTCATGAGAAAATCTTGAAATTCAGTGGGAAGTAATCCTTAAAAATGATTTTAAAAAGTCAAATGATAGTTTCTGTGCCTTTGAGAAATTTGTCTATTTGTCCTCCGGCATTGGTGGTATCAAGTTGTCCAAATGCTAAGCAGGTTGCAGTGCCTATAGTGAATGCAAAGTTGAAAAGACCTGGTGCATCCTTTCTTTTTTAAATGATCTTTACAGTGATTATACAGTGCTTAGTCTCTGCTTCAAAAAAATATAGGTAGGGGTGTGTGTGTGTGGGTAGGGAGGGGTTGAGGGAAGAGAATGTGTGGTGTCAGCTTGAAGATGCCTGGTTTTAGTGCTATCCCATGAACTATTTCTGATTGCCTCACTGCATCCTGAATCCACTTGTGAGTCGTTGCTTGGACTCTCAGGTCTGCGCTTGTGATGCAAGAGTAATATTTTGGCTTTTGGCGGTCATTGAAATGTTTGATGACTGTTACGCAACCAAAAGACACTACAGGATGTTTGAAGACAAGGTTTCAAGAAACTTAGAGCGTTTTGTAAGTTATGAATAGGATTGTAGAAGGTGTGTGTGTGCATGCGTAGGAGGAACTGGGTTTGTGTGTGCAGACTAAACTTTTGGTCACAAATCTGGAAGTGGCTTAGAGTGTTTTGTAAGTTATGAATAGGATTGTAGAAGGTGTGTATGTGTGTGTAGGAGGAGAAAGGGTGTGTGTGTGTGTGCGTCTGTGCGTGCGTGCAGACTAAATGCTCAGTCACAAATCTGGAAGTGGCAAAATGCATGTGGTATTCCGTGAACTATTTTTGATTGCCTTGCTGCATCCTGAATCCACTTGTGAGTCGTTGCTTGGACTCTCAGGTCTGCGTTTGTGATGCAAGAGTAATATTTTGGCTTTTGGCGGTCATTCAGATGTTTGATGACTGTTACGCAACCAAAAGACACTACAGGATGTTTGAAGACAAGGTTTCAAGAAACTTAGACTGTTTTGTAAGTTATGAATAGGATTGTAGAAGGTGTGTATGTGTGTGTAGGAGGAGAAAGGGTGTGTGTGTGCGTCTGTGCGTGCAGACTAAATGCTCAGTCACAAATCTGGAAGTGGCAAAATGCATGTGGTATTCCGTGAACTATTTTTGATTGCCTTGCTGCATCCTGAATCCACTTGTGAGTTGTTGCTTGGACTCTCAGGTCTGCGTTTGTGATGCAAAAGTAACATTTTGGCTTTTGGCAGTCATTGAGATGTTTGATGTCTGTTACGCAACCAAAAGACACTACAGGATGTTTGAAGACAAGGTTTCAAGAAACTTAGAGCGTTTTGTAAGTTATGAATAGGATTGTAGAAGGTGTGTGTTTGTGTGCATGCGTAGGAGGAACTGGGTTTGTGTGTGCAGACTAAACGCTTGGTCACAAATCTGGAAGTGGCAAAATATCGGTGCTATTCCATGAACTGCAGTGTATTACTAACTGATGGGCTTGCTGCATCCTGAATCCACTTGTGAGTCGTTGCTTGGACTCTCAGGTCTGCGTTTGTGATGCAAAAGTAATATTTTGGCTTTTGGCAGTCATTGAGATGTTTGATGGCTGTTACTCAACCAAAAGACACCACATGATGCATGAAGGCAAGGTTTCAAGAAGCTTAGTGTTTTGTAAGTTATGAATAGGATTGTAGAAGGTGTGTATGTGTGTGTAGGAGGAGAAAGGGGTGTGCGTGCGTATTTTTGTGTGCAGACTAAATGCTCAGTGCACAAAACCCACCTTGTGTGCTGTCATGTAGGCCATTTTGGTGAGCTGAGGGTAAATGCAAAAATATGTATCGCTAAACCAATCATGGTCAAAGGGAAACAACCTTATAAAACACGAATGCCTGAGCTACAAGTTAAGCACAGTTTCCTCCCTTTAACAAGTAAAAAAGGACAGAACCAGAAATTCCCAAAAGTTGGGACATAATAGTGTTCCAGTACATCCCAGGCAGTGATCTGAGTTCAGTAGAATGAGATTAGAGAGACTTGAGATGTCAGCAATGACGGTGACACTCGCAGAACTTGGTGGAGAGAGGGATCTGCAGTGTCACCTGGGCACTGATGTGGGCTTCCTCAGTCCTGTGCCAGTGGCTGCGGTGTTGGCCTCACGGCCTGATTCCCGGCTGGCTGGCAGAGTCTTGCATCAAGGGTCTGTCCCTCGGTGTTCCAAGTCTGCCTCTGCAGGTCGGTTGTTGTTGTGGTCTCATGGTGCCCTGACTGCTGCTCTCGGACCGGAAGGGCCCAAGGATGCATCTGTAAGACTGCACCTGACATGCCATATTTGACAGTGGGGGAGCTTGCGCCCTTGATTTGTCATTTCTTGGGAAACATGATTCTGCTGGGATTACTCTGCCAGTTTGGGCAGGGTGGTTCTGGTTTGGGCCAACTCTCCTGGCTACTCATTAGATGTTCCCACAATCCCGTTGTTGGTCATTTCTGGCACACCCTTCTGTTACGATGTGGCCCACAAGCACAGCTCCTCTGCCTCAGCTAGTTCTGGCGGTGGTAGCGGTTCCCCTCCTTCGCTGTCCATGGTCTTGCATGGTGCAGCACTCATTTCTGGTGGTGGGGGCTTCGCTCCTCTTTTCCCTCATTCATCTTCTGGAGACACTGCGAGTGAGATGACAGCCAGAATATCCCACGCTTCCAGTGCTGATCTGTCTGTGTTGCCATTAGCCCATACGGCGCTTTGTGCCACCCATGCATGGTCCTCCATACCTTGCCTGCCACTCCTGCTTGTCCATCCTTGGTGTCTGCCACCTCCCCCCCCCCCCATGTGACCCTTGTGGTGTGCTTCCAGCTCCCGCCTATGCTTGGCTCACCCTGTTGCTGGTTCCTCCTTTGACCTTATTCTTGCAGGTTGACCTGGCCCTGTTTCCTGTAGAGGTGTTCATCCCAAGGTCTGTGGGCTTGATTGGTCGAACTTGCCTGTTCAGGTTCTGTCCTGAGTTCTGGTCTCTGCCATGCATGGAGAGGTCCATGTCCTGGGAAGTGTGCGTGGGTTTTCGCTGTGCCATGGGTCTTGAAGTTTCTAACTTCCATTTCCTCCTGGTGGCAGATGTGTGGCTCATTTTTTGCCCAGAATTCTGCTCCTGCTTATGTCACTATTGGTTTCACCAAGCTGGTCGCCCTTGTTTTGGTTTCTTCTTCCAGTTTGCACCTGGCTACCCACTGGGGGGCATGGCTGGCTCCTCCTTTTTTCTGGTCACAGCCTTGGGCCTGACCTTTTGTGAAGGAGTTTGCTTCTGCTATTTTGGACCACGAGCATGCTTCCTACTGAGGAATGGTGGTGGGCCGGGGTTGGCTTCCTTCACTCTGCTGGTTGGCTTGCCTCGTAAGCTCGAACACTTGTTTCTCTGTCTGTCTTCCCTTGTTAACCTGCACGCTTCTCTGCAGTGGTAACAGGGGGGTGGGGTGGTGGCAGCCCTCACTCCCGTTTGTCCTTTGCCAGTGTCCTTAGAGTGAGCGCATGGCCCACTTCTGGCTGCATTGCGGTCCGTCTGAACTGTGGGTTCTCCATGAGACCTGTTTGAACTGTGGGTTCTCCACGAGACCTGTTTGCAGTTGGAGACCCCTTCTGGGCTCTATTCTTCCACCGGGAGGTTGGCGGCTGAGGGTTGCCACCACTGTGGTCTCGCAACACCTCTGGCCCTCCCTCCTCCTAACCCTGGTAAATTTTTCTTGGTTTGACCCACCTCCGTTTTGTTGTGGTCAGCACTCCGGGTCATGGTACAGTATTGGTAAAGAAACACAAATTTAGCTAAGAAATTTGTATTTTAGCTAAGAAATTTGATTTTCCCTGTATTTTGCATCAGACTTCTTCAGTTGTACCCTTGTGTGTTTGTAATGATAGAGATGCCGAACCCATCATTCGACACCAAGACTTCCGTCTGTTTGCCTGCATGAATCCAGCAACAGATGTTGGCAAGAAGGACCTCACTCCAGGAATCCGAAACAGGTGAGTAGTACTGCTTATTGTCTTAAAATGCTATATTGTAATGAAAACCTAGGCAGCAGGTGACTAATTAATAAAACAGTGCTGATTCAAGGTGGCGACTGTCAGAGTGGAAATCTGAATTGAAACCAGTTCTTGATATCTTCAATCTGTGAGTAAAAAGTGATTAAGGACAGTGACGTAAAATTGAAGACATATTTAAGTGCATTTGATGAAGAGGGAGTTGGTTGGATGCTGGGGGAGAAGGCAGGGTATCTTTGTGCTGTCTCCCTCTGTATGCACCTCTTTTCACCGCCCTCTCTTCACTCATCCCTGTTGTGAGACAGCCTTCACCGTTGATACATCAAACATCCAGAAGCTTTCACTTGCTCCTATGTTGAATCCTAAAATCTGTATTTAAGAGGAAGACTGATTGCATCCTCAATCCACCTGTGAGTCGTTGCCATGACTCCCAGGTCTGCGTTTGTGATGCTAAAATAAATGTTTGGCATTTGGCAGTCATTAATAATATATTTGATGGGTGTCACTCGGCCAAAAGACATGTTTTGCTCCTCGCTATCGCAGACAGGATTTTTTAGAAAAAAGTTTTTGGTGGATTTTATGTTATGATTTACTATGGTCTGCAATAGGTGCCCTTCAGCAACATTAGCACACTGTGACACACCATGTTTTGCATGATCTGTGTTGTCTTCTGACGAGAAAGAACAGTGTTGCTGTGGTTCATGAGAAAATCTTGAAATTCAGTGGGATGTAATCCTTAAAAATGATTAAAAAAACCAAATGATAGTTTCTGTGCCTTTGAGAAATTTGTCTATTTGTCCTCTGGCATTGGTGGTATCAAGTTGTCCAAATGCTAAGCAGGTTGCAGTGCCTATAGTGAATGCAAAGCTGAAAAGACCTGGTGCATCCTTTCTTTTTTAAATGATCTTTACAGTGATTATACAGTGCTTAGTCTCTGCTTTAAAAAAAATATAGGTAGGGGTGTGTGGGGGGAGGGAGGGGGTTGAGGGAAGAGAATGTGTGGTGTCAGCTTGAAGATGGCTGGTTTTAGTGCTATCGCATGAACTATCTCTGATTGGCTCACTGCATCCTGAATCCACTTGTGAGTCGTTGCTTGGACTCTCAGGTCTGCGCTTGTGATGCAAGAGTAATATTTTGGCTTTTGGCAGTCATTGAAATGTTTGATGACTGTTACGCAACCAAAAGACACTACAGGATGTTTGAAGACAAGGTTTCACAAAACTTAGAGTGTTTTGTAAGTTATGAATAGGATTGTTGAAGGTATGGGGGGAGGGGGAGGAGGGGAGTGTGCAGACTAAGGACTCGGTCACAAATCTGAAAGTGACACAGTGTCTGCTAACTGCCTTTTTAAACATCTGGGTTAGAGCAATGGCTGGTGTGGATTCTATACAAGCAGCTATAAGAACACCTGAAAAGAGTAAATATGGAATTAGCTACACTACACTAATAGCAGCAAACCATGACAGACTTGCTAGCTATTCATATCACAGAGAAGGAATTTCTGATACACAGGGTTCAGACAAACAGTTAAGTTTCTGATTTAATTTATTTGGTATTTTATACCATCAGCAACAAAGGTTGTATCATGGTGCTTAATCTGTAAGCTAACCGTCACGTGTGTCGGAAAGTGTGTCAGAGCTATCATCTGAGCCTTTGACCACTCACTGTCATGACCTGCCCTTGATCATTGGCTTCTGCCACCAACTTGTTAGAAAGTCTTACTGCTGCATGCATTCTTTGATCTGTCTGCACCCACGATACTAAAGCAAGTGTGTGGTTGGAATGTGTAGGAAAGGAATGTTCAGCAGATTTCATCCATAAGACAACTAGGAACTTGGATTTCTTGCTTAAAGAGGTCTTACTGCATCTTTCATCCACCTGTGGGTTGTTGCCGTGACTCCCAGGCCTGCATGTATGATGCTATATAAATATATTGGCATTTGGCAGTCATTCATGTACTTAATGAGTGTCAGCCAAATTGATTTGTCTTATTTGAGGTTTGGCTGAGTGATTGTGGCCTTCCTTAAAACTGTGTTTGCTGTTTCGATGTTTTCAGGATAGATGTGTGTTTCTGTCCTGTTTACAGGTTCACTGAATTTTATGTGGATGAATTGGACGAACCAGCAGACCTCCGAACTCTTGTCAGTGACTACCTACAAGGGCTGTCCTTGACCCCTGACCAGGTGAATGGTATCGTCAGATTTTACCTTGAAATTAAAAAGCAGGCAGCCACATTGTTAGTTGATGGAACAGGACACAAACCATGCTATAGGTAAGTGCTTTTCCTTTAAATCCATGTTTTTATGTCTGGTTAGAAATAAGTTTCATTTTGCATTGATTTATACAGCGGTTCACATTTGCTATGTGTTTGGTGTATTGAGTGCATTTAGCAGATATTGCTACTGGAACACATGCTTGCTACTAGTCCCCAGTTCATATGGGGGGACTAGCTTTACACATGAACCATGAAAGTTTGGAACTTGGACAATGATTGCTTTTGATCAGTAGCGGACATTGCTTGCACACTTTAAACAGTGACATTGACAGAGTTTACAGAACATTTGCCAGGCTTTTAAAGATGATGTTGGCTACCATTTGGTCAGGCAGGGAAGGAGCTAAAAAAATAATTACGAGTTTCTAAACTTAACATATTTTAATAGTTACAAATTACCCTAACCTTTTAAATTTTCTGCTTGGTTTACTTGCCTTTTGTGAGTGGTTACAGAAGATCAGGTGGTCGTTATCGAAAGATTGCAACAAACCTTGGGATGGTCTAGCATAAATAAAACTTTTTCTTTTTTTTTCCTTGCAGCCTCAGGTCTTTATGTCGAGCTCTTTGTTTTGCACGTTCCCACAACTGTGGAAGCACTGCACGATCACTGTATGAGGTGAGTGGTTCACACTTATGTGGATGATCACTGTATGAGGTGAGTGGTTCACACTTATGTGGGTGATCACTGTATGAGGTGAGTGGTTCACACTTATGTGGGTGATCACTGCATGAGTTGAGTGGTTCATACTTATGTGGGTGATCACTGCATGAGGTGAGTGGTTCATACTTATGTGGGTGATCACTGTATGAGGTGAGTGGTTCACACTTATGTGGGTGATCACTGTATGAGGTGAGTGGTTCATACTTATGTGGGTGATCACTGTATGAGGTGAGTGGTTCGCACTTATGTGGGTGATCACTGTATGAGGTGAGTGGTTCGCACTTATGTGGGTGATCACTGTATGAGGTGAGTGGTTCGCACGGCCAGACACTACACCCTAATCAGTTATTTTTTGAAATCAGAAATTTGATAAAAGCTATGGGCATATATACCAAGGTACAACTTAGATGTTATCAAAAAAGTACTTATGTCTAA
>SMGT01008600.1:452268-467548 GCA_004794575.1 Lanistes nyassanus
TGTGTTTGTCAGTATATGTACACGCATATTGCAAGGTTTATTTTGAACTAGAGTCGTGAGTCATGCAGTGAACCTATATATATATATATACTGCTCAAAAGAAAAGACCAATTCAAACTACACATGCTGCGTGATGCCGTACATAAATAGGTAGTCACAATGAACCTGAAGTGTACCTCGTTCATTAATTTAATGACCACCTGGTGTCACTGAACAACTGTATTTTCTGCTTTAGGACTCACCCAGTGCTACTTCAGGGTGAGACCTCCGTGGGCAAGACTAGCCTTATCACCTGGTTGGCTCAGAGTACAGGAAATGTCTGCATGCGTGTCAACAACCACGAGCACACAGATCTGCAGGAGTACACAGGCTGCTACGCAGCAGATGAGTCAGGAAAGCTTGTCTTCAGAGAGGGTGTGTTAATTTGGATTTTACATCCCATCTGCTACATGTCCCAGTCTTTAGTCAGATTAAGGGAGATAATCTAGGACTTTCAGGTGGCATTTCTTGGGAACTACCTAGGTGGAATTATGTATCCCATGCATGCATATACATCCCAGATTAAAAATCGATGGATAACTGGTTCTAAAGGCAAGTCTGTTAAAAATCTAACAAAAATTAAAGCATTTCTTTGTGTTTACTGTGCTGATTTGACAGGTGTTTTAGTGGAAGCCATGAGAAAAGGCTACTGGATCATACTAGATGAGCTGAATCTTGCTCCAACAGATGTCTTAGAGGCCCTGAACAGGGTGAGTATCATGATAAATTTCACTTGAAGTTTGCAGGGGCAAAGTAAATGTCTTGCCAGAGTGTTGTGAGAGTTTTCTCATGCCAATTTCACACAGATGTCAGTGCAGCTTATAAACACATGGCAGAAGCTGGCCATATTAGGAGTGTGAATCGAGAAATTAAAGATTTCCTATAACCTGAAGCCAAGATTAAAAAAATCTTAAGTGAGATGACATTTATCTTGGCTTTGATAATCCACATTACAGCATTGTCGTCTTAAATTTATTACTTTTACTGTTATTGTAAAGTTGTCGAAACTGTTGTCTTAAATTTATTACTTTTACTATTGTTGTAAGGTTGTCGAAAACCATGTTGTTGCAGAGCACATTTTAAGCTTTTGTAAAGCTTCAGAATGTTTCCTTAATTTAAAAGAAGGCTTGTTAAAGATTTGATTCAATGCCATTCTTCATCTTGGGCAGTTGCTGGATGATAATCATGAGCTGTTTATTCCGGAGACCCAGGAAATGGTTTGTGCTCATCCAAAATTCATGCTTTTTGCAACCCAGAACCCTCCTGGACACTATGGAGGTCGCAAGGTTAGTTTTCTTGCAATAGTGGTATATATTTTAACTCTTTGGCGACACGCAGCCGGCCTTCTAGTGACCGCCCGACTGACCCTTGAGTCCGCATAGGTTTACATGTTTTTAAAAAAATACCACTTAAAAACTACCACGCTCACAGTAATATATTTTACATATTTAGAAAGATCTATTCTTCGGCATCACAATGGAAACAATACTTTTAGTTAAAAATATTAAATACTACTTACTATTTGGTCCCAAATACAGTCACTTTTTGCACACAACAAACAAAACACATGTAGCCATTGTGAACGACGGAAGTAGACCTGGCCAGCCACTACACTAAACCTCGTTTGGCAAGCCGAAACTGTATTCCGAAACTCATTTAGACAGTGCAGGGGAAACAACCGATGAAAGAGCTTTACAATGATACAAAGTTTACTTCCCTTATACCGTTAAATGCGTCGCTGCAAATTTTTAAATCTGTCAGATGTGTTCAGGGCGCGCGTCCTTGACGGTCAGTCGGGCCCGTCGCTTGATATCAAGCTGCGTGTCGCCAAAGAGTTAAAAATATTATTTTAAGTTTTTGTCTCTCTTTAAAGTTATTATTTCTTGTATTGTGACCTGGGAATGCCTTTGACAGGTTTATTTAGATAAATTTGCTGACATTGGGTTTTTTTTTAAGGATGTGTGAGTATATATTTATGTTCTTATTTGAATGTGGCTATGTCTGTACATATAAGCATCCATAGTCACTTGTAGGAAATACAGGTTTCTGTTCTTGGTTCTGCCTGAGTTATTTCCCCATGATTAAGTCTGCCTTGCTGACCCAGCATAAAACTTGACAAACAACTTTGTTTAATGTCACCATACTGTACCATCACCCAGAGTGCTTTATCTCCCATAAAGTGAACCCTTACCGCACCTCTTCAAAGCAAAATCACCCATCCAGCCCTAGTACAGCCCCCTTTGCGCATGCATGAATTCCAGCAGAGGGTGATATACGCAAGCTATGGGGGAGGGGGAGGGTGGTGCATTTTTTTGGGCATGTCTGCACCACTGGACTGTCCAGACATCTGAAGGGGGGGGGGGGGGCTGGATAGCTCAGTTGGTAAAGCTGTGGACTAGCAGGTGGAAGGTTGCTGGTTCGAATCCTGTGTGGCCAAGGATTATTTGCTGGAGTTATAGATTGTCCAGACTCCATCTGGTCATTTCTTGCACATTAAACTGTCTGCCCGCACTGGCCATCTCACTGCAGCTATCAGTCTGGTGGTTCTTTCAGTGCATAGATTAGTAATAGAACCCCACCCCTCCTACAGTCCACTGTCCTGATATGCACCTAGTTTGCAGCGGGATGTTAAGCAACCAATAACCAACCAACAGCGGAAACAGCTGTTTGCGCTCAGCACTCACAGCTGGTGCTGCCTCGGGCGACTGCCCTGAGGTTTACCATCGACCCCAGCTTGTTTGACCTCCTGCCCTCACAGACATACAGACATTCACATGGACCTTGACACTGTCCCCTGGGCTGTGTGCCCGGTTGGATTGAGCAGTTGCAGGGGCCGTTTGCCTGCTTGTGCTGCAGTCCCTTTGTGGTCATCCAGATGGCCTCGCTCTTGGGATAGAGAGTTTCATTGGTGTCTCTGACCCCCTTCTCAGCGATGTTCCTGTGGCCTGAGGGCATCTGGGGCAGGCTTTTGTTTTGAAGGGGTGCAATAAGGATTCACTTTATGAGGGATAAAGCAGTCTGGGTCATCGTACGTATGGTTAATAACACAAATTTAGAAAAAACCTTTGTTTTTCTCTCTGTCTACTTTTTCCATGAGCAGCACTCAGCAGTAGTGATTAACTTCAAAGGATCTTATTATTTTCCAGGTGTTGTCACGGGCATTTCGCAATCGGTTTGTGGAGCTTCACTTCGATGAGATTCCTAGACCAGAACTGGAGACCATCCTTCATCAGCGTTGCAGCATCCCACTGTCCTATGCTCGTCGTCTGGTGGCTGTCATGGCAGAACTGCAGGTGAGACTCACAAATTTATAGGAGCATTGTAAAGAAGTGTCTGGTTGTTTAACAGAAAGCACCTGTTAATAAAACTGAAAAATCTTGGGCTGTGGTTTTAGATATCTCCAGTGGATTTTTCCTTAGAACGTGGCACTTTTTCAGAGGGCCATTTGCTGAGCTTACTGGGGATAAAATTCACAACAGCATACAGTACTACTGTGAAGGGAGTCAGAGGAGTATTAATCGTCTTTCTTTAGACTTGTATCTTAAAGAGCCTTTTGTTCTCCAGACCTGTATCCCAAAGAACCTTAGGTTCTCCAGACTTGCATCCCAAAGCGCCTCATGTTTCATGATATTTGTATCCCAAAGCACCTTATTTTAGAAAGGAGAGGCTTTAGTTTAAGGGTCTTTTTTTTTTTTTAGTTCAGTAGTTAACTTTCCCTGGCTAGTCATTACCCACAATTCCAAGGAAAAGAAGACAAGTGTGATTGTTTGTGTGCTGTGCAGATGAGGAGACAAGGGTCAGGTGTGTTTGCGGGCAAGCAAGGATTTATGACACTGCGTGACCTGTTCCGCTGGGCTGAACGGTACAATTGCCCCGAGGCTGGCACTTCCTGCAAGTTCTACAACTGGGATCAGCATTTAGCAGATCATGGTATGAACTTCTTGAACTTTAGGAATTTGTCTGAAAGGAGGTGAAGGTTATGTCTATAAGGTGAACTTTTAGGATTTTGCTGAGGCCAGTACGAACATTTTTGGCATGTACTAGGGTTTGGGGGGATTCCAGAATCAGCAGATAATATTTATGGTAAAGATAATATGCAGGTAGAAAACACTTGGGGGATGTTGGTACCCCTGTCCTGGTATCATCTGGCTGGTCTCTAAGAAAAAAATTGCTGAAAAACATGCTTCTGGTTATGCCCAGGTTATATGCTGCTTGCTGGCCGTGTTCGTAAGGAGGAGGAGGTGACTGTCATCCAAGAAGTGATTGAGAAACACATGAAGTGCAAGGTGGGGCCTGAGCGTTTGTTTGACTTATCTCCGGACACCTCATCGACCGTCCTGTCCATTTTGCAACAAGTGACAGGACAGTCGCTGTGCAGTAGCCAGTCTCTGTCAAGTGGTGTGAAAGGATTTGAGCATGTCGTGTGGACTCGCAGCATGAGGCGATTGGCCGTTCTCATTGGCCAAGCTGTTCGCTTCCGGGAACCTGTCCTGCTTGTTGGGGACACAGGGTGAGATGTGAATATGTTTGTTCGCTCTTGACTTATATATTTATAAATGAAGAGGGCATAAAACTGACTTCATCGCGTTGTCTGTTTGCGTGGGTGTCGTGTGAATGTGTGCTTGATACCAAGGAAGAAAAGAAAAAAGTTCTGGATATTTTACATAAATCATTTCACATGCGCATTAGATGTAGATTTTAGAATTCTGAGGTCAAACGTGACCGCTTGTTGGGTGGCAGATGGTTTTCTTTCATTTAGAAAATAACAGTTTTTGTAAGTGTGGTATATAGCCTTTGCTGGACATAAGGACCGAAATAATTATTGTCTGTGTAGAAAGCAGACTTACATCATTTTACATGATAAGTGACAAGTTATGGATCTTTTAACTATCACAGTCAGTTGGGGGATGGGGAGGAGGAAACAGATTAGTTTAGTTTCTAAGCTACCATTGTTTCTTAACACCTGGCAATTTGCTTTGACTTGCCCAGGTGCGGAAAGACAACAATGTGTCAGTTGTTTACTGCAGTGAACAAAAAGCAGCTTTTTTGTGTAAACTGCCATCTTCACTCTGAAAGTGCGGACTTTCTTGGAGGACTGAGGCCTGTGCGATCTCATGATGAACATGTGAGTGCTTCAGTTAGAACGTGTTATGGAGTAAGTAATCTTTGATAAAGAAGTTATAGATCTGCTTACAGGTTTGTCTATGTTTGGACTGAGCTGTAGCTTGCTAAATAGCAGAGCCAGACGGTGCTGGTGAGGTACAGCAGTTTGTTACAACTGAATGTAGCATGCAGAATGGTACCTTCATTAGTGAGTTTTAATCTGTGAAATATTTCAGGAAGATGGGGCTCATCAGAAGCTGTTTGAATGGGTGGATGGCCCCCTGGTGACAGCCATGAAAACTGGATCCATGTTCCTGATCGACGAAATCTCTCTGGCAGAAGACTCGGTACTGGAGCGCTTAAATTCTGTTTTGGAGTCAGAATGCTCTCTTCTGTTAGCCGAGAAAGGGGGAGGTGATGGACAAGGGAATCAAGTGGAAATTGTGCAGGCATTAGAAGGATTTCAAGTTTTTGCCACCATGAATCCTGGTGGAGACTTTGGAAAGAAAGAGGTATGTTGTCTTTGATTTCCTGGATCCTAGCAGTTGTCTTCAGATATTTTGCTTTGAAAGATGAATTGCGTGTGTGTTCTGTCTGGATATAGTCCTATATCTTTGATGAGCAGTAGATAAGACCCAAACAGCAGCTAGCCATGTTGTAGAGTAGATATTGAAAGGAGTCTGCTCTTTTTGAAATGGGTGTCAGTGAGAAAAAAGCAGTTTACAGAATTACAGAATGGTTCATGGAAAAATCATTGAAAGTTGATATAAGTTATTCGTCTGGTTACATCTTATAGAGTAGAATATTATGTGTTACTTTGGTATCCAAGAAATGAGGGAGAGGGTGGCTTTTTTCAAAGGGGGTGGGGGCTGTGTTCTGCACATTCTCTACGTACACAACATTAAAGTTGTAGGTAACACAAATGCCAAGATGGTTTCTGACATGACAGCTTTTGATGCGTCAGTGTTATGAATGCCTAAACAGCACCAGCATGCAAGAAAAAAATCAGAAAAAAAATTTAAAAAATTGCTGATGAAGTTTACGATATTAACACAACCAGCTCCCCCTTTTCCCTCTTTGAAAAATAGTGGGGTATTTTGTTGTTGCTTGTTTTTTAAAAGTTTGACATCCTGACTTGGAGTTGATGTTATTGCACTTTTTGTAAGTGACTTCTATTTGTCCGATAGAATTCAACTGTCTGCTATTTTGATTACATTTTGAACCAGATCGAGAGACTGTTAGTGAAACTGATGTTTGGTCATGTGATGATCTCGGTTGATAAGATTGATAAGATGCACACGTTTTGTCTTGTTGAATGTGACTAAACTCTGTGCATGTAGGGAATACCTGTAAATGTGGTCTGTTGAATGATTTAAAAAGAAAACCACCTCTAACGAACTGTCTTGGCAGTTGTCACCAGCACTGAGGAATCGATTCACAGAGATCTGGTGTCCACAGTCAATGGATCGAGATGATCTGATTGCTATAATTGATCACAACATCTCACCTGGATTATACCTCTCCAAAAGCCTGGATGAAAGCAAGAGTTTTGGTTCTGCCATCATGGACTTTGTTGCTTGGTTTTCCAACAATGAGATTGGAAAAAGGTTTGAGCTTAATTATCCTTCATTTTTAAAACATATGCAGAAATGGGTTAACAATTCAACCAGCATTTAAATCAGCTTGCCAAGTGACATTTGGTGTTCTGGCAAGGGTCGTTTGATTTGTTGTCTTTCCATGCATGTCTTGTAAACAAGACATTTCAATGTTAAACATGTCTGCAGATACACCATCAGTATTCGTGACATTCTGACCTGGGTGAACTTCATCAATACCTGCAGCAAGAGTGAAAGGCAAACACAGGAAGGCAAAGGTGTCAGAGTTTGTCTGGAACCTGCTGTAGCTTACATCCACGGGGCCTGCCTTGTGTTTCTCGATGCCCTTGGATCAGGTTAGTGTATGTGTGCATGTGCGTATGCATGTTTGTGCTTGTGCATGGATGCACATAAGCCCATATGCATGTTGTGCTACCTGCCATATGCATGTTGTGCTACCTGCCATGTGCATGTGCAGTGGTATACCTGTGTGTGAACAAGAAGTCTTGGATTTTTTTGGGTTAATAAAGCATTTTACACATAAAAGAAAGGTTCGAGTCATTTATGCACTGAAAGTCATCTTTTTAAATGTGGGACAATGGTAGCATGTTCCTGACATTTGGTCTGAGAGAATCACAGAAAACTTAAATTGCAGGGGTGACAAGTCGAGCCAGTGACTTTGACACAGACCTGGCTCGAACGACATGCCTTGCCTATCTTCAGCAGCAAGTTGAGACTGTCACAGGTCATGCATTGTCCCTTGAAGAACTTGGCCTGTGTTCTGGAAAAGGGGGGAGTGCAATGAGAGTGACACTGACAGCAGATGCTTTGACAATATTTCCCTTCACAATATCTAGAGGTTTGCTGATTGTTGTTTTGCATTTATTTCCTTCTTTTTTTCTGTTCTTTCTTTTTGACATTTATAACTGTTTTTTTAAAGTGAAAATAACCTTGGATTAACTTTTGGCTCAAATAAATAGTGTAAAAGCTGTTTTACGATTAGGTTTTTTTTTTTCAAAACTAAAAGCATATGCATGAGGATCAGATATAATAGACATGTAGTTCTTTCATTAGATACATTTCAGTTTGGTCAGGATTCTTTTTTTGATTGGGTGGAAACATGACTCCCTTTCCTTATCATGAAGCAGCTTCTTAAGATTTGTGGTTTTAGTCATCTTAGAAGCTGACAGTTTTCAGAACTGTGTTGTGTTTCCACGTGGAAAAAGAGAGACATTTGGTTTACAGAATGTGCCTGGGCAGAAGCAGAGAACAAGTACGCCATGCAGGCACCAACAACATGCATCAATGCACAGCGCCTGCTGCGAGGCTTACAGCTGCCAAGGCCGTTACTTTTGGAGGGAGCTCCGGGAGTAGGGAAAACCAGTCTGGTGGCTGCTGTAGCTCGAATGGCAGGGAGAGAACTGGTGCGCATCAACTTGTCAGAGCAAACTGTGAGTAGCCTCTCCTATGCCCTTGGACTAAACACTATCAAAATACGTTGGAAGAGGGTTGGTTGGTTTGATTGTGAAATGCTGTCGCCAGCGAGGATTGTCTAGTTCTGGGAGGAGGAGGAAAGAGGCTGATGAATGGCTTTGGGGAAATAAGGGGGAGAAAACCAGTGCTTGGAGATGATGAGCTTATAAACAGGTGCCCAGTCTTTTGGCAGACCACCACCGTTGGATTGGAGGATGGGGATGGAATGCTTTTTTGATGCATTGGGAGTGAATTTGCAGATATCATTATGGAGATGGGCACATTCACAGCTTGCACCGTGCAAGCTTAGAACTTGGACAAAAGCTGCATTTAATCTGTCGCAGAAATTTCTTGCAAGCCAGCATTAGCATTCATAGAGTTCTTGTCCACATTGCGGGTTCAAGCGGATAACGTTGCTGCTGTGGCAATCTAACAGAAGAACACAGCTTGGATTTAATACAGTTCTTTACTAAGGTGGCAAGAACTTGTATCTTGCATTTAAAAGCATGGAGCTTCATTCTGCTACCATCTTTTTTTTAAAAGAATAATCTAGGCATAGATGTTCAAATTGTCTTTTATAACTTAAGGATGCTTTGTACTGGAAGAGAACTACATACTTGAACATTTTTCTGTTCCTGTGTGATAATGTCTTAGGGGAGGTAATTGCAGCAGACCACTGTTGTCAAGTCATTGACCCCCGCCCTCCACTTGCGACTGGTGCTATCTATTTACAGGATGTGACTGACCTGTTTGGTGCTGACTTGCCTGTAGAAGGTGGTGCTGGAGGTGCATTTGCCTGGCGTGATGGTCCTTTTCTGCAAGCATTAAAAGCAGGACATTGGGTAGTTTTTGATGAGGTGAGCCATTCAGTTGTAGATCAAAAATCTCTGGCATTTTCTTTTCGGTAATCAGCTGCTTCAGTGTACAACTACACTGCACACAGTGTTTTTTTAAAACAGTTTTCCAATGGTATAGGAAGGTTAGATTTCATCATCTCCTATATGTTCAGTGGAGTCGGTTTAATCTTTTGTTGTTTTGACTTTGATATGGTTTAGGAAGAAACTTTTAGACTTTGAAATGTCTCATCATGTTGCCCCATTTGCACTTGATATTGTTAGACAATCCCTGTGATTAGAGCTGTAAAGCTGACCAAACTGTTTATGAATTGTGTTTGTGTTGACAGTTGAACCTTGCATCACAGTCGGTGCTGGAGGGCCTGAATGCCTGTCTAGATCATCGAGGTGAAGTGTACATCCCAGAACTGGGGCGCACCTTTCAGATCCAGCATGGCCACACACACATCTTTGCCTGTCAAAACCCGCACAGTCAGGGGGGAGGGCGAAAGGGCTTGCCACGGTCCTTCTTGAACAGGTTTACACAGGTAAGGTTGCCGTTTGCTTACTACCCCTTCTTCTCTCAGGATGTTGATACATGAGGTGACAGCGGCGGTTGTGTTGATTGTAAGGTGAAGGACACCAGTATTTTCTCTGAAAGTTTTTAAATAAGCTCAAGCATGATAAAATCTTTATCTCTCTATACACAGATAAAGGCATGGTGTTTGATCATCAGGATGCCATATTATACATTACTGAAATAAGAAATGGCAGGAGCTCACACATCTTGAGCCAACCATCATATGGCCTTGAAGTTTCCCTTATTGTTTTTAAATACATTAACCATCAGCCTGAAATACAAGCTTTCTAGGTGGCACAGCAGGAACATTTACTTACTTTGTTGCTTCACCATACATCGTCTTATTACAGGTTTATGTGGAACCACTGACTAAGGACGACCTTATTTTCATCTGCATGTCTATGTATCCCAGCATTCCTCATCACATCCTCACAAAAATGGTGGACTTCAATACGAAGGTCGGAAAATTTTTCTTGGCAGGATTTGTAAATTTTCCAGTTGCTAGAAGCAACAGCAAAATGAACTTTGGATAAGATTTGTGGGAAATAGACATTGGTGATGATAATAACTGAGCCAAGCTACTTGACAGACGTAAAAGTTGACCTTTCAGGGCACTGCTCCTTTATCGGGACAGAACATGCAACACAGACAGATTTCTCTTAGCCCTATCTGTGTAGAAGTACTGCATGGAAAGAACACAAAGTGTAAGAGGAGATGCTGGGAGGAAATGGGGGACCAAAATAGAAACTGGAAGGAGAGAATATAAGAAAGTAAAGATTAAATAAATATGGAAATAACAGAAAATAAAACAGAAATTAAGTAAAGTTTAATAAAGTGGTTGAAATAAAACTGGTGGGGAATGTGTAAAAAAGTTTAAAAATAAGGAATTATTTGAGTGAAAGTAGCACACCTTAAAATTACTAGAAAGGGTGGCAGAGAGGCAAGGAAGCTGCTAATGTGTGTGTGTGTGTGCTTTTGAGTTGGAGAATGTTTAGGTTGAAGATACATCAAGGTCTTGCAGGTCTGGAATTTATTTTTCTAAAAATAAGTCTTATCCTTGTGGATAGATGCATGAGGAAACTATGGTCTCTTGTTCATGGGGACAAAAAGGTGCACCCTGGGAGTTCAACCTGCGAGACATCAACCGCTGGTGTGAGCTCATGCTGACCAATCAGGTAAGAACAGGTGCAAGACAGTGTAAACAATCAGATTCATGCCACTAGATATAAGAATGAAGGCAGGTATCATCACAATATCAAAACATGCAAAGGCCTGCATGGACAGCTTAGAAATTGCACAAGTGCATTGTGTCCATTCTGTAATTTCATTTAACTTTGTAGTTAAAATATCGGGGGGGTTTTCAGTCTGTGTGGCAACCATACACAGCTGATCTTTTCATGTTTGAGACTTTGGCTTTGGTTTGAGTTGCCACAGTAACCCTGGACATTTGACAGTGTAGTCATTCATTGTTGATCAACACTGCAAGCAGTCCAGGTACATTTTTCAGCAGCTATTTGCATCCTGATGATTGTGGGAATATCCAGATCTGCACTAGCCGCCATGTTCATATTGTGGGGAGTTGTCCATTATTTCAGTAACTTTGGCCATGGTTCATTTGTTGTTGACAAAAACTTACCTCAAGTTCTTGGTGTAGTTGTCTCAGTTTTAGCTAGTCACAAAAGTTGTGTGTTATGTGTATGTATAAATATATATGGTTATATTTTATAAAAACAAAGTTGTGTTTCTTTGAACTGTTTTAGCTCTAATCATTCCGAAAGCTCTGAATTTTTCAGACTTGTATTGTTAATGCCAGAGTACATATTTTACTTTGGTCGATTGATCGATTGGCTTGCAGGCTGGGTGGCTGACTGCTATCTGGGGCCAGTGCATCATAGGAGAATAAGCAAACAAATAGAAACGTAGTTCTCCAGTCTCATAAGTCAAAACAAACATAATAAATGTAGAATACTCATCTGTCCTAGGTGCTAATGTAGACTGATGCTACGTTAGTAGATACAGTGCATGCACATTTTAAAATAAGATTAAGAAATTAATCTATATTTTGTCCGTCTGTCTTTTAGTTAGTTTCTTTTATTCTGAACACCTTGATTCATCCCAACACAAATTAAAACCCAAGAGAGAATAATTTCAGTCTTATCTTAGAAACCTAAATTGTTTTGCCTTTTACTTCTAAATTAAAACAGCATTTTATAAGGTTTACATAGGAGTCTGTCATCACTAATTTTTGTAAGTTGTGAACAAGTAACAGATGCATTTAGCGCAGAGAGAGAGAGAGAGCACAGATGAGAAAGTTGCTTTAAGAGAGTAACAGATACATTTACTGCATAGAGAGAGAGAGCAGATAAGAATGTTGCCTTATGAGAGTAATACATAAATTTAGTGCAGAGAGAGAGAGAGAGCAGATGAGAATGTTGCCTTACAAGAGTAACATACATTTAGTGCAGAGTGAGAGCAGACTGGAATGTTGCTTCACGAATGTAGAAGATGCATTTAGTGCATAGAGAGAGAGAGAGAGAGAGAGAGAGGGCGCAGATGAGAATGTTGCCTTATGAGAGTAACAGCTACATTTAGTGCACAGAGAGAGAGAGAGATAGAGCAGATGAGAATGTTGCCTTACGAGAGCCATTTCTTTATCCAGGTAAGCCTTGCACCCATCTATTGATGACATTTAACTATATTAACTGTCATCTTTGTCTGAGGTGCCACATGAAATGGCATGGATCTTGGACGATGGCTTCTATCACAATGGAGGCTCATTGCTTGCACACCACGTACATGTTTCAGCCCAGTCCAAGGGCTTCAAGCTTGGCATTATGCAAGAGTCAAGTCAGTTTTAGGATTGGACCTGTTATGAGAAAAAAATTGTGGTAATAAACTGTAGAATTTTGGGGAGAGTTGTCTTATTGTTTTCCTGTTTTCAGTCCAAGTTCAACTTTGACCCTGGGATGTATGCGGGTTTGATTTACCGAGACAGAATGAGAACAGTCTTGGACAAGAACAAAGTTGCCGACGTATTCTCCCTTGTGTTTGGCTTGGAGGCCTGTCTGTACCGGCCCAGCCATCGCCTGAGCATCACCGCCTCCTACCTGCAGCTGGGCAATGCATTCCTGCCCAGGGAGCATGGCTGTGTGAGCAGTGGTGGTGGTGGCAGCGGCCGTGAAGACCAGCTAATGTTGCTTCACCACAGCCTTAGTCCACTGGAATCACTGATGACATGTGTCAGCATGGGCTGGCTGACCATTCTGGTAAGCTGGCTTAGAGCTGGGTCGAACAGATCCCACCTTTAAACTTACAGGTTTTTGAAAGAGCATAACATCGTCATCTCAGGTGTCATATTTCTAAAGTTTAAAAATCTTGGATCATATTAATGGACCTTTGCTTAATTACTGGTCCATCTGTCCAGCAAATTGCTTTTGGTAACCTCAGTATTACAAATTTGCTAGGTGCGTTAATATTTGCCCTATATTTAAATGTAGTTATTAGGCCACAATCAGGGTCATTTAATAAGTGATTTACTGGTTAACATTATCAGAATTTATGCACTACACATGGGAGAAGTGTGTTTTGTGGGGTGGCACGGAGATTGGGAGAGAAAAAAGTACCCCTTTACCAAAGGTGCATGTTTATGGAGAAAACTTTCATATTTTGTACATGTAACACTTATCGCAAACACCGTGCATATGTCATATACACAGCACTTATCACATTTGATTTCTCATCGGTAATTCTAGGTTGGACCACCATCAAGTGGCAAGTCGAGTATAGTGCGGCTGCTGGCGGAGTTGATAGGCCACGAACTACTTGTGCTGCCCATGAACAGCGCCATGGACACAATCGAGCTGCTGGGTGGCTTTGAGCAGGTTAGTGGCGCTTGTGTTGATGGGCTGGCTGGTAAATTTTGTGCAAGTTCCCTGAGAATATAACAGTTGTTGTTGGGTGGATGTGCTGGCTGGCAAATTCTGTGCAAGTTCCCTGAGAATATAACAGTTGTTGGGTGGATGGGCTGCTGAATCTTGGTAGCCTGTGTGGTGCTCATGTAATTTTTAATGTCCACCAACATAAACCCAGGTGATAATCAGGTCAGTCTGGTGACATGGTGGTGCAGTGTCTGTCACTTGGTGAGAATTGTGGGTTACAGGCTGGTTGGTTTTTTGTTGCTTCATCACAAACTAGGTGCATATCAAGATGGTGCTGCTAGACAATGTGCTGCCACACGTGGGTCTGCAGTTGTAATGCAGGCTTCAGTCCCATTACACTAACACCTGGCCAACCAGTCCTAGATCTGTTCCTTATAGTCCCAGGCATCTGGCAGAAGAGAGATTGCCAATTTTTAAGTCTTATGTCTGACTTGGCCAGGACATGAACCACTGACCTGCTTTGTAAGCGGATGCCTTAACCACTAGACCATCGAGACAGTCCCCTCGCTGTAGGTTATGGGCTCAGATCTTGTCTCCAGTGCTGTTATTTTGTCTGTACAGGTTTACCATGCTTGCCACACAGATTCCAACCAATGCAGCAGAGATTTTCTAGACCAAATAAAGACAAACTCACAAGCAAAGCATTTTCTTGCTCAGTTTGTTGTTCATATTTCATTAGGGAAATACTTGGTTGAGGTGCTCAGTTTTCCAGATTTTGAAAATATGAACAGGCTGCTTAGAACGTGTGGCATGAACAGTGAAAGTAAAGTCTGCTGCCTGGCTGATATCATAATCATCATAATCCAGATTTCAAAACCAAGGCTGCATATAGCTGGTAGGAGTCCTGGAAAAGTTTTGGAAATGGCATACCATTTCGAGCCCTGGAAATGTCATGGAAAAAATGTTTTGCCCTGCAGGTTGTGGAAAAGTCATGAAAATTTTAAAATCCTAGGCACTGCAGTATTGTTTGCTATGGTGTGAAATACAGGCTGTATTGATGCAAATGTTGACTTGGACATGACAAACAATAAATCGCCTGAAGTGATCTTCACTGGGAGTGTGCATGCTGTGCATGACTATAGCTAATGTTTGCCAGGACTGTGTGCCTGTGTCTGCCCACAGAAATAATACATCTGAACATAAATTTGCAGCAGTGGTGCATCTGCAAATGCAGATGCAAAAGTGCAAATTAAAAAGGATGAGGGGAGGATGAGCAAGAGCGAAGTTTTCTTAAAACCTGTTTGGGTATTATTCAAATCACTAAGACAAGCACCGATAATGCCATCTTTCATCTCATAGGCTGGTACATAAAGTGAAAATGTCTCCTGTATGTTTAACTTCATTCTTCTTATCAGTTTGCGGTCATGAACTTGGAATTTTGTGGGTGGGTGACTTTGGAGAATCTTGATTGAGGTTTGGAAAAGTCATAGAAATGTTTCAGAGAAAACTTGTAACAACCCTGACAACCACATTTTCATCATAATCGGTTTATCATAACTCCATTCCCTGAATAAAATCTCGAAGACCATCGCTTTCAGCTAGTGCATCATTCAGTATTTTTTATTTTGTATTTTTGCCTGACATTGTTTGCATCTTTTGTCATTGCCTAAATTTGTTTTCAAGCTGCAACAGTACAAGAAGACTACGGAGAAATCTAAAGTCAGATTAGACTTTAAAATGTGTTCGCGTGATGGTGGGTGCTACAACCCTACATGATCA
>SMGT01008600.1:468434-486674 GCA_004794575.1 Lanistes nyassanus
TGTTTGAATGTTGGCGTGATGGTGGGTGCTACAACCCTACATGATCAGTGTTTGAATGTTCGCGTGATGGTGGGTGCTACAACCCTACATGATCAGTGTTTGAATGTTCACGTGATGGTGGGTGCTACAACCCTACATGATCAGTGTTTGAATGCTGCTTTGCTCAGGGTATGAGTGGACGGTTGCTGGGGCTTCTTCATCAAGCGTGGGACAGGAGGGAATGGTCTGGATTGCTGTGCTGTGCAGTAGTCCTGGGGAACCTTGGTTTGAAAAGGAGAAGTTCTCGTTTGCAAAGCCCATCTCATACATTTTGTATTTCTGGTGCATCCTATGACGAGATTCGTCACGACCAATGTTTGAAGATGAAAAAGAGGAAGACTCCTTCAGTGGAATGGCATTTGCGTAGGCATCTCTTGTCAGCTTCTCGCTGCTGTTGATGTCAGAGCAGATGATGGCGCAGAAGACAGGGGTGGTGATGGGATGAGACCAGGCAAAGATCATGCAGGCGCGGTACACTTGCGGTGGCTGGTGGTAGTGCACGTCGATGATGGTAAGCAGGAAGAGAGGATACCAGAAGACGAGGAACGAGACTGCCATCAACAACATCAGCACCACACGGCGCATGCACAGCTGCATTTGTCGAGCTGCCGTTTGGTCCATGCCATCCACAAACTCATAGTGAAGCTGGAGACAGATTAGCAGCTCACAATCTATGCTGTTCACTTGTGAGCAAAACATGAGCAAGTCTTCTCAAGCAGAAAATTATAAACTGAACTGAACATAATTCATCATATTGTGTTCTTCAGAACTGTATAGTCAACAAACGCTCAATTTAAGCAGTGTAGGCATGTTTTTATACTCAACTTACATATTTTATGCAGTATACTGACAGTGGTAATAATGTTGAAGAAACGTGATAATGATATGTAATGGTGTTTTGCCCCTTGCTGTTGAAGATTCTAGGAAGATTGTACTTCACTGCTATGTCTCATTTGGGGAACTCATTGGTAGTAATTCATAAAACTGGAATCAATGTTAAAAAGTGTCTTGTCCCCCTTCTTTTAACCACCACCCCAAAAAAGTGGGGTTGGGAGACTTTTGGATGTCTGTGAAAGTGCATGTACAAATGGATCAGTTGAGAAATGTTTTAATAATATATATAATTATATTTATTTATTGTTACCTCTTCGTTGTCAGCATCTCTGTTGTCCCGACTTGCATGAACATTTTCTGAGGAAGTCCCCTGAAGGTCAGCCTGTAGCTCACGTGAGATGGAAGCATGCAGTATCATCCACTTTTCACTGTGCATGCGTGCTCGCAGCCTGCAGTACAGCTTGCCGAAAGAGGCAATAGCAGTTGCCAGGGCAACAGTGACCAGCAGTGTCCAGAGAATGTGGATGACGTAGTTCTTTGGCGTGCCATAATTAAAAACACAGTTGCCGATGTCATAGCTGAACTCGGCAGAACTTGGCAAAAATGCCACTCCCAGGTGGAGGAGCACACTGGTGAACCAGATCATGAAGATGCCAAAAGAAATGCAGCAGAAGGAATAACTGGCATGTTGTAAATGTCCTTCTGTAGTTCTTCCTGATGGATCCTGCTGATGTTCACTTAGTTGGTACTCCTCGTTGATGTGGATGGCAACAAGGTTGTAAGCTGTCAGAGTCATGAGAAAAATGTATGAGGCACCGAACATGTTGCAGTATGGAATGTCGATGCCGAGGAGCAAGGCAGCACCAAAAGGCAGGCAGAAGAGAGATTTGATGGTGTCCAGCAAGCAGTGGTGAGACAGGAAAGCACAGGAGGTGGTGCGTAACCGTAAGCAGGAAGCTGTGAGGACGAGGAGAAAGAGGTTACCCATCGCACCGACTACAGCGACTGTCAGGAGCACAGCACCTTCTACATGTGCCACAGCATCGCGGTAGATGCTTGCATTGTGCAGGGTGGACAGTTGGTCTAGTTTGTCCAGCAGAGGGTAGCCAGTCCTCATGTTGTTGGTTGTTGGTGCTGACCGTCACCCAGACAGTTGGAGCGTCTGGGGCTGATTTGGTACTGTAAGGGATGAGTAGCAGAAGAGGAAGGGTTGGCCGCAGGCTGTGGTGGCCGGATGGCAAATTTTCATAGGTGCTGTTTGTAAGATTGATGTAAAGTCATGATAGACAGACGGCAGATGCTGTAGACAGATTGATGTAAGGCTGTGGTAGGTAGGCCCAACTTGTCGAGGCTGATATTGAGACAGGTTCATCAATCAAGGTGATGCTGACCCCATGCCGTGTCCAGTGGATAGAGGCACTTTCCTGCAAAGAGGCAGAACATAACTAATAGCTTCAGCAGTCATTGGAAAAAAAAGACATATGTGCATGTGTATGTATTGTGTGTACTGGTTTTGTTTTTGTTTTTCACTTGCTGGTTCTGGCTAATTGTGTTTCAGGCTGATATTGGGCGCCGTATCTTGGAGCTGTCTAAAGCAGTGGAGGCTGAGGTGCAAGCCTACGAGAGACACTGTGTGGTAGATCTGGATTCAGGCAAAACTGGATTGGCTTTGACCCTTGACAGTGAACTGCAGAAGCTAAGAAGTGCAAATGTTGCAGGTAAGGTACTTAATCTATTGGCATGCCACCAAGCCTGCAATAAAACATATGAATATCTTGAACATAGCAAAGACTTAGAAATGAAGCTTAGATACTCACCCGCAGTTAACTTCAGTTATTCTTCATGTTGTGTGTGCGCACATTCAACGTTTTTGGGTAAAGATGGTGTATGATGTTTTCAGTTGTCTTAGGAGATGCGTTTTAGAAGGGTGTGTTCTGTATGTTATGTTTTAGATGATTTAGATAATTTCTTCTTGTCTGTGTATTTTGTTTGTAGGTGTGAACTGTGTGACCCTTAGCAGGAAGTGAATAATTCACACTTGTTAGAGTATTGTGATTGCATTATGTTTGTAGATGTGACCTCTGACCCTGGACAGGAAGTGGAGCGATTGAAGTACCAGGTCCGTCGGCTTCAGAGAGTGCTGCACATTCTTCAGACCCTGCACCCTCCATCAGGTGTGTATGTGAGTGCACATGGAAAAGGGGTCATCAATGTCTGCTTTTTGTTTGCGTGGTGGGGTCAGTGTTGGTGAGAAAGAATGTGTGCTTGTGTTTGTTTTGGTGGGGCTAGGTGTGGCAAGAGGGAATGAATGTGTATCAAAGAGAAACTTTTGTGTCTCATTGATCAGGGTTTTTTTCTTATGCCTTAGGCAGTCTGGTGTGAAGGTTTCAACCCTAGTGGCTTTAATTATCTGCATGTAAATCATTTCTGTATCTGACTTTTTGTTTGGTGTTTCTAATGAAACTACAATCACGAAACCCCCTTCACTGCTTTTGTGACAGATCTGCAGATCTACTGCTTTACATGTGTCTTCATTGTGTCTACATGCTTGCTATTAGCCTGGAGAATGTTTCTAGCAGGAGCCAATGCTTAAGATGAGTTATGTTGAAGGTTGGGCCAGGGGAGTAGGGAAGATAACAGGGTTGGGGTGGGGGTGTGTGCTTGATATTGTGTTCAACAAGAAGCCTCTGATCTGTCCATGTATTTTCAAACAGAACACTTGAGAGAAATAGCAGCTTCTGTGGAGAACCAGCTGAAAAGTCTAGAATCAGTTCACTCTGGAGCAGGGGGGATAGGAGGTGGAACATTTGAGTGGGTAGACAGTGTGCTGGTCAAGGCACTCAAGTCTGGGGCATGGCTGCTGGTTGACAATGTTAACTTTTGCAGGTAAGCTGTGTTAATCATTGCAATGGTTCTCGTTTCGGAGCTATGTTAAGAAAAACAGTGTGGTCGTTTTCGTATACATATTCTTTTGCACCATCACAGCTGCAGTGGAGTACGGTTAATTTTACTTCAAGGTTTGATTTTTGTTTTTGAATGTTCTTTTCCTCACTTGCAGTCCTTCTGTGCTTGATCGACTGAATGCTGTTTTGGAGCCAGATGGAGTTCTCACTGTGAATGAAAGAGGTGCCACTGACGGCAGCATACCGACCATCAAACCTCACCCACAGTTCAGGTAAGTCTTGTTCTGCTCAGTGTTTGGGTGGGGGGGGGGTGGAGTGTGTACTTTCAGAAGTCTCTATATGAAGACACACACAGACCTGTGCTGATGCAAAGAGGAAAACATTTACTTCTGATGGAGATTCCAGTATAGGTATCCTTTGTTGACTTCACAAAGCAACATGGGCAAAGTTCTTTCACATAAATTCTTTTCTGTTGGAGGAATATGTATTTGCTTCAAAAGAATGCTATGCTTTCACTTACGATTGTTTTCTCACCAACCAACAAATGTGAAAAGAAGCCTAGAATCAAGGATTAGGCCTGTATGAAGTGTTTATTAAATGAATCCTCCCAAAAGAAGAGGGAAAAGTAAGACTTACAACTTTTTTTTAAAGTGGACACTTCACTTACCTGAAATATTCTTAATTTTTCTCCCTCAACACCCCCCTCCCCACAGGTTATTTTTAACCATGGATCCCAAACATGGAGAGATTTCTCGTGCCATGCGGAATAGAGGAGTGGAGATCTATATCCCTGGCGAGGTACACTTTTATTTCTGTATTATGGAGCTTATGAAGACCTGTCAGCTTCATGCCTGTTTGTTTGTTTGTTTGTTTCTGATGTTTTTCTTTCAAAAAGAAATTCTGGCATGACCAGACTTCCACCAAACTGAGTGTAGGATAAATTGAAAATACAGATGAAGTGAAGCACATTAATGCTATAAACTTCTTTCAGTTGTAGTTTTAAAAAAAAATCCCCTTTGCTGACAGGAGGATGGTTGCCCCTACAGCCATTATGACACGATAAGCATGCTGCAAGGGGCAGGGGTCAGGAGTCAGATGGCCTGCGATTGGCTGACACAGCTGCACACCCTGGTGAGAGAGAGGCTTCCCAGCAACGAGAGGCCAGGCATGTGTGACCTCCTGCACTCAGCTGTGATGGTCAAACAACAGCTAGAGAAAGGCATCAGTATGTACAAAGCTCTGCAGGCTACAGCTCACAATGTCTACGGCAGCAGGACGACAAATTCTGCCACCCGAGAGGTGACCTTTAGTCTGTTTCCTTTATGCTGCCAAGTGAAATTGAAATTAGCATAGTAAACAATCCATCGTGCCGTACTTCATGATCTTTAACTTTATTTAGGAAATGTGTTGTTATGGATAAGTAATATGAATTTTTGTGTGTGTATTATTGATGTCAAGCCAAAGCTATTGAACTAATCATAAAAGTGGTTGAGAAGTGATTTTAAAAGTGAAGAGAAGCACTTTGTGAGCAAGTTGGAGTATTAGAGTAGTTAGGTGTCGAGGGTAGTATTGGTAAAATTCATTGAAATCGAAAGCTTACAATTATTTCAGGTTTAGCAACAATCAGCATTAACTAAATTATGCAAGAACATGATAAATTGGTTTAGAATATCCAAGGAAGAAATTAATACAAAATAGCCTGTTGAATTTCTTTGTGTGGACTTGTTTCTATGAATATTTTGGTAATACAAGGTCATTAGGTGAGAGTTCATCTGAGCTGGGTGTTTTTTTTCTTCCAGAATATGTACTTGCTGCAGTGGAGATAAAGTGTCTAAGAGTAATTTTGGGTGCAATGTCATTTCAGGCTGTGCAGACTGTCCTGGCTGAGCAAGTACAGCTTCTGAGACAGAGAGAAAAAAGTGCAAAAGAGGCTAGCGAGGAGCTAGTGGAGCAGTCACTGACGGTGCCCAGGGTACAGCAGTTCCAGGAGCACTCTTTGCTGACTGCAGTCATGCAGGCAGCTAGGGTTTTGTGTGCGCTGGTATCTTGCCCAGAACTTTTTGGGTGAGTATGGCAGCTGCTGTTCGAAGCAACTTGATGAAATATTCCTGTCAGATTTGAGGTGGGGTGTCAGGAAATATTGTCTTTTTTATGTGCAGCTTGTCTGGTTTGGTTCTTTTGGAAGAGCATAATAAGTATACATTTTGTGTAATGTCAGAATTGAAAGAATTTAATTTCTTGCAAGGTGTTTCGTTCATTGACTCTGTTTCTGTGTTGGTTTTTGGTGTAAAGGCTCCAGACGGAATTGCCTCCACCACCACCCCCCCCCCCCCCCCCCCCCCCCCCCCCCCCCCCCCCCACCCCACCCCGCCAAAAAAAAAGCCTTTTCCACTATCACCTATTTGCATAGTGTTTTTATAGTGAGTGATCTAGCAGCTGTAGCCTTTCCTTGTTTTGCTGTGTGTTTAGAAACAGCAGGTTGAGTGGTTTTACAGAGAGATTGGAGGTTCAGCCAGAGCATGAGGAGATAACTTATTTCGGACATTTATGGTACGTTTATCTGCAGGTTTGACATGTCCCAAGTGAACACTAGCTCTGACCACCACCTTCACGCTGTGCTCTCGGCTGCCCAGATCTTCACTGGACAGCTGTCGCAGAGGACATGGCAACTGGCTGTCGATTGGATAAAAGCAGGCTCAGTGCCATGTCAGAATGAGAGAAAGAAGATAATGACGGAGATTTTGGCAGAGAAAGTCAAGTATCAGATGTGTCTTCAGAGAGCTACATGTGTGATTGAAGGAATTCTGCACGCAGCGTTTGAAGGACCAGCAAGGAGGAGCTATCAGGATGCCCTGGAAGCACTGTGCTGTGGCAGCAGAGAAGGTGACCGTTTCATCATTGAGCTAGAAGTAGAACACCTCGGTAATCCTTCTCATATCAACCACTAAGTCTGTAATGCATTCTTTTCACTTATTTGGATTTCACTGGTTTGGATTAGACAAAATTGCCTGTAAGTTATAGTTCTGCCAGCAAGTTCTTATGGAATTCTTTCTGTAAGTTTCCATTTTGCGCTTTGACCAGATGGTGTGTTGTATCTGTTTAGTGTTTGACTTACTGGCTGATCAGCCATGGGACCTGACAACCAACCCACAGGCACTCCAGAGAGCCATGACCCAGCTAGCGCTACATCAGCTGGAAGTCCAGAAAGATCAGCAGCAGGTTGTGGTTGTTGACAATCAGCAGGACAGTGAGGTGCAGCTGCAGCTGACGAGCAGGCTGGAAATTTTCAAGACAGCTCTCTACAGGTGAAAAGTTACTTCTTGCATTTTTTCAAACAGTATAGGATGGGTCGGTGGAAACATTTTTTTGTAGACGACGAGCAGGGAAATGGGTGTGCGTGGTCACTTCCAGGAAGGGGGAAGTGGAAGGTGTGTTTAGATACATGTATACTTACATCAGCTCATGATGATTATGGATGTGTACATTGGTTGTGATAGATATGACACTCAAGGGTTTGGATTTAAAGCGTAGCTTGCTGATAGCTTGCGGGAAACTTTAGTAGGGAGCACAGCAGCCGAAGTGACGTCATCTCCAGAAGGAGCAACTAGGCTTACTGTTGTTTAGTCTAGACCAGAGTGTAGCTTTTTACAATGAGTTCATGAGAATCATCGCACGACTCATTATTGGATTGTTCATATTATAAAGAAATAGAAGACGGAGGAACAGATTTAAATCCATTATATGTTTGAGACGTTACTTCCTTGAATGTTGAGAAAAACATTCTGTTCAGCTCAACGACACCGATCGCGATAAAGAATGCAATGAAAACATGATGCACTGATATGCTCAGATTTTTTGTTTTCATTGTTTAAATGTTCTGTTTTGATTACTAGTAATTGTCATTATTGTTCATACTCCTTGTGATCTATTTGATGCCGTAACAAACTGTTGATCAGAATCAGTGGAATAAAATTACTGATCAGTAGTAGACACTATAGCAAATCTTGTGAATCGCTTGTAGTTGTAGGCAGAATACAAAGGAAATATTTATAGTAGTTTCTGACACGTGATTGGGAATCAACCCACGATAAATCGGTGAAGCAATGTTGGGTTATTTTCATTGTTGCAGGGTAATTTAACTCTGTAAATGAGGAAGTATGAAAAGATTTAAATAGTACTGGTAGTGTAATATACATTGAAAACAAATTTGCACGCAAATGGCTCAAGTTCCAAATATCAGAATATTTTAAAATATACATGCGATATGGAAGTACTCTATCCTAAATTGTTTGTTATCCTCCTCGTTAAAATACTTTGAACACACTATACAGTTCTTGCATGCCTTTGGCGAAATCTTTTCTCTTAGTTCGCACAAATCAGTTCCATGCTGGCCATACAGCTAGGGAAAGCACTCCAGAGAAAAAAAAAGTCAGGGAAATAAAGTCAAAAGTAAAAAAAAAAAAGTCAACGCCCCCAAAAATGAATGTCTTGCACTCCCTGCTCCCCATTCGTCGGGAAGGAAGTTAAAGTTAACTTTTTCTTTTTGACTTGTGTCTTCTCAGCTACTTCTTCTTATGGTCTGTGTTTGTATAAGGATATTTGAAATGAGAGGTTATCATTCATGCGCCATCCCGTTCCTAGAAGATTTGCGATCAAACAGCTAGGCGGAGTACAGACTGTCATGTATGTACACTCAAAGAATGCTAAGGTCTCAAAAATTATGCTCATAGTATAAAATCTTCGCAAAAACCACATCAATGTTTTGGTGTGAAAAAAGTGTAACTATTAATAACACAGAAGCTTTAGCTTATACAGCACGATATCCCGGCAATAAAAATGGTGCAAAATCCGTTTTACACTATGTGGAGTAACAAATTAAGTACTAAGTGAAGAAACACTACACAGTCAAAACCTTTATAAAAGCCACAAAGATGGTAACTAGTAAGTACAATCATAACAACTATTAATGAGACAACAAAACAACAGACAAAAATAAACAGGAGTAAAACTTGTTTAGAAACACTAAAGGTCAACAAACAATGCAAACAATAAACAGTACAGACTAAATACTGAAAGATTAGAAGCGTAACAACCTTAAGAATTAATTTAACAGGTGGATACCGATGAAGTGCGAGCTTTTCGCTTTTAATGTTACTACAGTTCTCTGCAACACACTGACATACTGTTTGCCTGGACCCGACCCGTTCTGGATTTGACGTCACGCTCGGAGGTTTTCCGAATATTCCGAAAATTCTATTTTGTTGGCAATAGTTTTGAATTTTACTTGTAAACCCAAAATTTGCTTATAAATAAATCTAAGTTATGACAGATTTGAATTCCGTGATGGCAAATTGGAGTGTTTACACCAAAGTTGCTAATAAATATTTGAATTTGTGTGATTTCATGAATGGAAGTTTCGTATCCACAAGCTACACTTTAACTATCACTTTTAAAAAATCAGTAGCTTGGAGACCCATAATGCTATTGTAATGGTGACCAGCACTTTGGTACATTTTTGACCAATTCAAATTTATTTAAAACTCAACAGGCTTCAACTGGTACAAATGGCTACAGCATTGACTGAAATTATGAAAGATGGGATGGAACGGTTATCAGACATTAACCACAAAGGTTAGTTATTTTGCATTCAATTTGTTTTCATTGCCTGACAGCATTACAACAATTTTCAATGCATCTACATCATACATTATTGAGCTGTGTTATGAATGCCTACAAAATTTGAAACAATAAAATCCATCCTTACCTGTTATTTGTTAATAAGCATAGTACATAATTTCGTTCCAGACTGTATGTCTATTACCCTTATGCCCAGTGACCAACCTGGGAGGTGTATTAGGACCCCCCCCCCCCCAAAAAAAATGTTTCAGGTAACATAGGCCAAAAACATAGGGTAGGCAGGTCGGCTTTAAAATTTAAAAAATGTTGTGTGTGCATGTGTATGTGTGTACGTGCGTGCGTGCATGTTTTTTTCCATGGGGTAACAAATTTTTATGGGTTGGCGGAAAATTCTGGGATCAGTCAGGTGACTAAATAAACTTTTTTTTTGGCCTTATGGAGTTTAGAAAGCAAATCCTCAGAATTGCACTGTCAACTTGTGTTTTTCCCCTACTGTTGATGCTGTTCTAGGCAATGATTGCAGGCAAGTCACCAAGCATTGTTGGTTAGTCCTCACTGCTCATGGAGATGTACATGTAAAAAAAAAACATGCATGATTGCTGGTTAATCCCCACTACTCACTGAGGCATACTGAGAACGTGTGCTTGACTGCCTTTTAATCTAGAGACCAGCAGATTGAGTTCAGAGGTTATCCCCCTTGTTTTTCTGTTTTCAAGGAAATACATGTTCTGTGCAGACTTTTTTATTTTGCTTGTTATTGGCCAGATAGAAGTTATTTCTATCTTGCATTCAGCTTCGCAATTTTTTTTAACAGAGTTTGTTTTCTTGTAACAAAACACATGCAACATAGATGTCTAAAATTTTAAAAAGGCAAATCATCTGCAGTTCTTTTTTGTTAAGTTAATTGCATTGCATGGGGGCTTGTAATGAGTCACCATATAGTCTAGGTTTGATCAAATGGTTCTGTTTACTTTGTGTGGGCTTACAATTTGTGTATGTGTGTGTACGGAATCGTGGTATTAGAAGTCTTCACTTTGTGATCTAATCAAAGTACTGAAGGAGCTGAAGGAAAAAGTAGCAGCTGTCATATGACATGGCTGTAGGCTGGGCAAAGTGTACAAACTTTACGACATTACGGCAAAGAACTTTGTGGAGAAAATGTCCAGCATCATGCAAGGCCACTTGTAGGGAATAGTAATGAGCTACTGTCTCCACAACAGCTAGAGGCAGTTGGACTTACTGGAATGAATTTGGCCTGCAACTGTGCACTGCATATACAACACTCTTGGGTCCAGTTCTTTTGTCTGTGGATGGAAATTCCATCCTCATCTGTCCCGTAGCCATGGAGACCATTGGGGCACCACTGGTGATTCGGCTAGGAGCTTCCTCATTTCTTTTTATCCTCTGCCAGTCTCTGGGTTTCTGCAAACCTTAAATCTGTCTACTCTTGGATGTTGTTTTCCCATCGCTTCCTCTGTCCATCTCTTCTTCTTCCTGTATTGTACTTTGGAGCATAGTTTTTGCAAGTTCCAGTGATCTCAAGATGTGCCTGTACCATTTCAGTTTACACTTTTTCAAAGTCTTCGTATAGTCCATTGGTTTTGTATTGCCTCATTGATGTGGTCTTTACACAAGATATGAAGAACCTTTCTGAAAAATCTAAAACATCTCCATGGCTTGAATCCTGTACATGTCGGCTGTCGGGGTCCATGGCTTGCAAGCATAAAGTTGGAGATGACTCGGGTGTGTGTCAGTCTGATCTTGGGAGAGGCTGAGGGCGATGTTGCCATTCCAGATGGGTTTCAGTTTCTTTATTGCTGCAGTTGTTTGCTATTCTGGCAAGTAGTTCCAGCATTGAGCCTTCATCAGTGACAATGGACCTAGCATACTTTAATCTGTGGGCTGATTCTAGCTTGTCTGTCTTGATTCTGATTTCAGTGCTTATGCCATTGGTGTTGTAAGTCATCAGTTTGGTCTTTTCTACACTGATCTCCAGGCCATAAGCTGTTGATAAAAATTTGTCGTTTGGCAATCTTGCTAGAGGGCATTTTGGTGAATTTTTGTACTGTGCATGTTCTGGTGAGCATTGATGACCCATTTTTTTCCTTTCCATGTGTGTCAATCCTACTTGTTTTAACTTGCTGTCTTTTTTTTAAAAAAAAACATTTGGATTAATTTTCTGTATGAAAGGGATTTCTTTTTTGTGAAATAGCATTACAATATTAATGAGCCTATTCAATCTCACGTTCTGCCTTAGGTAAATTTTGTTGCCCTTATTAACTGCGGCATCTTGTAGTTTTTGGTTGTACTTTCCCTCCTGACACCCCCTACCCCCGATTGTTAGGATAAACCTATGGTCAGAAGGTTAGCATAGGCAGCCCAGCAGGTTAATGTGTTGATCAAGAATAATACTTGAATTGGATGTTTTGATGCTGCCCTTGGCGTGATTGGAGTGGGAGGTTTGGGGAGGAAAATTGATTAGCTCGCTGTGTACATGCTCAAGTGACGAGTGCTTAGTCCAAGAGTGTTATGAAGTGTGTGAATCACTGTCGCTGCCAGGGTTCTCTAGAACTGGCTGGAAAATCTAGGAGAAGCCTGGGGTGCATCTATTGAACAGGGTGTGGAATACATCTTTTGGGGGAATCTCCTTCTGTCCTGCTGGCAGTTTTTATGGCTTGTGGCTGGGTTCGGCAGCATTCTGTGGAGTTCTGACTCTTCCCCATGCCCCATACATAGCGGTGTGAAAATTTGTATATTTAAAGGATGCTATGTTGATACTGATAATAGTGTGTTAGGTTAATTTAAAAATTGGATGAGACTGAGAGTTTAAGTTTTTCCTTTGGCACAGATTTATCAAGCTATCTGTGTGCTGATGGTCAGTAAGGTTATTTCAGTCTGTGAGCCGATGGTCAGTAAGGTTATTTTCAATCTGTGAGCTGATGGCAGCTTAGCAGGTCTATGTTAGTCTGTGGGCAGATGGTTGCTAACCAAGGCTACCCTAATGTGTACAGTGATGCTTGGAAGTTCATTTGTTGTTTGTGATGAGATCAGAATTGGTATCTAGAATTGGAATGACACCAGGAAGCTGGTGTCAGACATGGTTTTGTTATATTCTTAGATCTTGGCACCTGCTTGTGGGTGTCTGTCAGACTTTGTTATTCTTTTCTTAGCTCATGGAACTTGGTATTGGTTTGCGTAAAAGCACTGCTGAGTATGAAATTATTGGGATGGGGAGTGGAATGACAACAAAGACTGAGTGTGCTCGTGTGTGCGTGTGCAAAAGTGTGTTGTATTCAGTCTGTTTTTGCAAGCATGTGTGGGTGTGTATGCAGTTGTGTGTTCATGTGTGCAATTATATGTATATTTAAGTATATGTGTAAACAAGATTGTTTTATGTATGCAGGTTTGTTTATGTATGCAAGTGTATGTTTTGGGTGTGCAGGTATATGTTTAGTGTGTGCATGAATGATAATACAGATCAGTTTCAATTTTGGTTTTTGGGTAGACTTCTGCTGTGGCTCGATGTGTCCCTCGAAATCAGTCTTTGTCCCTGGTTTTCGTCAAGTGTGGCCTTGAATGTTGGAAATGGGGTAGGCAGCCCTGGTTTTGCATGTGCTGGTGTAATTTTGTGCATACATGTGTATGTTTTGTGTGTGCAAATGGATTTGTCCAGAACATGTCTGAAGAACAAGCTAGAACACATGAAAATAGAATTTCTGAATATTTCAGGCAAGCACATGCAAATTTGCTACTGCACTTTCATTTTATGTTGATCTTTTAATACATATGACTATATGTATATGTATTTAAAAAATTGGAAAAATCTCTTACCCCAGGGATGCCGAATTTACTACCACAGTCACAGTGAGATGTCTTTGCCCAAAGGGCATGTACTTAAGTGCTATAAAAGGTGCAAGAAAAACAGGTGACTGCCGCTTGGAGTAAAATCTTTCTTAAATTTAAAACAAGGGAACTGGACCAAGCTAAGACATGACAAAGACAAAGACAATCTACATGTTTCGGGGCACTACCCCTTCATCAGGACGACACAAAAACGACGAAAAAACGACAACAATGAAAACAGAAGGGACAGTGAGTAAGCTATAAAAGGTATAAATGTTGGTTCCATAATTATTAATAGGGTAGAAATTAGTAATATAGCAGTATGCATGTTTGCATGTGTGTGCACATGTATCCATGTGTGCTTATGTGCATGCATGCACACATGCACACTCACAGAGTAGTTGATGGGTTATTGCCAAGTGCACAGCTAAACAGTCTTGGCATAGTGTTAAGGTTGGTTTTTAATTACTTTTTTTTTTTAAAAAAAAAGATTGCATTGCACCCATCATCCACCTTGAAGTCACTGATCTGGCTTCAGGGCCTAGCAAGGAGGTGCTACAGTAACATTTTGCCATGAACTCCCATAAATAAATTTCATGGGGGTGATTGACTAAAGGACACTGTTTATTCTGGACAGCAGTGTTTGTTATTTGAAGAATGTTATAATGCAAACATGGTAGAACGAATAAAGTAAAAAAGTCTCTTTATACTAGACGGATTTTTTTTAGTTAAATGTTTCTTTGAATACATATTAAGTTATGGATATTTTAGAAATGACATAAAACTAAGGATTAGTCTTTAGATTGGCAAACATTTTATTGCTAGTTTTACTGCATAGATTTTCCCCCCCCCCTTAAGTTTCAGAGGCTGAATTTTAAGATTACATTTTTTTTAAAATAAAAGACAGTTGCATTTCAGGTACGAGGAAGCAAAAGATGTCATTATTTCCATGAACTACTCCCATTACTCTAGTGTCTTAGTTAGCCATTCTCACTTTCCCTGGAGTGTGTGCGTCCATGCTCAACATTAATATATAGTTTACATAAAGAACAGGGATTATCTCGAGTGCTCTCCATCCATCCTTCTTCCTTTCAATTCAAATGCAAGATCATGTTTCCTGTTATGCATGTTTTGAATTTGTTATCACTTCATTTCCTCACATTTTTATTGGCTCTCTGTCGCGACTTCCTTATTCCTATTCCTGACATGGGCTCTTTCTGTTTAAAATTTGTGATTGCAAAGTTGACCTTCTACGTAACGTAATCCTGGTATTTGCATGTTATTGACTGTTTGAGTCTCTGGCTCAGTTTATCTGAAATTACTTGCAGAAGGGAACCTTGCATTTTGTGCTTTGGCATGAATCAGCTGGCGTCCACAATAATGTGTCCCTGTGTGCGCACGTGCATAATACCCGTGGTACTGGGCTGCTGTTACCAGTAATATGAATTAAGCTTCTCCCACCCTGTGCTGCAGCTGGGTTTAGTTGTTCTTAACTGCTGGTTCTCCTCTAGACAGATCAGCTAGCCTTCAGCCGTGTTATACACGGAGTAGAATGTTTCAACACCACCACTGACTCAGCGAGTGGAGACAAGTCATGATTATATAAAAATGTCTGTAGATAGAGTCACTAAAAGCTTTACCAAGGTTTTTATTACGGAAGTCTCCATCTTCAGTGGGTCAGAAGGGAGACAAGAAAATGCAGGACCAACTGACGTGATTGCACCAACATGAAAAATAATTCTCTGTCTGCTACCTGTTTGGCAATAGAGCAGCTTACAAAGGGTACAGTGTAATCGAGTGGGGGGAGTGGATGGGGAGGTGTACCCCTCTCTTAGAAGTAGAGCTTGATACCGTGGAAAAAGGGGTGGAGTTATTGGGGTTGGGGTGGGGGAGAAGATTTTTGAGAGAGATTGCATCTGATGTGCTTCTGTATAAAAACAACTTTGAAAAAAGTAATAATTTTACAAAAATATGTACCAAGGTCTTTGGCCTCTGATTTGTAAGAAATAGAGAAAGTAATAGTTTATACTAATACATGTAGGGTTAAAATGCATTTAAGTTTACTCTTTGATTTGTATTTATATAGCGTTAGGAAAATCTTATCAAGTCCGATTTTCACAAATGTCCTGAAGAAAATTTCATATTGAAAAGATGCAATGATGAAACCTTTCTTTGTAATCATCAGATTCTGTTCTTTTCATCCTCCCATCATGATATAGCCTTTGTTGTGACTTGATGTTAGACAGTACACAACCAATCTTTATGTGTCAGTGTTAGTAACATATTATCCTATTGTAACATGTAAATCTGGTGCTGTTGGCACTAAATCACAATTTTCCATGGATTAGAAAAATGATGGAAATTCTGTGCAATGTTATGACACTGAATTGGTATTTATGTACAGTGGTGTGAAAAGAAGAAAATAGCACATTACATTGCAGTGCCCAAACACTCCCTGCCCATACTACCTTTCCACAAACAAAACCAACAACAACAACCCATGAGAAAATCAGACTGACATGTAAACGGAATAACAAACAGCCAAAAAAAATCCTATATAGGTTTCATTCAGAGATTGCTTATTGCAAGACTACTTTTTATACTTTGCGTGGAAATAAATGAACAAAATATACCGTTGAAAGGATTTACTAAGGAAGAATGAGAGATACATGTACTTGAAAATGAGACCCCAGGTATGTTGGTTGCCTGCAAATGTTTTTGATGAACTCTTTCCCCACCTTATGCCTCTGTTCTGTTTTCCTAGTTTCAGTTTTTTTCATCTTCTGTTTTGTACTTTGTGGTTGTCTAACTTATGCTCAGTTTAAGAATGGTGCACTCTACATGAGCACACAAGAATTGGCGATATTTTGTATACTAGTATTACAAACAGTACTCAAGCTATCTGAAAAATATTTGTAGGTTACTTACTGTGACACATCTTGATGTTTGGTGTTATTTTTCCTGATTGGATTTGTTACTCTCAGTTCTGATACAACCTTATCTCCACCTTGTGTCTGTCCACAAGCAGAGTCAGCACAAAGAAGTTGACAGCAGCATGTTCACCTTAGGTTTGTGTGAAGGCGGTGGTGGCCAGTGTTACTGTTAGCTTAAGGGGCCGGCCTGCTTCCAGACTGCACAATTGATTTTTTCTTTTTACCGACCTCGTAGAGCCATTCAGAGTAGTGCTCGTATCACTCGCACACGTGCTGCGTGCGGAGCTTTGTGTTGGGACTAGAATCAGAATGTGTAACCTCTTGTCCCATATTTGTGACAAACCTGTCCCTACCTCTATATGAAAAGCAAGGGCTGAGAGGGTGTGGTGAGAAAGACATGCAGCTGACTTCTTTTGTTTGATGTAGAAAACTTACACCCCCACGCCATCACTCCCACCCTCCAGCCTTCTTTCTGTAGACTAGGGGTGAGGGGGTGGGTTTGAGGTCTGTCAACATTGAGAAGCAAACTACTGAAGAGGTTGGTATGGGAGGTTTATTGTTTAACTCCATCATCCATGTCATCTATGAAGGCCATCTTATTATCCAGATAGATGTATGAGGAGAAATGGTGATGAAAGATGTTAGAAGAGGAAGGGTCAGGGAAGCAAAATATGTGGAGAAAATTCCTGATGGCCAGCTTTGTAAAAAAGAAAGTACTGGTGCAGACATGGGATTCAAACCCATGACCCTGTGTATCAGTGGTAAGTGTGCGTTAGTGCTGTGCTATAGGGTGCCTGAGAGAAAGAGAAAGGAGGGGAGGGGGGAGATAGAGAGAGGTTTTGCGATGAGGCAGCTAAAGCAGTGGCGAGAGGGATGCTTGTCTGCAAGATTCCCGCACTTGAGAGGTTTTTGGTGGAGAAAAATAGTTCGGGAAAATATACAGCCGCTCTTCCCACATTGATCGTTCTTTGTAAAGAGCGAGATAATCATTTACCTGACAGGAAGGATGACTGTTGAACAAAGCTGGCCTCAATCTAACAAGGCTACTTTATCAAGGACAGGTGTAATTTGAAGCAAAAATCGTTTTTATGTTTGCTCCCTTTTCTGATGTGAAGGAAAAAGGTGAGAAAGTAATTCCCAGATAAGGATTATGGGGTCTATATCTGAACAGAGAGAATAATTGCCAGATAATGGATTATGGGGTCTGTATCTTAACAGGATGAATAATTCCCAGATAAGGATTATGAAGTCTATATCTGAACAGAGAGAATAATTCCCAGATAAGGATTATGAAGTCTATATCTGAACAGAGAGAATAATTCCCAGATAAGGATTATGAAGTCTATATCTGAACAGAGAGAATAATTCCCAGATAAGGATTATGAAGTCTGTATCTGAACAGAGAGAATAATTCCCAGATAAAGATTATGAAGTCTATATCTGAACAGAGAGAATAATTCCCAGATAAGGATTATGAATTCTATATCTGAACAGAGAGAATAATTCCCGGATAAGGATTATGGGGTCTTTATCTTAACAGAGAGAATAATTCCCAGATAAGGATTATGGGGTCTATATCTGAACAGAGAAAATAATTGAACAGAGGGAACGTAGTGGTTTGAAGTAATGCACTGGTGCATGACGTGGGGAAGAGGATGAGTGATTAGTTAGAGTGCTGGCCTCCAAACCTGCAGATGCTGGTTCAAAACCCATGTGCTGCAGCACACTTTTTCCAGTTCCCCATCTGGGAATGGGTACCTGACTCCAGGTCAGGGAAGGTAAGGCAGGAAGGGAGAGGTCACATCCATTGCATAAGCTCCTGCTCATTCCGCGAGCCTGTATGTCGATTCCTGCAGTTCTTGGCTGGTGCCACCCAGAAGCTTAATGTCATCAGCTAAGCGCAGGTTAGAAATAACTCTTCCTTGCACTGAGATGGAATGGTACGCAGAAAACATGCCATATGAGATATTTATGATAGTTTAGTGTTTGATATCAAGCAAGCAGCTAAAGCAAAGTAACAAGAAACAGAAAACATGCCATATGAGATATTT
>SMGT01008600.1:486918-503186 GCA_004794575.1 Lanistes nyassanus
TGATAGTTTAGTGTTTGATATCAAGCAAGCAGCTAAAGCAAAGTAACAAGAAACAGAAAACATGCCATATGAGATATTTGTGATAGTTTAGTGTTTGATATCAAGCAAGCAGCTAAAGCAAAGTAACAAGAAACAGAAAACATGCCATATGAGATATTTATGATAGTTTAGTGTTTGATATCAAGCAAGCAGCTAAAGCAAAGTAACAAGAACTGGACTGGTTCCACATGCATGAGAAGAAATTCACATGTTGGAGATAGAATCTGAACCCATGACGTATTATTCTCTGTCAGGTAACAAGTGCTAATCATCACACCGCCTAACCATTGTATCGTATAGAAATGCAAGTACAACAGTAACCAGATCTGTAGATTTAACTCCATTTTAAGGGTCTGCATTCTGGCGTCAAAGGTCAGAGACCACATCCTGTTAGAGGCTGGGCTTTTAATTGAGTAGGATTTGGCACCAGATGTGTATCCAGGATGGAAAATCTGACTATCTTGGGCTGCCTCAGGGTAGCTGGCCACTTGCATGATGAGTCTGATAGAAGCATTGATCCCATTGCTATGGTTATTAGCTTCAGTGTCTTTTAAGCTGAAGACCGACCTTGTTTGTCTGTGCATAATGCCATATTGATTTCTGAAAATTCTAATGTTACAGGATCAATTATGACCATAACTCTTAGAATTTTGTGCTTTTAAAAGCTAAAGATTACACACTGTAGCAGAAAATTTCTTTGGAAAATGGCCATCTACTTCATTGCTGTGTGTCAATTTTGTGCGTTTGAGAAGTCGGTCATATTGAGTGGTCTTCAAATCAGTTCATGCCTGACTTTCATACCAGGCTGCTCATCCTACTGAAGCTGCATTGGAGAAAGTAATGTCAGCACTTATCAGTTCCATTCTGTTCTGTCTGCTGCCATCACCATCACCACATTCTGGCTACGTGCTGAATAAATATAGCATGTATTTCAGGGTGCCCCGTTTATGCAGATTGCCTTATGTCACTATTTAGGTTTGTGGCTGTTTCCCTACAAATTGGCATACCATCTGTATACATGAGAAAATGTTCCTGTTTAATTTATTTTTAAGTGTATGATAGTTCTGTAAGTTCTGGAAGTTTAAAAAAAAGGTGGCAACATTAGGTCCCCCCTCCCCCACCAGTTGCAGATTTCTTCCAAATTAGAAATAACAAACATCACATCTAAGACAGTCCCAACTGCCCTACGTCTTCAATTCATTTCTCAGAAATAGCTTTAATCTCATTTTGGCTCTTTGCATCGTGTGCCAGACCAGGCACCATGTGTTGTCCTCTTGATATCAGAGAAGCCATTCTTCATTGGCATGGTTGATTGATGTCTGGAGTGGTAGTCAGTTGTGTCACCGCTCTGTGACAAATTTTCTGGTCATGTGACGCTCAGCAGGAGATGAAGTGGGCCAGTTTTCCGGGCAGCTGCATTAAAGAAATTGGGCGGTGTAATTTCTTGCGGTATTGATCTCGCTTTCTGCGACACCAGGGACCAGTGTCGGGAGAAATATGTTGCTGGTGAAGCAGAAGGGGCACCCAACAATTTGTGTCCATTGATTGCGTTGTTGCCACCAGTCATCAATGACTGATACATTTGTTGGTATCGGAGTTAAATCTTTTGTTGGCTATTGTATCATTTGTAATCAAAACGTGAGCAGCATTAATACCAAGTTTAAATGTGAGTGGCTTATTTAATGGATGAAGTTACAGAATAAATTGTTTTGACAGCTTGAAAGTTAGGGGCAAATATTCAAATATAGATTTTTTTCTGTATGACAATTAGGTTAATACCCGATACTTTTCTCCCTTTCCCCAAGAACAGTGATCAACAAAATATATGAATAGTTGAAATAATGTCAAGGAATAGAAAGGATACACGACATCCTTCTTTATGTTTTTCCTTTACTTTGATGCATAGAAGCTTTCTCTGTTCCTGGTTTTTCTGTTCTGTTTTTGTATTTTCCCATTCCCCTCTCTGGGTCCCGTTGTCATCATTGCTGGTTTATGACCATACTTGTATGCAAATGTCGGTGCTTTGCTGCTGCTTCTGTTGTTGCCTTTTTTTCAAAAAATCTGACTGCCTCTTGCACTGTACATGCATGCATGCACACAGTGCACATGCATACTCACAAAGCATGTGTGCATATGCATATGTGTGCAGGCGCACAGACACACACAATGTACAATTGATGGCCCACGATAAGAGCATTAGCATCTATTGATTTCTGGTTGGAAGAAATAGCTTATTCCATCCATGCCTTCATTTTCATGGATGATGTTCTGCAGAAGATGAAAGAACGGCAGTTGTGCCAGACTGTCTTTCTCGTCCTGAACTCTGATCCCTGCTTTGAGTGGCCAGAGAATCTGTACTGGTGCTCAGAGATCAAGGAAGTTAGCCTATATTTTTAACAAATCTGAGTTCTACCAGCTTGTGAAGTTCACGCTGTTGTTAAGGATATCTGCTTGAGGCTTGTGACTTTGTGCTGCTGCATGCACACAGTCTGTACATAGATTTACAAGATGCTTGCTCTGTTTTGGGGCTCTGTCCTTGAGGTTTACATGAAATTCTAGTGTATTTTTCTATTCTTTCGTAGAGGTTTGTGTAGGCATGTAAATTTCTTACAGATCTGTTTTGAAGGTTTATGTGAACAAAACCAATGTGAAAATCTGAAGGCTCAGTTTTGAAGGTTTATGTGGACTACCCTGGTGAAAAAGAAAATTAAGGTTCTGCCTTTAAGATGTACAGTGTATATGGACTGCACCATTAAAAGGATTCTTACTTGAGATATAGAACCAGAAATATAGTTATCATGACTAAACATTTAAATAAAATTGTTTATGAAATGTATTTACATCAGAAATGAACAGTGTCACCAGAGACACTAGCCAAGTAACTAGTGAGTATTTTCCCGAAAAAGTCTATAAGCTTCCTCTTGGATAGGCGCCTCGGATAAGATGAAATATTGATGATCGAAGTAGGAAGAGTTATGCGTGTCTGTCCCACCAGGCAGTTAGGTGTGGCATCGTCTCCAGTGAAATGCAGAGATCAAGGCATAAAGGGGTCTGTCTGCTGCACAAATCCCCTACAATTACTGGTATTTATCTGGCCACCCATTCCAAGAGTCTCTGTCTGGCGAAAAAGTAATGTCTTTGAACTCAGCCTCCACCAGCACTTAGGACTGCCGCCAGTGAGACAGCTCTCAGCCTCAGGTCGTTCTGGTTCATGGTAAAATGTGACATCCCCTTCAGTGCAATACAAGGGCAAGTAACTAAGCTTTGCGTTGCCAGGAAAATCAGTGGCAGTGTTAAGGATACTTACAAACTCTTCCTAGCCCACATGATTGCATGCATACATGGTTACAAGAGGAAAGTTGCACAGTTCACCTCCTAGTAAATCAGTACTAACACAACTAGCAAGATGTTTTGGGGTGTAGGTGGAGAAAATTAAATGTAACACTTGTTGTCAACTTTATATGCTGACCCTGCAATTTTGTAAATGAACAAAAATCCATGTGGTTTCTTGTGTGGACTCAGTACGCGGTGCTCTGCCAGAGGCTTTTGCCTCTGTGATCTGACGTGCACCCCCCTCCCCTTCTGATCACTGTTCTGTATTTTGCTGTGATTACATGCATCTTTCTCACTCTTTTAGACACAAATGTTCAGCTTATGCATACTCATATCCCAGAACCCCCAATTCCCAAAGCACAGACTATCAAGCCCTGATCAGTGCCATGGTTAGCATTCTGGGCATCCAGTGCTGAAGAGCATTCTCACTGGGCCACTGTCTTGCTAGCAGTAAATTGTGCAAAAGTCTTTGAAGAAATTTATGTTCATGATCAAACTGGGTATGTGGTGTAAAGCTGTAGACAGAATGATTAACAACATGATGGGTACAATGAAACGCCTTGGGGTGAAGAGTGTGACATATTGGTGGAGTCCTAGTTTTTTGTCACAATGCTGTGCCATGACCCAAAGTCCTAATATCTCAATTAGCGATCCCTAAGTGCACCTTCCAAACAAAAATGCAACCCTGGTAAGCCCCCATCCATTCAGTGTTAAGGCAATGTATCTAGCTAAACCAAGCATGTTGCCGAATCAATTAAATCAGAATGCTTGATTTAGCTGCATACTTTGCCATAGCATTGAGCTAGAGCTCTAGTGTCATGCAGCTTGCTAGACACATAGCCTATATTTAGAATTTCTGTGGTCAGAACTGAGATGAGAACAGCAGCTTTTGCAGTGACTGTGGTGCCGAAACTGTTTAGACTTAAGGAATATGAGGCTGAACCAATGAGTTGCCTTTTGTAGAAAGGAAGTTACACAGTTTTATAGTATGTGCAACCTTTGGAACTTCTGTGCAGAGGCTTGTGACATAGCATGTTTTTTTTTTATATTTTGACTGGGATGACATGGCTAGTATGTGTATTATTTTCACATGTTCCAGCATCAAGATACAAACAGAAGAGTATGAATCTTATGTCTCACCTTCACAGTCTTCTGACATACCTGATGACTCACCTGCCAGACATGGTTGGTGCTGCCTCTGATGTCAGCATCAGTTGTTTACATCAGGTGAGAAGGGAGGGGAAAGAAGCCATTGAGATAATGCAAACACTGCAAGTAGCAGCCTGATACAGACCTGGGTAGCCTTAGACTGACGGTAATAACAGTGCACTTGTTGCACTTTTAAGGGTCTTTAAAGAGTCAGTGCTTCCAGAAATAGTTGTAAAAATATTTTGGTGGCATTGATTGATTGATTAATATATACATAGTCTTGTGAGTTCCATTTCAAGGTACGGAATTTCCGTTTGTATTTATAAACTTTATAGGCTTTTATTTATTCAATTCCTTAAGATTGGAAGGTTGCTGGTTCAATTCCTGGTGAGGCTAAGGATTGTTTCCTGGAGTTAAACATTGTGCAGACTCCATTTGGCCCTCTTCTTGCACAGTAAACTGCCTGTCCAAACTGACCATCTTACTGCAGCTGTCAGGCTGGTGGTTCTTTCAGTGTATAGCTTAGTAATGCTACCACATTCTCCCATAGTCCAGCATTCTGATATGCACCCAGTTTACGGCAGGACGTTAAGCAACCAGCAACCAACCAACTGCATAAGATCACTGTTTGAGAGTTGAGTAGCCAGTATATTTTTTTTTGGGGGGGGGGTGCTGTTTTCAGTAATGCTATTTTCAGAGAAGATAATTGTTAATGTTATTTTCCCTCCTCCTGTCTCATATACACATCTCCACAGACTCAGGATGCATTTCTCTGGCTCACTCGCCTCCTCCTTGTGTTGGTGAATCCAGTTCAGGGACAAGTGGAAGAAGTATTTGTATCTCAGGTGGCTTTACACTGGCAGTGGTTTTGGCAAAAACTTTTGTCTCATCTTGTTTCAGCTGACAGGTGAGTTTTGTGCTTGAAAATTTTAATAGCCTCTATGACGTTATGGGAAAAGACTTACTAGGTAAAGGATGCTGTAAAATGTGTTTGAAAGTATTTATTTCTTTTTTTTTTCAGTTCTCAGAACTTGTTGGCCATACTAAGTCAGCTGCAAAGCATGCTGGGAGCTCAAGATGGTGAGGCAAAGTTGTTTGTGAAGTTTTGGTCTTCCTGGGGACATCCACCAGCCTTCAGCTCAGAAACAGAGGCCAGACTGTGGCAAGAACTTTGTCATCTGTGCAATGTGTTCTCTGTCTGTGGACCCATGCCGTTAGAGGTCCTGAAACACAGAATAAAGGTCCTTGCATCAAAGGGGGAGACAGTCAGGCAGAAAATCAAGAGCATAGCAGGCAGGTTTACCTCAGGAGACGTGGATGTTGCATTAGGTATGTAAAGTATGCTTTTTAAAGTGCAGAATTTTGTCTTCAACAACCTGCAATTATTTGTAATGGGCTGTTCTTGTCCTTGACACACCTTTGACCCAACCACCAGGTGGTGAAAGCGCTATAGGAATAAGAACGTGAAGAGTCAATAGATCTACACTGCACAACCAGATTTATTTGTGATCGATTGGCGTTACTGTATAAGAATGCTGAACAGATGTATCATATACAAGTGCAACAGGGTACAAGGATTCAAGTTCCCTCAAAACCAAAAGATTAGAAAATTGTGAATAAAGGCAGTTCTTGAACCAAGCGCCGAAGCAGTAACTGGTATTACTATTAGTAGTATAGTAGGGCCAAGAGTCTACTGTGAATGCTTCAGTCTGGAATAGATCTTGACTTGCCTCTCTATCAGATTTTTTTTTGAGGCTAGACATCTTTCCATACAGTCATCAAAGTTCAGCTTGTAAAGCTTCCATAATTTCCATAATTTCAAGCTGTGATGAACAAAATACTGAAAGAACTTTGCTTAGTTACCAGTGTCAAAGCAAGCTGCCCTTCGCCACCTGGTGGCTGGATGGCAGAGTTAACTCTCTGCGTGCTAGAAGAACAGCCCATTACCTTCATTGTTAAGATGTTCCACTTTCAGAATTTTTTTTTTATTTTGTTTGCTTTTTTTGGTGGTGGTGTTGCAGATCTTCAACAGCTCAGCAAGGCCAGAGGTTTTGTAGAAACAGAGAGTGTGGAAATTAAGGCTGGTACGCCAGCCACATCGAATTCTTTGTCTCTGGTGTCTGCAGTGGGTGGCTCCTGTGCCTCCTCTATGCACATTTCCCGTTACATTCAGCTGTGGCCAGTCTTTGAACAACTTGCCCTACTGGCAGAGTTGTCTTACCTGCTGAACTCAAAAGGTGGAACACAAAATACTGAGGAGCATCGACAAGTGGTGAACTACATATGTTGTGCTGCTCCTTGGACAAGTGGTTTTGCAGTCTTAAGTGAACAGGTAGGATTTGCCCTGATATTGTGGTTCTGTCCCACAGTTGAGAAGCAATTTGAATGAGTTTTTAATATTTGTAGCTCAAATTCGGGATTAAGTTTTCGTGAATTACCTTTGAATTCCATCAGTACTGTCCCCTCCAGCTTCACTTCCCAAAAGAGATTTTAAAGATCAATCACAAAACATTTCTTTCCACAGAGCCTGAGACCAGGCCATCAGTTGATGTGGCTGCAGGAGGTGCTGAACCGTCTGTGGTATAGTCCAGCAGTTTCCAGATGTCAAGTCTGGCTGAGATGGGGAACTGGTGCAGAGGATTATGTGACTACTGGGCATGAAATGGAGGTTAGAGAAAAGCTTCATGCTGCCTTTTCTTGAAACATGCACAGAAACGCCATCATTACCACCATACCACCATTGTCAATCACTACAAGAACAACAAAATCCACCTTGAAGAGCATAGGGATTCCACAGTTGTCTGCCACATCTCTTAGTCTGTGGCATCTCATTTGATCTCTGCCTAAAGTGAAAATCAATGGCTGCAGCATTTTATTCAGAATTCTATCTAACCCTTGTAGACACAACATCTAAGACATTTATTGCACATAAAAATGTGGTCATTACTGAGAGAACTGTATCAGGTTTCTGGGGACTTATGATCTACATGATTTCTGTTGGCTCCAGGGACCAGGAGTTTTTCACAGGAGCTCATTGCTTCTGTACACCACCCACCTCTTGTCCAGTGCACATCCTGCGAGTCAGAATGCCCTGGCTGCCTGTGACCTTTTACCTGTGAATGTGACCTTAGGCAGAGTGGAGGACCAGGTGGCACAGCTCAACACCCTGGCGCGACATTTGTGGAAACACTTTGATCTACTTGGCAGCAGCAAGCTTTCAATCAGGTCAGCATGTTTGCGGCATTCCCAGACTTCTGACTGTTACCAATTGTTCTCAGGCAGTTTCCATTGCCTGCATAGATCTTCAGACATGCAAAGGCTGGCAGGCCACCAATACAGGGGGGTTGTGGGTTTAACTCCTGTAGCAGACATTAATATTTTCATTGCTTGTAGCACCTGTGTAGAAACCTAAACTTCGAGGGTTTTCTATGGATGCTCCGTTCTCCCACAGCGCTCTTCATCACTTCTGCTTGCCTACGCTATCTTGACATAGTCTTCATTGCTTGCTTGAGCTTAAAATAGTAACCAGCCAACCAATCAGACACAAATTTCTGATTTTCAGAGATTCCACTCCACCCTGCTGTACATGGATCTTTATAGATCTCCTCCATCATGTTTTTAATCTTCCCCCTCCCCCTTGTCTCCACATAACTGTTAGCTCTTTGGACTAGATTTATCCACCTCACTCTCCTTTTTTCACTTTTCAACTACCTCTCCATGCCTGGCATTTAAAAAAAATCGATGCCAGCTACCCTCACCTGCTATACTTGCTTAAAAGACATTTTCTTTAAAAGTTATCCTGCCTTTCATTGTTAGTTCTGTTGTCATTGCTGAGCTGTGTCTTGTAAACTGGAAATTTTTGTTTTGTCCACAGGTGTCTGGAGGAGTCACTGCTCATACAATCCTTCTTATCTCTGATGTCTTCACTGACCTTTGCTCTGGACATCTCCGGCCAAGAAAAGTGGTCAGAGGTCATGGCTAAACTTTCTTGCACTCCTAGTTTCAGTGGTCAAGATACTCATCACACAAGCCTTGCAGTGTGGCGTGACAACCAGGAGAACGTTAAAGACCTGCTGTTACAAGCTCACGCCTGTCTCAGCACACATGCAGTTGGCCTGCAAGGGGTTCAGGCTGACAGAGACTTGGCCATGGTGGACCTGATTGAGGGCTGCTTCAGTGTGATGATCGAAGCTTTGAATTGTGAGAAGAAGGATCTTGTAGTAGTTGTTGGGAAGGCGTTGGTGCGCACCTCATGTACCTTGTTACACCTTCTGGCTCCTCGTGGGCGCGTGGACCCTGTAGAGAAAGCAGGCATCAAGCTGCAGCATTTCAGGAAGGAGGTGAGAGACGATAACTTTGACATTATTACCAATGACCAGTAGCTGTTTCTTTTAAAGGCTATGAGCAGTTCAGTCAACAATCAACAGTTTGGAGACCTGGCAAAGGATGTCACAAAGCAGCTGGTGACTGCTATTCTGTCATAGCTGTCATATTGACATCCCCTTTTAGTGCCACCCCAACGACAGTTGAGTGGACTGCTGACCCTTCTTATAAAACGAGGCCCAGATGTTTGAAGGTGTTCTGGATGCCTGCAGTTTTCACCATTTAAATTCATAAAATTCTTTTAATAACACGGTATTCACCCCTCTAGTTTATAATGCATCCACTGGGATCCAGCCTACCCATTGTGTGGGCTTGTCAAGCTGCCTCCCTTTGAGGACATGAGTGTGCCCAGTCCTGTAGTGGCTCACACCATCTTTTCCTGTGAGTGTGTTTAGTCCCGCAGGCTGTCCACGCCACGTCTTCCCTGAGAGACCAGCCTTGCCATGTCCCTAATGCGGGGCAGGTTTGCTTGCAGATGTTCAGAGTCTTGGCAGTGACTTCTGACAGTGCAGGTGGATGCCACAGAATTGCTTTTGGATTGTTGGGTGCTGGTTCTGGAGAACAAACCAGTCATTTGGTTTCCAAAAGACAACAACTGTTTGTATATTTTAATCGGAAAATGCATGTTTTTCTGAATTAGTGAAGCAAGCAGCACAAAAAATGCTAATTATTTGCTTGTGCCATCCATTTGTAGCCGGGTGGTGATTATGTAACCCCCGGGCGCCCAGCCTGTCGACCCCTGAACTCTTCATAGCCGGCATGGCGTGGATAGTAGCATCATGCACCTTACTGGTCGTCTGTTACTCAAGAGTGGGAAACAAAGGGTATCTGTGCAGGGAAGGGCCAAGGACTCACTGTCTGAGGCCACCGTAACCCTTTGACGTAATCTAGGTGCGACCAGGCTTCCCCAGTGAACGGTAGGGCAACTTAGAGTCATAAGGTGGTCAGGGCCGAGGGTCAGCGGGAGGCGAGAGCGAAAGGTCAGCGACAATGTGCGGGGAGCGTGGGTAACAAGAGCGAGACACGACCAGTTCAGTCAGAGTTGATTGGAGTAGTGCATTCATTCAGAGTGCGAGCTTCGAGTCAGTCGCTCGTCCTTTAGTTGCTGGGCTCTCACAGTGACGTGAGGGAAAATAAAAGTTTCCATGTAGCTGTGAGGACGTCTTGTTGCTGTGTCCAGAGTGGAGGGATGATAGAGCCATTTCCACAATTAAGAGAGTAACAGGACCCGCTTCCGCTCGACCCTGTTACACATTGAAAGCTCTGATGCCTTATTTTCTGTTTTCTGATCCAAGGGGCCAGTAGCAGTGTAGACCATTTGTACAGAAATGAAGCCACATTGACCAATTTTTTTAATAAGTAGATTATGATACAACATTCGCCAACAGATTAATGTCTACCACTGACATGGAACATGAAACTTGTTGTACTTGTGGACAAATTTACAGAAGAATGTGCTCTTTATCAGAAGAAACTTCTTTTTTCAAATTGGGCATAGTCATCAAAATGATTGGTGTGTACAGTCACGGTACAAGTGGATTATGCATTTTGCAGAAACGGTTTTCAGTTGTGATTGTACAGTTTTTCAAAAGTTTATCTACCGGAGATCATGTAGGCTGTCGTCAGTTTTGTGACAGACTCTACCTTAACAGTGGTTGCCCTGTACCACAGCAGTAACACGTGCTTACCACAGACACTGAGGCTCTTGAGTTCACAACTTGTCTGGCACATGTACCTTGTCTGGTTTGGCACTGGTTTACAGGGCTGGTCATCAAGGGTTTTCTCCAGGTGCTCTCGTTTCCTCCCCCTTCCTCCACCCTCATCATCCTCTTCCCTCCTTTCGCCATCATGATATAGCTTGCTTTGCTGACTTGGAATTAAACGATAAACCTTCCTTCCGTCCATCCATCTACCCCAACAGGGTTAGGTGGGTAGTGGGGAGGTATCAGTATTGTACATATAAAATTTATTGTGCAGTACATCTGTTACAAGTATTAGCCTTTGACTCCTCTTTCAGATGGCGGAGATTGACACAGAAATGCACATATGGGACCTGCACCTCAAATTAAGCACAGGGCTGGGTATCCAGGACACCCATTCTACGCTGCATCCCTCCAGACTGACCTTCTTGCTTCATCGGCGGTCACAGTTACAAGCAGCTGTTGCCACCCTTGAAGAAAGGCGGGCATACAGGAAAGATGGAATGGAGTTTTTAAGAATGAGTCAGGAGGTTGCGAACTTTCTTCAGAGTGTTGGTTCATTGCCTGCTGTGAGCTCTCTCATCTCTCGGCTGGTCTCAGCAGGTGCTGCCGTTTATCCCGACTCCGATGCCATGACAACAGGTTTGGAGATTACTCTGCAGGAGGAACAAACGTGGCAGGCAATGGCTCAGTGCTTCTGTCAACAGCTAGAGAGTGACTTCCCCTGCTTGAGAGATATGACAGTTCCTGTGTGTGTGGTAGTGAAACAGGTTTGACACTTTTCATTGTTACTCATTTTCATTGTTCGTTATTTTGATATTGTAGTTGCTGTTATCTTGGCTGCCAAGCTAATCCCCATCTGTACAGAACTGGACCTTAAAGTGTGCGTTATTTTTAACATTGGACAGATGCAGCTTGGGATGAGAGCAGTAGCCCAGGATTTGCAGCACAAAGTGAAGCGGTCACAGGTAGGGGGCCAACTTTGTATCACACCTGCTACTGCAAATCACATACAACATTTACAGTTTGGAAGAAAAAAGTGCGTGTAGAGGCTGTTATCCCAGCTTGATATCTTATTACATGAAACCTATACTAAAAAAAAGTATAAAATTGCAGCATTTCCTTTAACCTTCCTTTAACCATAGATTTAAAGAGTGTGGATCTTGTTACAAAGAAATCAATTTTACAACCATAGGATTTTATAATGTAGCTCTTTAGGTATGTGTGTGTAATCGTGTGCAACTTCATGCATATGCAAGCAAGTGTGTGTCTTTGTGCACAGATCTTTCATTTTTGTCCCCAATTTGTTATGTAGCTGTGAAGGACTAAACAATTTCTTGTCATACTACCTATACTTACAAACACTCAAAAGCTACCCTGCTGTGATGCTACACTCTGTTGCTCAGACTGTCATCTTCATATTATATTACAGATCAACTTCTGCCATGGAGATAGCATTGTGGAAGATGCGGTGTCAGCCCTGTGTAGGTTTCCATCAATCCACCCTGCTAGCCCCAACCTGCTTGAGCTGGCTACCTGGCTGTGCTCACCCAGCACTAGTGCTGCCATCTGTAGGCTTGTGGCTGGAAGGGGTGACAAGCCAGACGAGGGAAAAAAGACACTGATGACACAGTCAAGGTACAGCATACATTTATGCGTAAAGGTGTCTGTATTTGTATCTCTGGTTGTGCAAGCACATGAGGGCAGGTGTGGTTCTCTGAATTTACTTGTGCTGTACATGCTTGTAATAAGTTTATAAGAAGTGTTCACAAGTGTACTGATTTACAGGGGACAGTAGTTCATTCAGTTAGTCCAATAAAATTACCTGTTTGAAGTCTACCATTTTGTGTTATGGTACTTGCACATAAACTTCTGTACACATGCATGCACACACACTCACAGTTTGTTTGCTTCACAGTGTTATCAAAACTGCAAATGATTGATGCTTCCACTAGGTGAAAGACAACAGAAACCCAAATGTCGAAGTAAAGTTTCGATTCCTAGACCAGTAATAAAACAGTTATTAATTCACTGGGGCTGCGCTAAGGTGTATGCTCTAGTGGCTGAATCGAAAGCTGTTTTCTGGCAGATTGAAAAAATTCTGTAGACACACTTAACAACATTGAAGCACAGTTTTGGCTTGCCAAACTGTTTTAGGTGAACGGCTGACCAGGGCATTTTCCAACATTCAGAATGGTTCGCTGCAGTTTTGGATAGAAATACCTCAGTTTGTGAACTGTTTGTGAACTTTGAGGGTGTGAATATGTTTAATTTCAAAGTGAAACCATTCAGCAACATATTCCAAAAGGAATATGTTTTAATTTCGTTCATATGGTGACTACATTTGACACAAAACAGTAAGTACTATTTAACATTTTCAAATACAAATATTACTAGCATTTTAATGTCCAAGAATAGATCTTTCCTGTAAGTCTGGTAGTTTAGAAGCAGATTTTGTTTTTTTTAAGTGTGTACCACCTATGTGGTTTCAAGAATTCTGCATGGATCTAATCCTGTTGTAGCCCAGCGCTCCCAAAAATTAACTGCTTGTTACTTAAAAATATGTGCTGATGATTTTAAAAAATGTTTTCTGCGATCTTTTGTAGACTTCTTCTTTGTTCCCTGCTGCTGATCAAAGCACATGCCCTTCAGACTTGCCAACTGACCTCTGACCTCTTGGCAACCTTGACCTATGTGCTTGAGCTGTTTGTGTCAGCATGGAGACAGGAGGAGCAGCAGCGTCGCAGAAGGGAGGAAGAGGAGGCGGCGTTGTTCCACATCAAAGAGAAAGTACACGGAGATGAGAGGACTGCAGCTGAGCAAGAGGAGGCAATATTTCAAGTTGCCTTCCCCACGTATCATAAGGTACACAGATTATTTTGCAGTAAATAATAGTTCAGTTAATATTAGTTATCATGTATTATAAGGTATGCAGTCTTTTCTGTGTTTAGTAAATTTTTAAGTGTCTAGTAACCTAGTATCATCTTTATGTGCAGTCAGTTTTATGTAAAGCATCTTGGTCTTCAGTTTTAACTCTTTGCACTCACATGGCATAAATCTATTCATGACCTTGATGGTGCTCAGATCTTGGCATGTTTAAAAAAATATTGTTAACTAAGACATTTGCAATAATGTTATTTGGAAAGATAAATTGTTGGACTTGGAAGAGTTAAAATATTACTTATTATTTGGTATCAAATGTTGTTACTGCATGCACAAAATTTAAAAAGTCTAATAAATTCCATGCATCACAGCTTGGTCACTTTCAGCGTCTCTGAACTGTATATTATTATCACTTTCTGACCTTGAATAAAATTTTAGATTTCGTATTTTCTCTGAACTTTCAGCCTAAATTATATTTAAAGTATCTTTTTCTACCGGACTTTTTGATTTAAATTTTCTCCTCCATTTGGCAGCCATTTCTTGTGAGTAACATAACTGTCCTGATAAGCAGGTGTTCAGCGAAAACTATCAGCAAGCTGAATCTAAATTTAAAAAACTCAGTTAAACAGTGCAGGCGTTACAGTCACTGACAGATCTTTCCAATGATCCCAGGATTAGTTTCGTTACACAGTGAAGTGCGTCTGCAGGATTTTTGTAAAACCATTGCCCCGTGAAGGGTATTCAGACCGTCGCCCCGACATTTCAACATCAGTACAGTTAAGGCATTTCAGTCCTGCTTATTTTTTCCCCTATTTTCAAACTTGAAAATCAAATTTTTGATCATTCTTTTATCATACTGTCTGTAATTTCTGACAGTCTCTTGCATACATATGAAGTATATCTTTTAATACTAAAGCAAAGCTTTTTAAAAAAAACAAAAATTGTTTGTTTATGACCGTATTATGACCTGCCCCACATTAGGATTTTGAGGATATGATTGAGGCCACAAGACTAGAGGACACAGGCAAGAGGGAACAACCCATGGAGGAGGAGAAGGATGAAGTGACTGCTCCTTCCGTATCAGAAAACGAGATGTATGAGGTTTGCCAGTGTCATACCCAGTTGATGCAGAGACTGACAACTGCGACCTGGATTTCACGACCCAAGATGGGCACTGATGTCAACTCCTGGGACATTTTGAGACCAATGTTGATGATGTACCAGATGACGACTGATATTGGCAAGACATCGTGGGATCTGCTTGGTGAGCTTTCATGTAGTTTTATGGGCAGCCAGGACGTTTTATCTGGGCATGTCGATAGTTTTTGTTTGTAATAATTTTGTTTCAGCTGCATTGTGTAATGGGTGCCTTCAGCCTAACTGCTGTTCCCTAAGAAGTTGACTAGGTGTTTGTAATACTGTTGTGTGTGATGTGATCATACAATATATATGCATGCATGTGTTCTAGGTGATGTGGACAGATGTGCAGTAGGATCTCACCTGGTTGTGTGTGGTGCTGTTTCCCAGTCTGTGCACCTGTGCGAAGATCAAGCTAATCTTTCACAGGTAGGCTTGGAATGGCTGTATGTTCCAACAGTACGACTAAATTATTCTTTTAAAAATGGTAGTGTTGGAGTTAATATCTCTAAGTCTACGTTGTTTGATCAGATGCACATTGAATAACAGATCTATATTTATTTCTGCACCTTTGTGCTTGCTCTGAATGAAAAAGTGCATGCAGGTAGATTTAAAGGTGCTCTGACACATGACGCCAAGTTCAAGTAACAGCTGTATATAATTGATGGTAGTGTGTGTTCTTGTGGAGCCTTTTTGATGCACCAGATTTGCATTATTATTCTTATTACCGCAAAATTTCTGTAACATGATTTGCCATTATTTTCAGGTATCTGGTTTGTGCCTTCCAAAGCCAAAGTGCTATAACTTCTACATTGACCCAAATATTCAGGAAGTCATCAAGTGCAGACCAGTTTTGCATGGGGTGGTTGCCAGGGTGGCAGAACTGCAGCAAGAGTGGCCGGACCACCCAGCATTGAAGCAGGTAAATAGACACAGATGAGTGAGGCTGCACACCAGCTGGCACAAAGGTCAACACCAAAATGTAGATATGGTTTATTCCCCCAGGTCTGAAAGTGGGGAGAAATAAGACCCCATCCCCTTAAAGTCCACCATCTTTATTTTCAACCAGTGGGATGTTAAGCAACCAACAACCAGTCTCCTCCCCCCACCCTCTACCCCCCATCTCTTTCTCTCTCAACACCCTGTTCATTCTGTGAACGACATGGAGTTTTGCTCGATGATGCAGTGAGTGCGGAGGATTGATTGATGTGTGTGTGAAGACTGGCCTGTGTATTTGCATGTGTTTCTTTTTAGAGAATTGGACAGCTTCAACTGTCTCCACTATTTGCTTTTTTTCATTCCACAGCTTTGTGATATAGTCCAGAGGGTGATGTCATTCCCAGTGACAGCACCAGTCAGCAAGTTCCTGACTGGTCTGGAGCTTTTGGTGCAGGTAGCACAGGTGAGATATCAAGGTCTCATTTGTCACATCTTAATAACATCATCCATTTAGTTCTTACTGTTGCACATGGCCTTGTACAAAACAACGGAGAGAGTGTTTCACAATACAGAAACATCAAAATGAGATGTTGGTACACAAGATTTACGTCTGCTTGGTAGAGAACTTGGAATAGTAAGTCTTAAGAAATAAATTGTTTGATAAATGAGTTGGTAAACAAATTCATCAAAATCTACAAAAATTTC
>SMGT01008600.1:503576-516331 GCA_004794575.1 Lanistes nyassanus
TCACAATACAGAAACATCAAAATGAGATGTTGGTACACAAGATTTACGTCTGCTTGTTAGAGAACTTGGAATAGTAAGTCTTAAGAAATAAAGTGTTTGAAAAATGAGTTGGTAAACAAATTCATCAAAATCTACAAAAATTTGAATATTGAATAAGTGAATATTGCTTGACTTTTTTTTTAAAAAATGGACCAGCACTAAATTTAAAACAAGGGAACTGGACCAAGCTAAGGCATGACAAAGACAAAGACAATCTACATGTTTCCTGGCACTACCCCTTCATCAGGACGACACAAAAACGACAGGGGAAAAAAAGAAGAAAAAGACTTTGTGTCGTCCTGATGAAGGGGTAGTGCCCCGAAACATGTAGATTGTCTTTGTCTTTGTCATGTCTTAGCTTGGTCCAGTTCCCTTGTTTTAAATTTAAGAAAGGTTTTTCCTCCAAGCGGCAGTCACCTGTTCTTCTTGTATATTTTGAACCAGCACTGGGAAAGCAATGCTTCAAGCAAGGTTTCCATGGCAACACAGCTGTCAGAGGTCACTGGTGTCATTGTATCCTGGCGAAAATTGGAGCTGAGGTTAGTAGTACCATTACCACTCCCGCCCTCCACACCAAACCCCCCACCCCACTTAGTCGAAACTTACAGGGTGCTGTCAGTGTGTCTGTCTTGTTCATGTGAGAAAGTTGTGACTGTTCAGTAGTGCTTTAAAGAAATGTTATTGGCATTTGTTGTTAGGTAATCGGGTTTCTGGTGATGCGCTAGTTGTTTCCATTTGGCAGCCATCTTAATGCACCACAGTCACTGAAGGTCATGTCATTTGGGGTTTTCTTTGTAATGTCACAGTTGCTGGAGTGGAGCTTTGGATGTGGAAGTGGAAAAAAGCCGAAGGAAAGCCAGTCGCTGGTGGTTTCATATCTACAATCTCATGATGGCTTATTTGGAAAAGACGAACCAGGTAAAAATAGCATTTTTATTCTTTTCATTCTATCTTCTCTTCTCAGTTAAGTTTTGTATTATCTCTTTTCCTGTCGCATTTTATTTTTTCTACAATTGCTTTTGCCCTTTCCTTGTCTTAATATGATGAGCTCTGTGCATTTTTGACGCATCTGCAGCCGTGTTGGTGCATTCAAGCGAAGTGAAAGCAACAGAGTGTACCTGTTCAAGTCTATTAACAATTAATCAGTGTGAACTTCAGCATTTATTTTGAAGTTGGGCTCATCACTTTCCTACATATTCAGTGATTTTTTTTTTTAAGTCAAAGATTTTTATTTACAATCAGAAGTTGATCACCAATATTAGGGGTGATGGAGTCACCTGTGCTCAGCATCGGTTCATTTTAACCTGCTGGCAAAAAACACAACGCATTTCATTTTACCTTATAAATCCCAGTTTGTCATAAGCCAAATATGGGCAAGTGTATACATAGAGATAGGGCGATCAGTCACTGGCTGGCAGGAAGGATGTCATTGTCAATGTTTATTTGATCAGGACAAGTTAGAAATGGAAGAACTGGTGAAATCCCTCAAGCAGTATCTGGAGAGTTCCAGTATGGGAGAGTACTCTGTTCGCCTAGATATTCTCATGGGTTTTCACTGTCAGCTGGTCAACACTGAACCTTCTGAGCAGCGAGGTGAGTTGTCTTCCCCCCACCCCCAATATCTTGGTACAGATGGTGGCAGTGTAAACTAGTGACATGGGTAACGGCACTGCAAGTTTCTTTGCAAACTAATATTGGACAGCCTGACTTTGCTAAATCCGATTTGTTTGCATTAAGGTTTGTTAGAATGTGAGTCCATGGTAAAAAAAAAAAAAATGTTTTGTGTGGTGATGACCCTGTTTCCAGATAATCTCGTGCATTTGCTGTGGAATATCCACCTGTTCTACTCACAATTTCGCCCAGTTGTAGAGTTGGAGATTGCGCGTCTGCGAGCTCCTATTGAAAAAGAACTCAAGGTAAAGTTTCCTACCTTTGTGTCAGATCATATAAAAATATAAAATTATATATAATTATAAAAATACCACCACAGATTTGTTTTTCTTGGAATTTTTGTGTGTGTCAACAGGGTTGTTTGGTTTTTTTTTAAAAAGAAAATTACTGTTTCTGTTATGTGTGTGCCAGGGTTTTGTGAAGATTGCGCGCTGGAGTGACATGAACTATTGGGCACTGAAAGATTCTACAGAGAAAACCCATCGAGTTGTTCATAAGCATACACGAGCTTTTCAGGTCAGGTTTCTTTGTGTCTATGTCTCAAAGGGTATTATGACCTGTAACATGCAGTATGTGACCTAATGAGTGCTCTTGTAGCTTTTGAATGGAAAATTTTACACATCTAGAACTCATGCTACAGCTACAGCACAGATATAAATTACTGCCTCACTGTGAAGGCTGCAAAGAGAGACATGTTTGTAGACAGGGGTAATTATGCCTGAAGCTGTATGTTCTCTTGATTTTACACTTTTCAACATGCTAGGTGAACTTGTATCGTCCGTATGTTGAGAAGTGCCCACACAAAAAGGGCCTGATGGCATACTGTTGAGAATAAAGTTGGATGGCTTGTGTGTCGTAAATAAGACCAACCATATCCATGCTTTTGCAGACAGCAACACTTTCTGCCCATGTGCCTATAGTCACCGTGTTCCTGGCTTTTGCGGACGCAAATTCTTGCCTGCGTCACTCTGTGATAAGCATATATTTGATCCTTAAAATTCAGGTCATTTATTCTTAACTCATTCCCATCGACCATCCTACAATGCACGATGTCGCTGCAATCTCTGCATTTGGGGCAATTTTACCCAATTTCGAAAAATTGTATATAAAAAAAAAATAACCATGGAAGAAACGTACTTCGAACGTTGTTGGAAAGATAAATTTAAGTGGAAAAAGCCTTTTCCTACCTGAAATCCGTCTGTTGCTGACGCTGTGTGGAAGACTTTGTTGAATTATGTAACCAAAGTGAATGTGTTTTGACACCAAACACTCGATAATGTATTACAGCTGTCTGCGGCACTTGTAATCCATAAGAATTAAAACATACAAATTCCTCATCTTCCTCCCTCCTCACTAAGGTTAGTGAGGACATCATTTTTGTCTTCTGACGATAAATTTTCGAACATTTGTAAGCAGACATTCGAATATGGGGGCCATTCATTTTTGCCCACTAACGAGGTAGCACCTTCAAGAGCACAGAACTCTGAAAACCGCTCTATTTTTGTGATCTAAGGGAAGGAACTCTGTAGAGAAATGATTCTAGGATAGGACAACATGAGTGACATACTTTCCAGTGAACCACTTTCGTGTTTTTAGTCGGCGCAAAATAGTGAGCATAGCACCGAAATCCAAGCGCAACGGTCACATATAAACATATATTCTGTTGCTCATTTTTCAATGCGCAGATGGGAATTAATCTGCCAGTTGCTTTCTTAACGTCATGCCTGTACTTCAGCCTGTCCTTAGTAAACCAGTTGTCTTCTAAATGTCATGTCTGTACTTCAGGCTGTCCTTAGTAAACCAGCTACCTTCTAAACGTCATGTCTGTACTTCAGGCTGTCCTTAATCAACCAGTGAAAGGCTTGTTGGGAGAAAAGCCCTCCAACCTCCCCCAGACCTCAGACACAGAAGAGTCAAACTGTACCTACAGTGAGAGTGTGATCCAGTATGGAAAGATGGCATTGAAAGTTTCCACGAGGCCCACAGATGTGAGTTTCCAACATTTCCCTGTAATTTGAGTGGCTCTTTTTGCCTAAGGAAGCATATTTAGAGCTGAGTGGATTTAAACATTTCAAATGAGGTAACATATCAAATGAAATATTAGACATGGTAGATAAGCTTTTGTTCAGTTAATAATGACGTCCAAAGATAATGCTTCAGTTGACAGACCCCCCCCCCCCCACAAAACTACAAACAAAACACTATTGCTAGAAATTGCTCTTGATTTCTTCAGGCCAAGGATGAAGTTGTGGAAGTAATCCTGGGACAGCTTCCTGCTTGTAGTCTGCAACAGAAATTGACTCAGCTTGGTCAGCGTGCATTTAAACATTGGCGTTCATTACTACAGACATCTGCCAGCTTTCAGGATGTTGCTTCTCTTGATGATCTGACAGGTTAGCTAGGCAGGCCTTTTTTTCTGTGTCGTCTTTCTGTTTGAGAACTTTTAGAAACAAAAGGCTAAAATTTTCTTTGAGAAACTTAAATGTAAAACATTGTCAGTGCGCTAGAGATGTAGCAGAGTGTTCTTATAAGGTTGAGGTGATTGAGTACCTGTTCACAGTCACATTTAGCATTATTTTTCAACTGTACTCATTCACTGCACAGACTGCCTCGGTGGTCTAATGGCTGAGGCATCCGCTTCTGAGGTGGGAGGTTGGTGGTTCGCACCCTGGCTGGGTCATACCTAAGACTTAAAAATTGCCGAACTACTAGCTACCCTGCGCCAGATACCTGGCACTCCAGGGAACAGTACTAGGACTGGTTGGCCTGGTGTCGTATAGCGCAGGGGATACAGTCGGTGAAGGAGTTTTCCAATGATACCAGGTTTAGTTCTCTTATACTGTTAAGTGCGTCTGCAGGAATTTTTGAAAAGCCTCACGACATGTTTCAACACATCGTCAACGGTATATCGGACTGTGAGTTTCGACATGAGTGCAAAGAGTTAAGCGTGATTTTTGCTTGGTATTTCATTATATCCTGCAGTGTAAGGGTTAAGCGACCAACCAATGGGTCATTTACTGCACATAACAGTTTCATTTTACTATTTTGTCTACAGGCCAGATCATAGAGCAGATTCAGGAACTGCAGAAGCTGACGGTCACACAGGTAATTGGATGCTTCCTTAGAGATAAGAAGATAGATGTAGACAAAATGTTTGCTGATTGGTGATCAGAATAGAACATACATGAATATCAAAGCAGATCCCGGGCTGGCTTGCATGAGCATTTGTAGCTGGTCTTCCGATCATCAGCCATCAGTCATCATCAGTCATGCACCCTGTTCTTGTGTGTACATGTATTTTATGTGCATCTTACACATGAACAGGAGTTAAGAATGTGGATGCAGCTCACCCTTGATTTGTAAGAGCTTTGCACAGTAATTGCTTACAATAAAGAAAAAAAGAATATCAAGTTAGCCTTGATTCAGAAATGTGCAGGTGACTTCTTTCCAGAACTCCGACAAAGAAAGGCAGAAAGCAGAGGCACGGTACATCAACCTTCAGAAGCGCAGAGCACTTGCAGATTTGTTCAAACAACTGGCAGATTTAGGTACTTGTTACTGTTATATAAAGTTAGGTTAGCGATTTGCCACTTTGCATGATCTTATCAATGTTTGTTGAAAATCCTGTTCAAAACGTGTGTGCATGCATGTGCATATGTGTATGTGTATGTGTGCATGTAGAAGCTGTGATGCTTTGGAACACGTTTGAGGAATAAAATAATGGTTCTGGTGTAGCTGATAGTGTCTGTCATTTAGATTGATTCATTGGAATACAGTATATAATAGATGAAATGTGCAGTGGGATTTTCCATATAAATGTTCACACAAACACTGCAATTCTCTGAACAGGCTTGTCCTACAGGAAGGGTCTACACAAAGATAAAACCACTTTTGTAGATGATGCTTTGCTGTTACCACCATTAGATCCTTTGGCTTGCCTGGATAAAAGGTATCTGATAAGTTTATCGAAATGGTTGAGAAAGAAAAAAATTGTTACGATTTGTCTGTGTTTTAGAAGGTTTTTTTGTTTAAAGTTTACTTAAAATACATCTATACCTCTATAATTTTGACAAATTTTGTTAGTCAAATGTCATTATGTTTCCTGGCTCTGATAGTTCACATAAGACATAACTTTTTTTGCTACATGCCCTATGTACATTTTCAGTGATCCCCTTGTTCAGCTTTGGGATGGGTGCAACACCTACTTCACCTGCTGTGTGTCGCGCATGGCACAGTTCTCTGCAGCTCTGTCATCTCCCTCAAAGGTAGCAATTGAAATTTTACTTGACTGCATCAGAACTCTAGGAATACGACTTGATAAGGAAATAAACGGGGGGATATCTTCAGATTTCCTTGTTGTGCCAATAATGTAACATTTTTTAAAATTTGTGTTACTTAGTAACACTCAGTAGTTAACTAAAAATTGACGTGATTAGCAGGGACAGATAATTGTAAAAGCTGACGAAGCAGAAATTGTACATTTTCTCATTTGTTAACTAGAACAGTAATGACCAGGATTTGCTTTGTAGTGATTAGTTTTGGATTTGTTTTTGGTACATCAGTGATGTTGATGGTTTTCCATATCTTGAGCTCAACTTTGTTGGTTAAGGGGTGCTGGTTGGCAGTTTAAGCCAGTTCAAACCAACTTTCAGAGATGATGATAAGTTGTCACTATATTTCTTTATTTCTTTGTTTGCTGCTTCTGCAACTTCAGGAGTTGGGTCCAGCTAACTTAGAACGCTGTCATGGTTTTGCTGAACACCTGGCCAGTATTTACCTCAGCCAGCGACGTGAGCTGACAGCTATTTTCAACCATTTTGTTTCTCTAAGGTGAGTTCCATTTCATTGTTTCCATCTGACTTTTATGAAAGTATTTAGTTCTTACTGAATACAGATGTAGATAGACAGCCCCCACTTGCATGACGTTTATGCGGTCAAATTTGTTGAGTTCGCAAGTTCATGATTCAATCAAAATAAAATCTTCTGCACCTGTAGTAAAACATGACATCCTTTCCATGACATTCACAATTGAGGATTGCTCAGTTTCGCTTCAGAATTATTTCTTTGTGATGTAGTGGGATAAATGCATGACAGTACCCTTGAGATGAGGGGAGTTTTGGACAGTTACTTGTCTCTCACCTGTCTTGCTGCTTATGGCTAAGAGCTGTAGTAAGGGGAGTGCTGTTTGACACGTGCTGTTTTTGTAGGCTGAAGTGGGCTTGGGTAGATTTGTGCTTGGAGTGCACTGGAACATGGGAGGAAAATCCTGTTGCATTTTGGTTTTGTTTTTACAGAAAACTCTTGAAGAGCATGGATTCCTTGCAGGATTCCAGCAATGGTCTGCCTTCCCACACATCAGCCAAAAAGTGGTTGGTAAGTCCGGATAACGAGCTTCTGTCTTTCTCTGTACCCCTGTCTCTCTCCTCACAGCCTGCCAGCGTCACACACCACTCTGCTGTCTGCCAGCAAAAGCTGCTGTTGCACCATGAAATTAACACTGCCCATCCCCTCACCACTCCCCAGCTCAAAACTCTCAAACACTGTGGTTTCCCGTCGCCTTTATAACCTACCTCTTTGTACACTCCTCTCTAACTGGCACTTATAATGTGACTGATTGGGACTGAAGCCTGTGTTGTGACAGCAGTCCCACATGTGGCAGCAGGTAAACAACACTGTCCTGATGTGCACATGGTTTGCAACTGGATGTAAACAACAAACACCTCCACGCAACTTTAAGGACACCCCTACTTCCAGCTGTCATTGGGATTATGACTGTCCTCACTGTCAACTAACATTGTCTCTGCCCCTGCAGCATTGCCCACTGCGGTGCATGCCTTCATCTAAATGCCACCACAAAGGTTCACACACCTGAAACTACATTCACCATAAACAATCACTTCACCTGCTCTGATAAGATCATCTATGCTGTCTTATTCTCTACCTGTCTCATTCTCTACCTATCTTATTCTCTACCTGTCTTATTCTCTACCTGTCTTATTCTCTATCTGTCTCACTCTGCTCTACATCAACAAAACAGAACACATCATCAATGGCTGCTTTAAAGAACACCATCAGACTTCGTCTGAGAGATTGATTTTCCTCCCTCCCTATGACTCATTTACCTGGTCACTTGGTGGCCTGCTGTGACTACAGGAAGAGGCGAGACGACAGACGACGTGCCTTGTTGAGGGTCTGATGCAGATTGCCTTGCTGCTGCAATCTTGCCCCGTCCCTGATGGCTCCAGTCAGCGGGGCTTTCCCTCACCTTTCCTGCCCAGCCATCTGTCACCTGCGGCACATCTGCAGCATGGGGATGAACTCTGGACCCTCTGCAACGACCGAGTGAAGGTGACTGATATTGAACAGATATAAGATCCTCATCATAGCTTGCTTGCTTGCAATGTAGACGTCATCCATGACTGGTTTACCGGCTGCTTGCTTAGATTAAATTGAAATGCAGAGTTAATGAAGATGTTAGCTAACTAGTTTCTGTGAATTCATTCTGTGAGTTGTTAGAAGATAAGGTATGTATGTAGCAGAATATTTCTGCATTCGGATGTAGTGAAAACACATCCACAAGGAGCACCATTGGTACTTTAAGTACTCTGCTGAACATCCTAGAATCTACCAAAGTGCCAGTACCTTTTGCAGAACCTTCTCTCGATGTGATGTAGAACCTGTGTGCAGTTGTGGCTGTCAGTGTTTTCTCCAGATGCTGTTTTCTCCATCAGCCTACCAACACAACTCATTGCTCTCGCCTTTTTCCTCATCATGAGAGCCATCATTTCTGACTTGGTGTTAATAAACAACTAGTCTAGTTTACTCACCTGGAGAAAACAACTAAGAATCATTTATTCCATTTAAATCTAAAATAAGAGGTTAGAACGTGAAGATTATGGCTGTCCTCATTGTAAAGTACAACAGTCCAATCATGTTTTTTGTCCAGACCTTCCTGGCTGCGGCAAAGGGAGAGCAACAGAAGCTTTTGGTCTTTTCAGAAAACCTGGTGATCACAAGGTATGTCTGAAGTGTCAGTGTTCACAAAGTACATTCAAACTGTCAGCATTAATATTCACAATTGTACTGTCAACAATGTTCATGTGGTACATCCTTCTAAATTGTCATTATTAATATATCTGTAATTGTTGCAAGCGTGCTGTCCCAAGGAATTCATTGATATTTTGTGCCTCACTATATCATAGGGTAGCGTACACTACAAACATTAAAATAAATTATGAAGATGATTTTCAATTAATGATGTGCATATACAATTATTTCTAATCATCATTATTCACGAGGAAACATAATATTTGGATTTTATTTTTATTTTTAAAGCACAGACTTCGATACCATCTCCAGCAGCATAGATGAATTAGCGGCCATCGGATGCGGGCTGAAAGAAATGAAAGAGATGCTGAATCCTCAATGTGAGAACAGCCTTGCCGAGGACCAGAACTGTTTGACCTCCACCATGGAATTCCTGTCATTCTGCTTGCTTGAAATGCACAGCAAATTCCTGATCTGGAAGGGAGGTTTGGCAGAAAGTCTTGCTGTGACAGGCAGTGTAAGAAGCATCGTACAGAGAAACTCTGAACCCACCAGCGGGTCTGAGGCATCAGAAAATATCATTTGTTCATCTGTGCGGGAAACTCTTTCTTCAGACTCTGCTGATGCGGATGTTTCTGCATTTGCTTTAAAGGCAGAACGCCTGGTGGAGGCTGTCTTGCTGTCGATCCAGAAGCTGGCAAAAGCAGAGGAAGAACGGTTGAAGGGAGACAAACAAGGAAACTCTGAAGGAGAACCTGAAGTGAAAGCCAGTGAAGACGGTTCTCACAGAGAGACTAAAGATGACGACGGGAGTTTAAAGGAAAACCACCTGACTGCTTTGATCAGCCAACTGCAACAGTACACCGCCTGTTTGCAGTGCCCTCAGGTACAGCTTTACAAAATCAGCTTTTCTGTCTGCAAAGATTGTAACATAAGCATCATATTGTTATGGTTTTTTTATGTCCATAGTAAATCTTATTAGAGTTTGTCTTTATGTGCAATTTAAAGAAAGTTCTTGAGAAAAATAATTTTTGGCTGTTGATTGATCCTTTTCCGTAGTTGATCACCTTGATGCAGGAGCTTCACAATTCTCTGTTGAAAACAACGGAGCAAGTGGGTGTGGTTCGTGTCATGGAGGAAAGCCCGCCAATACTTGTGACGTCTGTCTGTATGAGACTGTTGACTCGCTGTAGCACACTGCTGCACATCTACAGAAGCATGGTGGAGAAGCTTGTGGCAGAAGCCGTATCTCTTCATCGCACCATAGGCAAAATTCTCTCTGTGCTTCTGTCCGTCTTCACAGAGCTGGCAATGAAGGTAGGATGGAAAGCAGGGTGAACTGGCTTCATCTAAAGGTTTCAGTGCCTCATTTTTAGTCTCCATGTCGGACTATAATTTTCAGAAACTTGCTACAAACAACGCTATTTGTGATAACTTTTAGAGTTTCATCCCGAGTGCTTGCTGTTCATCCTAAGTACTTCCTGTTGTGACTTCCTGGCACTTCAAACGTTTGGGTCAGGGTTAGTTTGTTGTTCTGCTGGATTTTGTTCTGTTTTGCTGGGAATGTTAAGTCTATTTGTATGTTTATCATGTTTGTTCGTTTGTTGTCATCGTCACCAGGGTTTCTGCCTTCCTGCGGAGTACAGTGATGAAGTTGGGCAAGGGAGTGCCACGGAGTTTGTGGACATCGAAGGCGGAGGCATAGGGGAGGGTCAGGGAGCAAAGGACGTCAGCGATCAGATCGAATCAGAGGACCAGGTAGAGTAAAGCAGCTTTTGGTTTAAACGCTCTCACAGCCAGCACAGGTAACCTCTCTGCAGAAACATAGTTCAACTGAGTCACTGAATGTACAGCATTTTTCAGGTGGTAATGGTGGTAGGGTGAGGGTGTTGTCCCCCTTGAATAAAGTGTTACTACTTGAAGTTGTATTAGAGTTGGCTGAATAAGCTATGTGATAGAGTTATGAGAGAAGGGATGGTGAACACTGCTCATGGAGGGGGTTAAAGGGGGGAGGCCAGGGTGCAGTGGGTTCAGCTGTCAGTCAGTCATGTTTGACTGCATAACTCTCTGGCCGAGTTTAGCACGTGCAAGCCAGACAGGTAAAGCCACGTAGTGTCGTCTGTTTCCCACAGCTTGACGAAGCGAGGAAGCCTGGTGAGGAGAAGGATGAGCAGCCAGAGGAGCAGAAAGACGTCGCTCCAGAAGACAATGCAATTGAGATGTCTGATGATTTTGATGCCAAACCACAAGATCTAGAACCTGTGGGTGAGTGTGCTGGTTCACAGAGGTTATGGGATTTCTATGTCTTTTAGAGGCCTTTATCCAGTAGTCAGGCCTCCATGGTATCTGTGTGTGAGATGATGAGATTTTTTGATCCTTGAAAGACCTTTGTCCACTATACAGGCCGTCATGGCTGTTTTTGAGATCTGTGCAAATGGACTTGGAGAAAAATATATAGATATATATATATAGAGAGAGATATCAGAGGGTTTATTTTTTGAATATAGGGCAAGTTGGTCTGTCAGTGCTAGTTGATCAGTTTTCAAGGTACAGAATAATGACCTTAGATTAAAGTGTGATTTGTAACTGCAAGTTTATTAACTCTTTGACCCCGTAGGGACCCGCAGGGCTAGCAACCCCAGAGGCCGCATAGAGGCCGCATAGATTTAACGTTTTAAAAAAATTACCGCTTAAAAACTACCACACTCGCAGCAATATATTTTACATATTTAGAAAGATCTATTCTTCGGCAACACAATGGAAACAATACTTTTTAGTTTAAAATATTAAATACTACTTACTATTTGGTCCCAAATACAGTCACTTTTTGCACACAAAACAACACACAACAAATTAAACCCGTAGATCCAGTGTGAACGACGGAAGTAGACCTGGAGGGTCACTACACTAAACCTCGTTTGGCAAGCCGAAACTGTTTCCGAAACTCATTTAGACAGTGCAGGGGAAACAACCGACGATAGAGCTTCACAATAATATAAGGTTTACCTCCCTTACACCGTTAAATGCGTCGCTGCAAAGTTTTGAATTCGTCGTAAGTTTGTCGACACCGCGTCCTCTTGGCTCATTTACGCCGCCGCCGGTTAACCGGCGCTATAGTCGCCAAAGAGTTAAGGGATGCAGACTTGCACCATAAGATATCTTGTTAGACAATTTGATTATCCAGATTAAACTATGCTTCCCATGTTCTTCAGAGGGTGGCGATGATGATGATGATGACAATGAAGATAAAGAAGAAGAGGAGATGGAGAAGCAAATGGGTGAAGTAGATGGGCCTGGTGAGGATAGGCTTGATGAACAGATGTGGGGCAGTGACCAGGAAGATGAGGATGACAGCAAGGTAAATCTGCATTCCTAGCAAGCCCCATCTTTTTTAATTAAAAAAAACTACACAACTTTGCGGATTGTATAATTATACTATTTCACTAAGAATTTGCTTCAGTACCTGCTGGTTTGGTTCTACCTAGTGTACGTATTTACAGGAAACACTTTGTGTAGTTTTGTTACATATCAACAGGAAACACTTTAGGGACTGTTTGCGTTGCATATGAACAGAAAACACTTTATGGACTGTTCGCGTTACTTATCGACAGGAAACACTTTATGGACTGTTTGCGTTACATATCGACAAGAAACACTTTATGGACTGTTTGCGTTACATATCGACAAGAAGCACTTTGTGGACTGTTTGCGTTACATATTGACAAGAAACACTTTATGAAGTGTTTGCGTTACATATCGACAAGAAACACTTTATGGACTTTTTGCGTTGCATAGACTGCGTTATATATTGACAGGAAACACTTTATGAACTGTTTGCATTACATATCAACAAGAAACACTTTATGGACTTTTTGCGTTGCATAGACTGCGTTATATATTGACAGGAAACACTTTATGGACTGTTTGCCTTATATATCAGCAGGAAGACAAGGAGGAGGATGGCGCTGGCTCAGGAATGCAAGGTGAGAGTGAGTTGG
>SMGT01008601.1:9745-24803 GCA_004794575.1 Lanistes nyassanus
GGGATTCACAACATCAGAATATGTTCAGTCAGTGCCAGTAAGCAAAATTTGTTTCCTCAGTTCAGTGGCCCCGTTAGTGCCAAACCACAATGTATGGATTTGATGTAGCGTGTAGAACTAAGAGGCCTAGCTTGCTGCTTGGTGGGATTGAGATGGAATTACAGTGGTATGCCTGCTAAAATGTTTGACATACTGACCTTTAACCCTCAGAGTGTTGCTGGTCAGCCCCAGATTGTGCAACTTCAGACTGCTCAAGGCCAGCAACTGGGTCAAGTGCAGCAGGTCATGGCATCCTCCTTGCAGCCAGCACAAACGACAGTCGTGTCGCAGATCCCTGCACAAGTCGCAGCAGCTTCTGTTGTGCAGCCCACAACCCAGGTGTATCAGCAGGTAGTCGCACCTTCAGGGGAAGTCCATAATGTACCTGTAAGTTGCTTTTCCTAGCACCTTTGTAAAAATAGTAACACCTCTATCCACCTTCACCCGTTTATACTTTTTGAGTCGTTTAATTAAGCTCAAAGAAGTAGAGTGACCAAAATGGGGCTATCGAGAATTTTGTTTTTTTAATGTTTATTTGGGCAAGGCAAAGTTATGGCTTCCGTCAAAACCTGAGAATAATTCTGGTGCATGAAGGTGTCTGTTCTGATACTAGATCCATCTGACACCACAACAGCTGCAATCGATTCAGATGCAGCTTACAGGCAAGTCGCCAGCCCAGAGCATTGTGATTCAGTCAAGCCAGCCTCTCCAAGCACAAGCTGACCAGCTAGCACATATCGCACAGGTAACACCCTTTGCACCAGCTTTCATCATTCCTCATCTAGTTAACTATGCCAAAAAATCCATTTAAAAATCACTGGAGAAACTACCATCTAAATTCTGTATGTGTTTGTCATCCAGATCTGTGGAACTGCAAGAATCAATACCTGTCACCTTGTGGCTTTTATCAGTTTCTCCACACACGCACACACAGAGTTTTCTTCAGATATATCATCAGCACTTTACATCAGAAAATCTATGAGTAGTCTCTGTTTGCCTTGTAAAATTTTCACCTCTTTATGTTTGATCAGTTTGATGTCAGTATTTTGCAGATTTAAGGTTAATAGATGTAATAGTGAAATTTGTGATAAATTTAGGGACAAGTAATGTTAAACTTCTGGCAATGCGAGGATGGGAGTATTGCTTCCCCGCACATGTACTGTGTACATGTGAGAAATACTTCATAGTTGCTGAAATAAAACTAACTGCATTGTTTTTGATCCACTCCACTCTAAAGGTGCCACAAGAAAGGATTCAGTAAACAAATGGATTACAGAAGATACTTTGACGTGGGGTTTTCTCCTCACCGAAAGGACATTTCTTGCCTGTACACAATGCACATAAGAAAATGTATGAATTGTGTTTGGTTGCAGCCGATCTACCAGATTCAGCAGCTGCCAGTTGGACAGCATGCACAGCAGATTTTCATCCAGCAAGCGGCCCCAGAGGCAGAAGGTGATCAGACAGACGTGCAAGAGGCTACATGAGCATCATGGTCTAGCACAAAGCGAAAAGGCGTCGATTATTCTTGAAACAAAATGTGTCAAAACAAAAAGAAATGGTTATAAAAAAAAACAACTTATCCCTACTCTGATTGGAAAAGGAAACTTTTAACTTATTTTAAATGTGACCTTTATCCAGGAGTTGTCTTGCAAACATACATTGACTTTTTAGTGAGAAAGCAAGAGAGAGAGTGACGCTGGGCTAACATATAATTGAAAATGATGGAACAATTGCAAAGTCAAAACTTTAAAAAATTTCCTACTTCTATCAATGTTATCGGCTTGGCTCGTCCGTTCTAAGCACTACCAGATTGCTGCAGACAACATTTTTGCTTTAAGGTTTGTTTTAGCCAGAATGAGACAGCTTATGAAACTGACTTTTTTGGGTTTGGTTTTACTAGTGTAGTTCTGAGGATATGCTGTTGAGATCGAAGTTGCATATGGTGTTGTCAAGAGAGTTGTTTGAATGAGCTTTGCCTTTGCATAGAAAGTGCAGCTGTTGTGTAGCATATGAAATTGAGAGAGACTGACACATTTTAAAGTATTTCAAGTGAACCTCAAGGATGTCAGTGGAAAGATAATGAGCAAAAGAATCTTAAGCTGAACATTGATCTTTACAGAGAGAACATTGATGGTAAGCCATGGTCCCCCTAGGTTTCCTATGCTTCTGGAGACAGTTTAGGACCCAATAAAACTAAAAGGCTGGGAGTTGGTCTTAGTGTAAAGACTTTAAACCAAAAGATATAGAATCCACAGATCACCTATTTTAATTACACTCTATCTTTTGCCACAAGTATGCATTATAGGTACATCATGGGAAAGATAAACTTCGAAAGTAATTTTTCAGATGACGTAGAATTTTGTAAATATAATGAGGGTTCGGAAATGTTTGCCACTTACATAAACACTGCCTAAAATGATTACTTGTATGTATTTATCATCTTTGAGATCGTCCATGATATGCCTAGCACTGCTTGAGACAACCTGTAGGCTTTCCCACATTTCTGTTCTGACAATTTAGATCAACTGAATTGGAATGCAAAGGAAGAAACTAAGCTGTCAAGTAGAAAATGGCTGCAATGGTTCTTTCAATGAAATAAACATGATGCCGATTTGATTCCTGATGCCTTGTATAGATTTATCATTGAAGTTTCAGTAGAAAATGAAATGCTTATGTGGGGTTGATAATTGCAAGTTTATCTGTTACTTTGCATTTTTCTGTCCACTGGGCCCACATTCTCATTTACCATATTCATTTGCAGTATTTGATGTAAAAATTGCACAGTGCTTTTGTCTTTTCCTGTTTGCATTTTGTTTTTCTTTGAGGCAAAGTCAACACAAATTCCTTGAGGCAGCAGTGCGTGCATCTGTGCGTGCGTGTGATGAGCCAAGAGAAGAATTGTACTGCTTCAGATTCACAGTTCAAATGAACAAAACTGGGTCTGGATAAGTTCAGACTTGATAGGAGAATGTGAAATGAGAAATGCAGATGATGTGGGAAAATTTACTTTAAGGAAAATAAAGATATCCATATTAAAAGTGCATAATCATTTCAATAAAGTCACAAAAAGAACTAGCAGAAAAAAAGAATTTCTGAAGAATATTTGAAATCTGTTTTCATTTAAAAATAAACTCTGATGTTCAATGCCAATAAATGGGCAAGGGGCATTGTCATTAAATTTAAGTTACCCATGCTTGCTGTAGTATTTGCATAAATTAGTAAAGAACTCTAGGGTTTTAAAATTTTATGGGACAGACTGTGCTCATTTATTCCACTGACAATGTTTTCAAGTCATTTTGATGGTAGTACGCCATAGCTCTGTAAAATGAAGTGCAGTTCTAAATTACACGCATAACCATTTCACAGTTGTTATTTTTGTCTAAGAAAGTAGGGATTCCTGCAAATTTGTTCTTGTTTTAATGTTTACTTTTTTGTAAATATTTTGACTGTTGTCTGTTGCCAATTTTTGTTATTCTGACATAAACAACGAATAGAATAAAGTCAAGGTATAGCAGAAAAAAACTGTTTTCATTTCTTGATTTTTATGAAGAGATCAGTGCTAATAGAAATGTGTAGTGTCTTCATGTACATGTGTGTAGATTGTGAGAGGGCTTCCCATGCTGACGTTAGGCAGACCTTTATAGTTTCATTGCTAGGTAGTTCAATGCACATTCAAATGTTGTTCAAAAGAGTTATATGGGTATGGGAATGTAAAATTTTATTAGTAACGGTTTTGTGTTACATTATATAGTGTGCCATGCACATTCTATTCCATGCATTTTTCTATTTAGGCCTACAGTTTTTTTCTAAACTTTATGATGCAACAGATGTTTGAAGAGCTATCCGAGTGTGTGGCATAAGTAAGGTGGTCTCAGAACTAAATTCAATACACAAAGTGTCATTTGAAGAGGCTTGGTTGGTTGTTTTAGTTGGCTGGTTTGTGGTCAGTCGGAAATAAAGGCCATATAGATGATATTGCAGTCAGGCGGCCCGGTGAAGAGGTGACATGCAGAGAAAATGTGTGTACCTGAGCTGAGATATCAAGCCCAGTAGATTACCAAAATAGCCAACGATTGAGAAAGCTAGACAGTACAGAAAGTGACCAGATATATTTGCATTAAAAAAAATTACTTTCAATCTAGCGCTAAATTCTTTACAGTCCAGTATCTTCTGAGCTTAGAACAGTAATAACTACCACCTAAAACCTTGGTGCACAGAAAATAAAAATTGTGGACAACTTAGATATGATAATTCCATGTATTTTCGTTTGGAAAACGAAAAGAAGTAGACAGATTTCAGACAAATACACGTATGGTTTCAGAATCATAGTGTGACAACACCAGCTACAGGCTCGGCGAAACTGTGTTAATTTTGGTTGTCGGGTTAAGGTTAGAGTTAGATGGGTCAAATGACAAGATTTCATTCATAAAAGCGAGGACAGGCAAAGATCTTGGAGACCAAGATCTTTGCTTTAACTCCTAATGCTAATGAAACAGCAACTCCATGAAATATAAATATTTTTTTATGAAGATATTCATATTGAGTGTGGGATACCGAGCTCTTTGGGCATACGAGATCCCTGTGTTGTCTGCATCAGAGTTATAGGATAAAAAGGTTGGATGTATATATTGATGAAAGCTGTTTTGTAAGAGGGATTAAAAAGTTATATTTTAGGTTTTAATTGATGTCGGGCAAGGTTAGATTGGTTTACGGCACATTGATGTGACGTCACTGATCCGCCAGCAGACACCGCTTACCCTGTGAGGAGCATCACAGAGTACCTGAGATTAGTGAGAACAGTTTGAAATGTTATTGTAGCTATGGCCGAATTTTTTAAGTCAGCGTTAGGAATTTTAGGAGGAACTCAAGCCAGAGATGGTAACGAATTTGTGGGACAATCTGTTGAGCTTGGTAACCAGAAGCTGAGAGTGAGACGACTCATAGCTGAAGGTAAGAAATTTTAGAAAACGAGTATTTCAAACGCTGGTTGTGGATGTGTTTTTCATTTGCCTTGGTAAACATTAATTTGGTTTCAGTGTAATAAAGTTACAAAAGGACGAAAGTTGAGATCTTGAAAACCTTAATTTTCATCGGTATCAGAAATTTAATTCTTAGTAAATATCTGTCGTAGATCAAGCATCAGCATGAAGGAGCGAAGCTTCGCATGTTTTTAGTCGTAATTAAGCAACAGTTCCTGTTCATTTCAGTCGGAAATCAACGAAAATGCATAGGCTACCTCGTTTTATAGAGGTACTTCACAATTAACAAGTTTTGTATAATTTTGAGATGGAGTTAATCCGGACATGATAGTGTATTAGGCCAGCTTGTTGGACAGTAGATATTTTTTTATAATAAACTTCATGGTAGAATATCGTACACGCCCACTTTTTATACATCAAAAGTATCGTTAATTAACAATTAAGAGGTATTTTACACTTAATCATAGTTATCAAAATTTTAATCTCTTCAATATATACCTGTGAACTGGGGAGATTAGACGATAGTCTGCTTAAAAAATATGTATGTATAATGAGCAACCTGATTTGATCATCAGATGTGGCATGAACATTCAAAATGGAATATAGCAGAATATTTCATATGTTAAAGATATTTTTTAATTTAAAAAAGTGCGGGTTCTATTTTTGGATATTAGATAATTTAGAGCTAGGAGCGCAAAACTGTGGTTAGAATTCAAATAGAACAAAAGCCATACCTTTTTAATTTTAGGGCCTTTTAAAAATCAAAAGCCTGAAGGTTGGGTGGGGGGGGGGTAGAAGAAGGTTGTGTAGATAAACTATTTTCTTATGTGTGGCAGAATTTGTTTCCCTGACACCCTGACCAAGAGATTCCTTAGTTTGAAATTTTCAGGTTTATGAGGATTTTTGTTTTTTGTTTTTTTTGGTCATCCTCACACATACAGTCACAATGATTTGTAAACATATGAGTTAGTATCGATAGTCTTTCCCCCTCAGTAGATTTTTAAAATATATATACAGTAAAACATGCCTTTCTCAAACCTCACAAGAGTAAGAGATATGAGTAAAGTAAGTAAAGAAATAAAAAACGTTACTTATTGTGCAGTAGAGTGTTTGCACCAACGTCCTAGGTTTTCCCACACATATCAGAGGCAGAACAACCTTTTTCTGTATTTTCATTGTGGAAACGTTCCACTCATGCAACATATATTATCTCTTTGGTGATTCCATTTTTGGGGGGTGTGGCAGGGGGTGGGGGGTGGACTCTTATAAAGTCAGAGAATAAGCTGGTTTGTTGGTTTCCAGCTACAATAATGTCTTCCTGCAATCTGTGTGTATGTGTGTGTGTGTGTGTGAGAGAGAGAGAGAGAGACAGACAGACCAGCAGACTAATATTTTGTAACTTAATTTTTATGCATTAGTTTAGATATAGCCTTATTCACAGGAAATTTGAAGTAATATCCTATTTCAGAATTTGGAGGGAGGATATGTGATTGTATGTTATAACACATGTAAGTTTCATCACATACAAATAATGATACAAGTTTAGAAACAAGAGTTTTTGTGCATTTCATTTGTTTAGCCTGCATGGTTCCTCCTCAGAATGAAGTCATTGCCCACATTATTTTGTTTTATTGCTGATCTTTCAAGGGTGTTTGTAAATAATATATACATATGTACTTTATAGACAAGTAAATAATATATACATATGTACTTTATAGACAAGCATTTAGTGAGCAGATATCCCTTTAGAAAAACCATTGATAAGAAGGCATTTGCAATTTGTGGAAATGAAAGTTGCAAATAAGGCATCTATCTACTGTGTTGATTGGAAATATTAGTATAAAATGTTAGCAACTATAGTCCCTGTCTTCTACCTTTTACTGTTTCACTATGTGGTATATAATTTATAACATGCAACCTCAGCTTCTTTAATGTGAACACAACCACGCTGCTAATCTTCCTTTAACCACAGTCCATCAATTAATGTTTTTGTAATCAGTGTGTGTTGGCACTGCTAGTGCAGCAGATGTTTTGCTGTAGATCAGTGAAATAGCACTAAGCAGATTTTTGTGACCTGAGATTCTCTGGGTATTCAGTTTGTTGGAAAACAGATTTTTGTTTAAATCTTATTTTAAAAATCACAATCGAATTTAATTATTATTTGAAATTTAATTTTATTAGTTATTTTTCAGTCTGAGCACTTCAATTTTAATAAATATGTTAACATAAAGCTTTTGCAAGAATGAAGAATAAACTTTAAAATAAATTTTGCAGATAACTAAAATAGAAAGCAAACTGGTCAAAAGATTCCAGTACCAATGTCTGAAATGGACTCTGAACATTAAAAATTGAAAACTTATATGTTTGGAGAACATTTATTTGAAACACAATACAGAAACAAAAAAATGCTGTTAAGAAATATAAATAAAGTGTTTCTGGATACCTTTGTTGGAGTTATGATAATTTAAGCACTGGTCCTCATTTGTTCTTTATTAATGATGACTTAAGTGGCCTCACTTGTGGTTGATATGACTTTGTGTATTCTAAAATGTGTCACTTGATCCTTGTTTACTTGTTTTATGTATGCCTTCTCCCCCCCTCCCCTGACTGCCTCATTGGCCTAACTGTTAAGGTGTCCAGTTCCAAGGTGGAAAGTTGGTAGTTCACACCCCAGCCACGTCAAACTTAAGGCAAAACATTGCCAATTTACTAGCTGGCCTGCCAGATGCCTGGCACTATAGGGAACAGTACTAGGACTGGTTGGCCCTATGTCAGTATAATGTGACTGGGTGGGGCTGAAGCCTGTGTTGCAACAGCAGTCCTAGTGTGGTACCAAGTTAACTTGTCTCAAGCAACCCTTCTGATATCCATTTAGTCTGTGACAGGAAGTTAAGCCACAAAAAAAAACAACTGCCCCTCCACCCCTCTATGTTCTGATAACAACACTCATTTTTTTTCTTTCTGTCTTCCCTTTTTTTATGGACACTGCTGTCTTATGAAGTCAGAAAATTAGTTGGTTTGTCAGTTTCCAAATATTGCCACCCTGCAGATATGTGTTTGTGTGTGTGTGCATGCATTTTCTTATTGCAATATTAACATGCGTTGGTATAGCCTGATGCACAGTATTAATTTTTGAGCATTTTTTAACATCCATACAAATCACTGTTTGGTAGATGTCATTACAATATTTGGTTTACTTTGATTGTAGACTATTTTCATACATGAATGAGTACAGTAAAGTTTTAGCCAAAATACAGGTTAACAGTTTGCTTAAAGACAATAATACTCTGCAAGATAGTCTTACATCCACAAGATCCAGCAGTGTGAATTTGTTGAATGTTGTCTATAAATTATTTAAGGCAATATTTGACGGTTTTTCCCTTCAAATTTTCAGGTGGTTTTGCCTATGTCTTTGTGGCACAGGATATTAACACAGGGAAAGACTATGCACTCAAGGTATTTTTAGTTTGTATTTGGTTGAATTACATACTCTGTCTGAAGTATATTAAGTTTGAAAAATAAAATCTTGGTCTGGTCTTGAGACAACCTGCTAAAATGTTATGATGAAAGATCATGCATTGATTATCCTAGATTATCCAAACTCGGTGTCCAAGCTGGGCTGATTGCAATTACAGCATAGCCTGTGTGTCATGTGCACACACAGTATTCTTCTTGCATATGCACTGGGGTACATAACTGTTTAAGAGAAAGCTTATGATGTTCTACATACAGGTTTGTGAAATCACCATGAGATGGAAGCAATATCTTTTTTTTAAAAGCAAAAACAAAAAACAAAAAAAAACCACCCAACTTGTTTCTTCAAGATTATAGCATTTCTAAGGTATGTTTAAAAAAACAAATATGTTTTCCTTGTTTAGAGACTTCTTGCAAATGACGAAGAGAAGGCCAAAGCGGTGATGACGGAGATAAAATATTTGGTATGTACAATTTGTGAAAATCACTTTAAATATGTAGACCACATCCATGGTGTATCACGTACTTTGCATACCACCAGGTCAGAGTATTGTCATTCAACATGATACTACAACTGATAAATGTATACAGTGTATATTATTAGTATATTATTAGAGATAATACAGTCTCTTCCTGCCACTGCCGCGTCTCTCTTCCACATCCTCTTTCTTTCTTCCTTCTCTTTCTCTGTGCACCAACTTCTCTGCTCTTTTCTTCTTTATCTGATTTTTTTAAAAGTAATCCTAAAAGATGGTTGAAATCTCATGCTTATTTTTCTGGTGTCATGTGCCTGCAGTATAGACCTTTGCGTGGTGCCTGAAAGCTCCAAAGTAACAATGGAATTAAAATGTGTACAATGCAGTTAAATGTAAGCTTATCTCTGCGCTTGTGCATTTTAACTTATCAGTTATCAGTTATATCAGTATTGAAGCAACTGTTTAGCATATATATATTATAATTAGCCTCTTTTCATTATCAGTGGTTTGGATAATCATCTAAGCAGGAGCTGAGATACTAGGGGGTGCTGAAGAGTTAGTGGCCCAATCAGCTTCCTAAAATAAGAGCGTTATTTTGCCATCTTAACTGAAAAGAATTTTATGTCAATTTGTGAAGTGGCAATTTCAGAGAGCCACTGAGGAGATTTTGAGAGTGAAGGTGCAACAATGTCTAGACCTGAAAAGGTGTCAACTCCTGAAATTTTTTACCCCACCTGGACTTGATTTGGGCAGATAGCAAATAAAGTTTAGTTAAATTAGTCCTCTTTCCTGTGGAGCATAGGCTCTCGACAGTTGTCCTCCACTTCCTGTGGTTTCTGGTGATTTTTTTTTTAACCAAACAGGTTAATAACTTAGATCAGTGAATATGCCTAGTAAATGTACAGTACTTTAAAAATTCTTAAGGATTTGTTAAATTCCTGTAATCCCATAATATGTAAGCAGCATAAGCAGCTATGACTTATTGAGTCATAGTAAAAATAACGTAAACAGTTGTTTGAACCTATGGAGTATTACTGTTAAGTTATGCATATTTGTGTCCATATTTGCCAATGAAGCATTGCTATTTTTTAGGGTTATGGCTGGTCATTGATGTCAAGTGCTACTTTCCTCCTTTTTTGCCTATATCCACTGTCATGCCTGATAAAAGTGATATGGGCTAAAAGAATTGCTGAAACACTACAAATATCCAGGGAACGTGTTGGGGTTATAATCCACAAGCAGCTGGGTATGCAGAAGTTGTCAGTGAAGTGGGTGCCAACAAGAAACGACATCAAGTGGATATTTTCAAGTTAATTTTGCAGCATTTTCAGTGAGCTGGTGCCAGTATTTTGAAATGAACAGTTACAATGAAACATGGTTACACTTCATACAGGGGTGGTGCTTAGCCAAGTAGTCCTAGGCCACAGAAAGTCAAGACCCAAAAGGATTGGAAAGGTGTTGTAATGACTGTCTTCTAAGGGCACAAACACTAATGCAGAATACTGCTGTAACTTGGTGTTTTGATTAAAAGAGACATTGATAGAAAGGAGAGGGAAGCTGCAGGAAGGACAGTGCACCTGCTGACAAGGCAATGGATGCTTTGGGGTTTGAGTGCACAACATAGATCATTCACCCTAGTCACCAGATCTTGCTCCATCTGACTATTTCCTGCTCCAAACCTTGAAGGGAGTTTGAAAGGGCATCAATTTTCAAGTGATCTGGAGGTGATTGCAGCAGTGGAGCAGTATTCCAGTGACCAGACGTCACAGTTTTTGTGGAAGGGTTACAGAAATTCAAACACTGTGTGCCAAGTGTGTTTAACTTTGGGGTGAATATGGGGATTAACTTGTAAGTTTCGCGGTTCCATGTCATTCCGTTCTTGGGCAAGCTGAATACTTTTCAGCATTTCCTGGTAACTGTAATTGTGTCATTTGTGATCACCAGTTTATGCACATGTATATATTGAACATAAAAATAGACACCAGACAGTCCATATTGCCAGAGAAAAGTTAGACTCTAGATGCAGTGTATATTTCTCCATCTGAGTTTCGCCTCATTAATTATTATTATATTTATAATATAAATAGTCTTTGCCTGAAAGGAATGCTAAATAAAATAGTGGGGTTTCAAAAATTTAAATGATTTCTTGTATTTTGGCATGCATCTGTGTGCATAAATGTGTTCATTTATTCATACTATTCATTCATTGTGTGCATGCTGCAAAGTTCTTTATTCTAGCCCACAGGGAGTATAAGAGTAGAACACAAAAAATACATTCACCTTTTCAAACAATACCTAAGTACTACTTGATTCAATTAACAAAAAGAACAATGTGCAAATAATGCTGTTAGGGGCTTGTTCACTTGGAAATTATCCAAACTGGGTGTCCAAGCTGGGCTGATTGCAGTTACAGCATAGCCTGTGTTTAAACCTATGTTTAATACCTTGAATAAATCTGTCTACTTGGTTAAGTCTTAATTTATTATTACTGCCTTGTATTTTGCAGAAAAAGTTATCAGGGCACCAAAATATAATCCAATTCCTAACTGCTGCCTCCATTGGAAAGGAACATTCAGACCATGGTCAGGCAGAGTTCTTGTTGCTGACAGAGCTGTGTACTGGTAAGAATGTAGGACTGATAAAGGCTGTGAACTAGTCTAGTAAGTACTGGTCATTAGAGTGTAGTCAGTGTAGTTAAGTTCTGAAAAGAAATTAATGGAGCAAGGTACCTGCAGTAAAGGGTAGTTAAAAACAAAAAGGAGATGCAATGTCAGAAATTTTTCTTGGATATTCAACTAGTGCTGTAAAAGTAATGTGTGCATGTATGTGTGCAGTATATGCTGGTCATAAATAGGGACCTGCATACAAGGTACTCTGCAATGAGTGGTATGGTATTAGAGAGATTCCAGGATTTGTTAACAGCAAATTTGTGCGTGCAGTCAGTGCAGTGTGTGAAGCAAAAGCAGTGCAGTCAGCTCAGTATGTGTTTGCATGAAATTAAGAGTGCTTGGAGTCAAAGCAGTATGCAACAGCATGAAACTAGAGTGTGTGTGATAAGTGCAACAGGTACAGTGTACAATGTAGTACGAAATTACTATTTGTATGTTAGTGAAGTATGTGCCAGTACAGAATTACCTTTTGTACAATCAAGGGAGCATGTGCTAGTGTTAAATTATTGCAGGTGCCATCAGTGCACATTGTCTTTTTAAACTACTGCATGTCTTCTCCAACCACTGTATATTGGGGGAAACTTGACTGCACCCCTCCCTACCCAACCCACTTATTTTGTATATCTAAGGCATGCATCTGTGTAAATAAAATTTACTTTACAGACTAAGAGCACACAGTGCAATATGCACATGGTACATGTTACTAAAGGTCACAATTCTTTATTTTTTAAATCTCAAGGTCACAATTATCCGAACAATTATACACAAAGGGTATATTATTCACTTGACTTAAGCCTGAATTAGATAAAAGGCTAAATCTTGATATAGGAAGATTAAAGGACTACGTGTGTCAAGTTTGTATGAGACAGCAATATGATCATCTGTCGTACTTGTGAACCCCACTATCAGATATCTCAGTCTGAAACAATGCTAAGTTTGCTCTGCATTTTGCCGAAGACCCTTGAAGGCCTTGAGAAGGCGATGGTGCATTCAAAGTCACCTGTTTCTTGTGTGTCTTGCACTAGAGTTTAAATCCCTTCTAATTTTTTTAATCCAAACTGTAATGTATAGCTGTTACAGTTTTCAGTGTAATGCAAGCTGTGGGGCCTTTTTCTAATTGTTTTAGTTGTAAGTTATAGGACTAACAGCATTGGCAGCAGGAAAAGCCCAACAAAGTTGGAGTCAAAATAAGGATATATTTTATTTCCTTAATACATTTTTCTCTCTTCTGTCTGTCCATCAACCATTTGTTGTAAAAAATTTGAGTAGCAGGAATGGGGACAGCAAACCATATTCCCTGAGTACGTCATAGATGCTGTGCATACCTATATCATGTGCATGCATTCATGTTTGTGCATATAATTATCAGTGCTAATATAATTTTACTATTACATTAAAAAAGAATGGAATGCATAAAGACAAGGATGATCAAAGCTGAGGACTTAAGCACAGTTGCAAGTGGCCGAAGTATAGAATACATAAGGAGGTCACAACCCTTGACATAAAATCTTACAGAGGTACAGAGCTGTACCTAAGACACTGACAATACCTTCATATATATAATATTGTTGGAGTTTATATATTATACTTATTGTATATTGTAATTTTGCTTGCAGGTGGCCAGTTAGTAGACATACTAAAGACTCAGTCCAGCCCTTTGTTACTTGATATGGTGTTGAAGGTGTTTTATCAGACATGCCATGCTGTACAACACATGCACCACCAAAAGCCCCCCATCATTCACCGTGATCTTAAGGTACAATGTCTAACAAATTGAGACATTCAGTCAAATTTCAGTTCTGTTTCCAATTTAGGAAAGGAAAACCCTGTGTGATGATAAAGGGTAGGAAGTAACCGGCTTATGATTGTATAAGAGAATATAATGCAATTTCAGCATTAAAGGACTACTCATGATATTTGTAATAAGTCTCTTTTTTTTTACTGGAAAAATGTAAATAAGACAAAAAGCACTGTATAAATGCTGTGAGGACAAAGTTACTTCAGGGTATCATAAGACCTCTTTTTCCAGTAAACGTTTCTAACCCAGGGGCTTAATGAAATATGCTTATAGGCTTTCTCCTCTTTTGATTGTAATTCATTTGTGCTTTTGATACCATTTGACTTTACAATGTTTGTTAGCGGAGCATACCAAAATAAAGATTTTTTTTAGAAGCAGCTCTTGTTATTTCTTCCCACTTCCTAATTTCTTTTTTAATACTGGTCATTTGATTTCAAATTTTCTGACCGCTGTCGTGGTTAGGTGGAGAACCTTTTGCTAAGTGATTCTGGTATGATCAAATTGTGTGACTTTGGATCAGCCACGACTGAGACCTACAGCCCTGACTCCTCTTGGTCAGCCATTCAGCGCAGTCTTGTCGAGGATGAGGTGAGTTTTTCTAGTTTTGCGTGTACAGTAGTAATTTGTTAGTAGTTTGTCAAGGATGAGGTGAGTGAAAGGAAATTATTCCTAAGTAAAGTTGGTTTGTACAGATTGCAGTGTGTAGTATGCACCTAGTGGAGACAAAGCAAAATCCTGCCTGAACTGCTTGGCATGTGCAGTCAGTGAATACAGTTCACCGCTCACTCACTGCCTCCAGGAGGAGCCGAACCTCTGACAGTTGAGCAGAGGCTTTGGCTGGGGAACAAGGAAGGCAAATCCAAGTGGCGGGGCAGAGGTGAAGCTGAGTTGGTGGCCGTCACTGACTAAGAGAAGGCCCATAGGCAGGAAAAGGCCCCTTCAGTGGTGTGGGAAGTGACGAAGATGGGCCCCCACCTCGAGCGCCTCCTCCCTAGTGGTGCTGTCCACTGGTAGGTTGCTGGGAAGAGGCAGAGGTGACTGTGGCAGCAGAAGGGGTGTGGGTGCCAGAGCGCTGGTTTCCATAGTGGCGCCAACCCAGTCAGTGGTCTCTGCCAGCACCCTAATGTTGGCGGCTGGTGTTGCCACGAAAGGACCACCAGTCATGGTCACGTTTCTGGAAGAGATCCAAGAGAGACTGCATTGTAGTGAGAGAGTCATGGCGGTGTTTCTCCAAGGCAGTCCTGGCTTCAGGACCAAAGAGAAAGATTAAGGTCATTGTCGCGGTATTGTCTCTGTCGTGTCTAGGGGTATGGCGCTTATGTGTTTTACTCGTCTGCTCGTTGACTAGAGTTATCACAACATAAAAATGTGTCAAGAAGGGGGAAACTAACACTGCAATCGCTGCCTAATTTAATCAATTTCCACTCGGCTCAAGCCCCCACCCCCTTGCTTGTCACGCGCACAACTTAATAAAAGAGGGCAGCGATAATACACTACTCTATTTATTTACAGTTACAACAGAATATTTCACTACACAAGGAATGATGCTCCAATATACATCTACTGATATATGTAGAACAATCATTCGCACTCTCATACATTCATCCCAGCTACGCTATA
>SMGT01008601.1:32400-56008 GCA_004794575.1 Lanistes nyassanus
TTGGTTTTCCCACACAAATCCGAATCCATATGTATAAAGCGTTCTGTGAACGTCCGAAGCCCAGCACACTTTGCCTCTGCTATGGAGCTCTAGCAGCATGCTGTACGCCTTGCGTGGCAGCCTGTCTGTGTCAAGCCTTGTCAGACGTAACCAATATCGCACACATGACACAGCGGCATGTACTGACAGGGGGAATCTTCCTGTGTCACCATACACCATGTCGTTGGGAGTCTTAGGGCTAACGTTCAACAGTTTTTTCAATGTAAACAAATGGACTTGTTCTATGGGAAGATGTCTCTTTAGACCCCATATTTCGGAACCATACAGGAGCATTGGTTTAATTTGACTGTCAAATAGCTTAAACAATATGTTGGGAGAGCAGTCTCCAAGCTTCCAGAGGGTTTGAAAGAAGAATAAAATGATTCCGTTATTTCACAGAGATATGGAGTGAAGTCTTTGACACATTCCCGACATGCCAGCAGCAGTATGGTGGCAGCAAATACTCGCTGTAACAGCAAGCATGCCGCTGAGTGGGTGGAGGGAGGGATGTTAAACTTTTCAAAAAGGACTCCATGATGCAAATGGAAGTAGCTCATATTTTCGGATACATGACCTTTGAAAGTTACCTTTTTAGAACACAAAAGAGATGATATTAGAGGGGAAACCAAGCTCAAGGTGTAAGCATTCTCTCTTCAAGATGTAGCTGCTATTAAGGTCTTACAACAACAACCACAACAACAACAACCACAACAACAACCACCACAACAACCACCACCACACCAACAACACAACAACAACAACACCACGACAATACAACCACAACACAACAACAACACAACAACAACAACAGTTTTAAAATGCAAATATATTTCTGACATAAATATTGCATATATACAGGTATGAGTTCTGTTCTTTTATAAACTGATTTTTCAAATATTGCATATATACAGGTATGAGTTCTGTTCTTTTATAAACTGATTTTTCAAATTTGTCAAAAACAAGGACGGGAAAGCAAACTCAGCCACAGTAGTTGGAGCATTTTTGGTATTCTGTCATCTCGTGGACAATGCAACAGCTGCCATGCACATCTTTTCTGCTAGAAGATCCCAGCCTGGCATTGCACCATCCCAGAAACGGCAAGAGATTCTTTGCATGGCATCTTACTAACCTCACTGAGTGACTGTTATAAGCCTATATGATTATGTGCTGTGATGATCTGCAGATATATTTAGAATGCATGGAAAGAACTGCTTTAATTCTGATGCCTTGTCTGCACTGTCCTGCCTTAGAGAGGCATGGAGTAAGGTGCACAACATTCTGCTGGAGCTGCACCTCAGTGCCAAGGCAATGTAGGCAACTACATGAAACCGCTTGTTGATAATGATCTGGTTTGATTTTTTTGGATTTAACTGCATATGCTGCTTGGCATCCATTTACAGCACTAGTGGCAGGTTCTACAGTGTCCCCTAGACCTGTTGTACTTCTGTCAGCATGGTAGAATATCGACACAGTCTTCTTGCTTGGGCTGAGTTGTGGGCTGTTGGCATTATTTTCGACTCTGTCATCATAGTTGTCAATTATCATGACCTCCCCTCTTGCTAACCAACATCTAATGAACAAGACAGTAGGATAGTATACATCGGTTACTAATTTATTTGCTTGACAATTTTCAGGTATATAGATTACATCAGTCAGATGGTGGCAGACACACCTGTACATCCACATCATCGCCCAGTTCTCATCAAAACTATCAATTTGTCTCCTGTGCCCCTCTTCAACAAAATGAAGTGAGCAACTTTTGTTGAGCAACAGTTATGGTGTGGTCTTTATATACAAATTTGTGCTCTCACCAACTTTCACCTGTGTAGCTATCACCCATCCATAGTAAGTTTATCTTGGTAATGAGTACAGGATAGTGGGACTTGGAGTCTCGTTGCATTTTCACTGGTTCAGTGTAATTCGTATTTTCAAGCCATTGTTGTTAAACATTAGTGGAGGTATTTTCGTTATCAATCATAAGCACCCTGGAGCTGAGTGTGGCAGTGTGATTTCAAATGTTTGTTTTTAAAGGAATGGTTGCACACCATTTGCCGAGATTTATGTTGGGGAAGAGCGTGTGGCCACAACATCTATGGAATATGAAAAGATGAGGTAGGTTTGGATGCGATTGATTAAATAGTACTTTTTCTAGTAAAGTCGAGAGTTCATGTTGATAATGAACTGGCAAACCAAGTTTGGGCAGCACCACCTAATGACCCTTGTCTCGTACCGCAGCATTCCAGCATTCACAGTAGGGTCAGCATTGTACAAGAACAAATCACTAATTGGATGGCACCTTGTCTGCTTAGTAGGTTGTCTGCCATTCCCATCTCTAGGATGGGCTGTTGTCTGCCCTTTCCATCATCCAACATGAACTGCACAAGCATTCACTGGTTAATCTGTTACAAGGGTGCTGAGGAAACAGTTTAGTAGTTGTTTGTCTGGAAAGTGCAATTGTCATAGTTAAACTGCAAACAAGTGGGTCTATACTTTATTTGTGCAGATGAAGATTTTTTTTTTTACCAGTTCACTGCAGTTGTGTCAAAATAAAAATGACTCTACCGAGTCTCTCACATAGCATTTGTTCTGGTGTCCCTGGGCTTGTGCATATACTAGACCCAAGTAATTTTACACAAGGTGCTACAGCATGGGTGTTGCATGAATCAGTTTGCTGTATATATACAGAGTAATACCAGTAACAGTTACCACTGTACTATTCTGCATCATTATATTATGTTTACAGACAGTACAGCATAGGCGACAAACAGGTGAAAATTCCACTGAATGTCTCTGCATCAGGCGACATCACAGTGATCCTTTACCATGCTCGCTCAACTTTTGGTGGGAAGATACAGGGCAAGGTATTGCTAAAGTTTTTCAGAGACCTAGGCATCTGTGCTTGATGGAACGTAGTGTGTATGTGTGTGTCATATGAGTTCTTACTTTTTTTTAAAAAGAGCAGCCCATGTTTTCTTTTCTAAGTCAGGGGGATTTTAATGTGAGTAACAGCTCTCAATTTTTTGTGCAGATCACATCCATGAAGATGTTTCAGTTACAGTTCCACTCTGGTTTCGTGCAAGATGGAACAACATCTCTCAAGTTCACCCAGTATGTGGATGTGACTTACTAGTTTGTTGTGGAGATCTTGTAATCTGATGCTAGCATTATGGTTAAACATTATTTTAAATAAATGAATTTGTGCTGTACATAGCTGTTCATTTTCTCTGTAATTTGTTGCCTGACATTTTGGGTGCACACAGTTCTGCTGGGTGCACTGAAGCATTTGGTAATCAGTAAATACTTGCATCTCGAGAGGAAGTCAGACATTAGAGTTATTCTTGAATAATTTGGTTCTTTGTTCATTTATCAATAGAATTAACATTTGGTAACTTGTTTACCATTTTGGTCCATACAGTATAAGATAAAGGATAAAGATAAACTTACCTTTCTGTTTTTATAAAATTAAAAACCTTTACAGGCATGGGGAAGGTCAAAACTTTTTTTGCTTGATGAGCTAGCAACTTAATGAAATTTATGAATAGCCTAGTTTTGTTTCTAATTTGCAGTCTCAGTAACATATTTTAAGGCTTCAGACACCGTACAGTGGAACCTTTCCATTATGACATTCAAGAAATTGTGAAAATTTTGTTCTTGAGAGGGGTCTTAATTAGGAAGTGATGCTTCCTTCATTATTCATATGTGGCTTTGTGTGCATAGAGAATTCTGGACATCATATAGATAAACACTGATGCTTGCAGTAGTCGGCATAGAAAAGAAAATTTGCCTGACAGACTAGTGATTTATACTTTAATGGCCCAGCAAAATTTCGAGTGGCCCCACGACTCCAGGCTACCATATTTCAGTGTCCCCACATTTTCATGGATGGTATTTGCCAGATTTGAACTTGATCACCTCGACACACCTGACAAATACCCGGAGCTGTTCAGCGCCACCCTGGATATCATGGTGGCACCAGTGGCACGCCAGGCGACAGACAAACGATACCCTTGGGAGAACTTCAACACTGGGAAGCTAGGGCCGCGGATTCTGTTTTCCAGCAAAGAGGAGCTGCACAGTGTGATCGCAGAGTTTGGTAAGGGAAGATAACTCATTGTCTTCGTAAGCTCACTGCTAAGTTAATGTAAAATGTGCTCATTTTATCATCTGGATATTATTTCTTGTGTGGGGATTGTGGTAAAAACGAATATGCACAGCATATTCTAAAATAAATTGACTCTAATGTGAGTACTTGGATAGAAGCTTTGATGTGTGGGATCTACAAGGATAGTGATAGACACAGAAAGAAGAATCCCTGGGATGGTTAGTTAAAATATAAGGCACATGATGTGGAATGCACGAGAGCATCAGAAGATATACTGTTGGTGTTGTCTTGATTATGGTTGCTATCCCTTTCAGGTGTATTGGGTTTTCATATCACTTGAAGATGTCTTGTGTTCTTGTGTCAAAGGTGTAATCTGTTTGCATATCACTTGCAGATGGCTTGTGTTTGCATGTCACTTGCAGGTGTGATCTATTTGCATATCACTCTGAGGTGTCTTGTGCTTGCGTGTCACTGGCAGGTGTGTCAGAGAGAGCCAAGAGTCGGCTGAGCCGCACCCCAAGCAAAGAGTCGGAGACACCTGACAGTCCCAAAGCCACACCCAGCAGGCATCCCAAGCCAGAAGAGGCAGCCAACGGTTTGGGGAAGGCAAGCTTCTTTGACAGCCTGGAGTGGGCGGAGGATGGCTCTCGGGGGCAGGAAGCAGCACCTCCAGTCATTAGGACGGAACAGCAGGTTTGGTGATGTTGTTTATCAAATGGTCTGTTCCCTCGCTGTATTTTAATATGCAGCAATTGGGGAGAGGGGGTGGTTTGGTTTGGTCTTTGTTGCTTAACATCCTGCCACAGACTAGGTGAATATTAAGATTGTGTTGCTTGAGCTTGTCACAACACCAGCTTCAGTTCTACCTAGTGGCATTATGCTGACACCAGACCAATCAGTCCTAGTATTGTTGCCTATAGTGCCAGGCATCAGGCAAATTATACATCTGTACTCCAGGGACGTAAGCTGGTCTATGTAGCTGGAGTCCTAGTGCTGTTCCCTATAGTGACAGGCATGTGGCAGAGCAGCTACTAGATTGGAGAGAGTTGTACTGTAGATGCATTTGAGTCCACAAATATATAAATGATGGAAGTTGCAAAGGAATTCTCTAGTGCTAGCATTTATTATAGGGTACTAGAAGTTGTGATGGATGCTTGTCCCAAATGTTTATTGAGGATGAAAGATGTGGGAATGTTTTTATTCTAGCGTTGGTCAGGGCCAGAAAGTGTAATAGGCATTTCTGGCCTAAAATTGCTCTCAGCGAGAGTTGTAATGTGGCATGAGGTATCTGGTCATCAGGTGTCCCTCCAAGATGTAAACTGGCTGGATGTGTTTGGCCTTCAGGATGTTCTCATTGTGTTACAATTTGTAATGAGGTGGATGTGTTTGGCCTTCAGGTTGTTCTCATTGTGTTACAATTTGTAATGAGGTGGATGTGTTTGGCCTTCAGGATGTTCTCATTGTGTTACAATTTGTAATGAGGTGGATGTGTTTGGCCTTCAGGTTGTTCTCATTGTGTTACAATTTGTAATGAGGTGGATGTGTTTGGCCTTCAGGTTGCCCTCCTTGATGATGAGTCAGGAGATGAGGATGACTTTGCAGCACTTTCCAGAGACCGTGCCAGTAGTAATTGTGGCAACTCTCAGCCAGCTTCCAAGGCAGTGTCATCAGGAGCTGACTTTTTCTCTGCCCAGTTTGACGTGCAGAGCAGGAAGGGCCCAGAAGGAGATGCCAATTTCTTTGACACGGACTTCGGAGAGCCTGCAGATGGCAGCAGTGATGGTGGTAGACAGGAGAACACTGCTGATGTGGACTTGCTCAACATGAACAACAACATCAATGGCAACATGCAGCCAGATGTAGTGGCAAACCAGATAGACTCCTTAGACCTTGGGGGTACAAGAGGAGGTGCCAGCAACGTGGACTTGCTGGTCAGTGGGGCGGATGTGGAGCCAGTGTCTGTAAGAGCGCCTGTGGTGGGGCCACAGCCGGACCTTATGGGCAGCATAGGAGGGGATACATTTGACCCGTTTCAGCAGTTTTCTTCACCAGCTCCTTCGACAGCTAGTAATCAGAACACGTTCGACCCATTCCAGAATATGCAGGTACTTTTCTGCAGGAAGTATTCTGTTCTTTACTTTTCCTCAAACTTAATGCCTTGTTTTGTTTATTCAGCAATGAATGGGAGAAACTGAGGATGAAGTACAATTTCATCCATGCAACTTTCCTATGTGATGGAAAAGGTTAAGCTGAGAACTGCATATAACTGGAGAAACATTGTGACTTTTTCCATTTATCAAACTAAGAATACTTGATTGTCTTAGATTAAACTCATCTGTGGGTATAAATTAACATCTATGGAGTAAATGTCCTGATGAAAATGTGCCAGATCATAGTTCTAGGGTAGGCTTGTAAAAAAGGAAGTGCGTAAGTCTGCATGTCCATGCTTTTTTGTAAGTCAGTGTGACATTCCTCTCTTCACACAACATAGAAGCAGTCGTTGGACCGGAAATAAGCACAATGTTCACACAGTATCTTGATCTTTGTAACAGCAGCAGTCACGAAAGAGCCCGGAAAAATCTGCACCAGCTGATGATGAGTTCATGATGTTTATGGAGAGTGGAAACCTTGATGATGATGTAAATCTGTTCGGTACGTGGAATGCCACCAACATCCAGCAGAGTGGTGCCGCAAGTAGCAGCAGTTTCCGACAGCAGAACTCTGGCAGCCCCAGCCTTGGCGTAAGTTTCACCTTTTTACTTCTCATGTCGAACTCTCCTTTCTTATAATCCTTCTCTGCTCCCCCTTCCCCTCTAACGTAAACGGATGGTGCAATTCCTAGAATCTTTCAGCAGCAAAACTCTGGCAGCCAAAGGCTGGATATAGTGTTGATGCCCCCAACCTCCCAGTGCGCAAGTGAAGAGGTGGGGGAGAACATATTCTGGTGGTAGAACTCTGGCAGCCCAAGCCTTGAAGCAAGCTTCACTTCCTAATAAGAGTAAAGAGTATTTATAAGGAGCCAAATCTTATAAATAATTCAAGGCATGTGCACACACAGTGGGCATGGAGACTGTGATGTGTTTCTTTTCACTCACTGTCATCTTTCTGAACATGCACCCTTTCATCCACTGTCATATTGACGACCAACTAGAATGAGTGCCCATCCCAGACTTAACAATATTAATTATTTCACAAATTCCTCTTGTGGCTAGTGGACCTTTTCTCTGTCAGGTGACTGTCACTCAGTTGCCTATTGACAGTGGCACACTCTGCTGATTGAAGCTAACTTCCGTCTGGCAACTACAAACAGTTACGTCTTCCAGTTCTCGGACAACTGGCTGCATCTGCCCTGTGGCTTACCTCCCACTGTGCTCCTCTTATTTTCAATTTTGTTCTAAATCCTCATCTTCTGTTCTTGAAGCTCTCACTCCACAAAGGAACAGAGTGTAACTGTCTTGCTACGTCTCTGAGCCAGAGGCCAAACAAATCCAAATGCCAAGCCAAAAACCCAAAGACCAAAGAGACTAGACCCTGCTGGCTGTGTGCTCCCCACTATATCTCTCTCTCTCTGTGTCTGCAGCGCCCTCTATGTCACATGAGGTACCCCCTCACATGGCTCCTAATTTTGTGTGAGGTACCATATTCCTGTTGTACTCACATGACCTGCAGATGCATTCCAGCCATCGAGGCTGCAATAGTCAAAGTGTGCTGTCTGTTTAATTCTATTTCTTTTTACCTGTTTGACTTGGAGCTGTTCTATTTTCTTCAGCTGTTTCATGTCACTAAGACCTAAACTTTCCCACAGCTTTTGGTGAAGCCTGGTAACAGTTGTCCACTCAAAACTAAAAGCTAATTTTACTTTTTTCATGAGGCTAGGCCTGAACATGCCCACACCAGTTGAGTTAATTTTAGGAATGGTTGCCCACATAATTAAAACCTCATTTCAATAATAAAACTGACTGCAGCTTGGAGTAAAAAATATAATGATAATGGGAACAGAGCTGAGGTAAATATTAAGTCAGTCAATGTTTTAGGGTACTAGCCCTTCATCAAGACAGAACATATGGCACAAATGAATAAGAAAAGTGATAATATTTGTCTTTTCTTATTTCTGTTGTGTGTTCTGCATTGATGAAGGGGTAGTGCCTGTAACGTCAACTTTATAATAATAATAATGTGGATTTTTAACGTGCGAGAACACATTTCATGCACACTTCGCGCGGACGAGGCACACAGACACTCTAATGATAACAACGAACACACACACACACACAAACAGAGGGAGAGATGAACGCAACACTGACCAACAGATCGTCCTTCAGTCACAGATGGGTGGAAAAGTATCATAAGAGAGGATGAACAGAGAAAGTTGTAAGGTAATGCAGACAGGCAGTCACAACGTCAATCAAGGTACTTTCGGAAAAGAAAAGTTTTTCAGTTTCGTTTGAAAGTCTGTAGTGATGGGGAGTGGCGAATGTTGTGGGGAAGTGAGTTCCATTGGGTGGATGCCGAGAAGGTGAACTTGTGCTGTCCGTATGTTTTTGTCCTGATGTGGGGTACTGAGAGAATGCGATCGTCGGAAGAGGAGCGGACTCAGCGGAGCTGCCTCACTGGAGTGTAGATTGTAAGAAGTTCTGTAAAGTAGATGGGGCATGCACCGGTGAAAAAATTGAAACAGAGAGTAGACAACTTGTAATCGATGCGGGCCTGAATGGGGAGCCAGTGCGGAGGAGAGGTGTGGCATGGTCTGTTTTGCGCGCTTTCAGGACAAGGCGAGCGGCCGAGTTTTGAAGTTTCTGTAACTTCTGTAGCAGATACAGAGGACAGCCGGCCAGCAAGGAATTGCAGTAGTCGAGTTTAGACAGAACGTAGGCACATACAAATGTGTTTGCAACCTGGTCGGACAGAAGGTGACGGAACTGCTGATTTTTCTGAGTTCAGAATAAGCGGATCTTCAGATGTCAATATTTAACTTGGCTCAGTTCAATGAAGTTAACGTTTGGTGATGAGTTCCACTTCAGTGACTCCTCCAGAATAAAGTGGTTCCTTTGTTAATGATGGCAGTTCGTTCCAGGATGGTCATCGTTATTCAAACTGTTTTTAAAGCACAGGTTCCCATAGGTTACTATACGAAATCGTTTAATTCGTTGTGCACCCCATGTGGGAGGCTGCCATCTGGGACACAGAAAGTTAGGAAAAACCCCACAAACAATGAGTCTGTCGCATGCAAAAACATGTGCACCATGCTTATTGCTCATGTCATTAAAGCACACATCATTAAAAAAGGCATTTTCTCACTGCAGCCACCCATCGTTAAACAGGTATGTCATTGACGAGGGGAGTTGTTAATTGGGGTAATATGCAGCATTGTGATCTGGCGTGTGCACAACACATGCTTAGGTATAATTGTATGTTATGGTAAAGATGGCATTATTAAACTGTAACATAGGGATTCCTCTTTAGGACTTGATCAAGTTTGAGTTTAGGTGAGGCGACCTTGTTTCTTTATTGCTTAAGAAGACTTGATCATGACATCAGTAATAAACGTTGACTTTTCTGCCTTGTGCTTCTGATGGCACAGGTCCCAATGGGGATGCACAAGAGCGCCAGCACAGGATCTGGTATGAACATGGGACTAGGCACCAGCAGTCTGCTGTCTCCTGCAGCTCGCGGCATGAGCAGTTCACAGAGCCAGAACAGCTCACTGGCAGGACTTGGCCCCATACCAAAGTCTGACCCTTTTGCTGACCTCGGTCAGTCACAAGTTCATTTTGTTTTGCAGTGTCAAGAACAGGTCATGAGACATAATAAAATAATTTTCTTTCTGAACTTGTAGAATACCTACTGTGGTCTGTTAACTTTTAGTTTGATTGTTTTGTGTCGTCCTTGGTGCATGCAGAAGGAAGACACAGAAGAAAAAGAGAAGGGTATTTGCAACTTACATTTCTTCCAAGAGCAGGAAAAAGAGCATGTGCACTTTGTTCAGTTTGGTGCATTTGTTCATTTATTCCTTCATTTTCTCATTCACTTAATCAGGTACACTGGGAAAAACCTCATTTATGGCGGGATCCGTTTCCAAACCTCAGCCACCCCAGCCCCGCCCATCACCGGCGAGCCAGCCAGGACAAGGTGAGGTTTAAAAATTAAAAACTGTTCAGTTTAAACCAACTTTTCATGGCTCTCATCTTCAAACAGGCTTACTTTTTTTAAAATGTGGATACTGTGGTGTAAACAACTGATGTGCAGGAGAAAAGCGCCCTTTACGTGCCACTGCTCATAAATAGTGTTTTATGGATCATATATGAATGTGTGTGCACAGGGTGGGCAAACACACCAACAAGTCAGCAACCCCAACAACTCCCCCAACCCCAACAGCAACGCCCCAACTACAACATTTCTGGCTTAAGCAGTCCTGGACCTCACAAACCTACAGGGGGAGCCAGCGTTATTGGCAGTAGGGATGAGAGAGGGCTTCGAAAAAATTTTGGTGAGTTTGTTTTGCCACTTGTTTTATCGAGATCTGGCTAACTCTCTCATTTAGTTAACAGAGTATTCACTGATTAAAGCTCACTGTTAGGTATCATGCTTTCTTTGTTATTTTGTAAAATTATGTCACTGGGAAGATATTACTTGCCTTTTTGAAAGATTCTTAAGTTTTAGATGATTTAGATATTTTCGTGCCACATCATTCAGGGCCGCGGCCAAAAGTATCAGAGAATGAGTTTGGAGATCTCCTCGGGCGGCACAGCTTTACATCCAAGAAAGATGCGGAACCCAAAACTATTGCTGACATGCGAAGGAAACAACTAGAAGATGACATGGACCCAGACAAGCTCAGGGTAACTTGTCACTTTGGACTGGTGTGAAGGACATTTCTAGAAGACTGCTGTCTGGCTGCATGTGTGTGTGTCTTTGTGTGTATATGTTGCCTTTGTACACAGATCTGTTCACCCGTGTGAGTTTGCTATATTCTGTGTGCGAGTTTTGGCAAAATACAAAGAGCATGATGTACTTGTAAAATAAAAAATACCCCCCCCCAAAAAAAAACCCATTAAGATAATTCTTTTAAACATTGAGAAGGATAATTAAACTTAATTCGCACTTGATTTAAGCCATAATTTAGAATTGCCATAATACCCTTTTCTAATAATCGTAGACTGATAGAATCATGTGTAGATTATTTTGCATTCTTTTATGTTGCCATGATAAAGAATGTGACAGTTTTCCCCAAAACATGCGTGCTCTCCAGAAGTAGTACAACCAAAGAAGAAAAAAGGCCTGCATCCATACATAGGGGAGGGACCAAAAAGTGTGCAGACTATATTTTGGTGCAGCTGTTTGTGGAAATAACTTTTTATTCTGTCTAGGTGATGGAATGGAGTCAGGGGAAAGAGAAGAACATTCGATCTCTGCTGTGCTCCATGCACAAAGTATTGTGGGATGGAGAAGCACGCTGGAGGCCTGTGGGCATGCATGATCTTCTTTCTGCCGATCAAGTCAAGAAGGTGTACCGCAAAGCTGTCCTGTCTGTTCACCCAGATAAGGTCAGAAATCTTAGCTTCGTATCACCATCAGGAACACACACACGTTCTTCTTTTAGTTTTGTGTAAGAAAAACACGTGACATGAAACTGGATGAGCAAAACTTTGCAAAGGAATTAGTTTTGTAGGGAAGGGGGGAGGTACATCTGTAAGTTATCTGGATTTCTCACCAGTTGTCAATGTGCTTTTTTTAAACATTTTGTATGCTTCTTATCTGGTGAAGATAACTGAACATAACTGATTTTTTTGTTGTTGGGGGGACGTGCATGTGTGCATGTTTGTGGCTGCTTGCATGTGCATGTGGGTCTGTCTTCTTGCGTGCAGCTGACAGGCGATCCCCACGAAGGCCTGGCGAAGCTGATCTTCATGGAGCTGAATGATGCCTGGGCCAAGTTTGAGGACGAGGGCATGAAGAGCCTGTACCAGTAATAAATACGTTGGATCCTGATGCACTGCAACCTCATCAGAGGCACCACATGCTAGTCCAATCCCTCCTCGCCATCAGCGTCAACAAATGAGTCGGCGTTCACTTCTGCAGTAGATAAATATTTTAACTTTGTAGCAAAGAACAGCTGGACCTGGGAAATGCCTGGTGTTGCGGTAACATTGCATGTGAATGCATATATGAACATTGTATTTGAATGTAGTACGTGAACATAGTTTATGTTGATTTCAGTCACCAGAATAGTGGTTGTTGCCATGGTGCATTGAAATTTGAAATGTATATAGACTGGAAAGAAGCAATTGAGTGAATGGATATTTATGTGTGCATGTGCATATTCCTTTAGGTGTATACTATAGGTGTGTGCAGTTGCATCTGTTTTTAAAAGACTTTGAAGCACAAGATTGACTGTGACAGTATAGATGCAATAACATACAATAAAATGATGTGGTAATTTGTATTGTTATATTCAGGGATGGAGAAATAAAAAAAAATTCAGTTGCCTAACAAAACTAGCGCACTTGAATTTCCACTGGCCCAGTTGTTTTCTGGGATTTAAGTTCTTGGTATGACCACAGAAGTTGGCAGAAAATAGCCTGATGGGCATGGTTCTGCATGCTTTCCGTATTTCTCCATCCCTGGTCATATTGGTATGCTGTCTTCATATTTCAAGCTCTGAAACATTCTTTTCCGAGTGGTTCAGTCAATCTGTTGAATAGGAATTGAAGTCCTTGTTAAAACAATCGGGATTATCCATCTTGAGTTTCCCTAAGACAACACAAATGCAGCACTCTGCTGTTGGAGACTGCAGGCACAAAGGTGAATCTCGTGATTTTGTCTTTTTTTTTTTTTTTTAACTTCCCTGCCTGTACATCTGTGCTTTTAGCTTAGCTATTTATTGGTCTTGATTTTTAAGAAAATGTTTTGCTCACGTCCTAAAAACGGAATCTAAAAGAAGGAGCAATTGAATCCACTTGCTGGTTTCTTGGTTACTATTCGCTGTCCTCCTCCCTTCTTTTTGTAAAAGTGCTCAGTTGAATGTGTCTGATTCCGTGGGCGGCTAGCATTTTTAATGTGACAGTTGGCCAAGCTGTCATCGGCACTGTGGGCCTTTGGTGCTAGTTGTTGTTCACCATTGATTTGTAAATCAAGTTCAGATGTGCATTTAGGTTGTGCTTGTAGTAGGAAGACTGCTCAAAGGAACAAATGAGCAAAGAGATGAGGGGCAGTAATTGAGTAAACTGGAAACAAAATTATACAACTTGTTGGCTTTGAATGTGTACAAAATCCGGTAATTATGATCTTTTATTCTTGTTTAAAAGAAAATGCACACATGATGACAAACCACCCTTTTTTTTAAAAAAAAAACAACACTAAGATGATATTTGGATTTCTAGAGGAAATCATCTATTTGGAAGTTGATTTTGCATGACCAGTATGGTTTACCATTCCATCATCCCAGTGACTTTCAGTGACGTTTGTCACTCCAGCATGAGTGCAGGATCTGTTCATGAGCACATTCCTTCCACATGACCACAGTATGAAACAAGCCACTGGGGTGTTCCTCCATGTAGAGATGGCAAATCTCTAGGCATCAGCAATGGTGTGCAAAATGGATTGGGGTGTTGCAAAGTTAAGCATGAAGACAGGTTCTTTGTCAGTATCCTATGAGATTTTTGTGATGTTTATATTCTTTTTTTATGTGATGGGGGAAATATGTTGCTGATCTTGTTAACTGTGCTCTTGATTTAAATAGTCCTGTATTGATTACAGACCTGCATTGATTAAACATTTGAACAATGTAGTCGTTTACGCCAGTTAATGAGATGATGAGTACTTACTTCAAGTAAATGATTAGTGTTTACTTCTAGATAAAATGAGGAGAGTATTGTTTTAGTATTGCTGTAACTGTCCTTTTTTTTAAAAAAAATTTGCTTCTGGATGAGGATGGAAAAAGTTTTCTGTGAAGTGGCAAGTCATTTGACCTGGTTTTTTTCATTGTTTAATACTATCAACAGGTTTGTATTATAGTTTGTTGCACTTCTCTGAAACTGGAAGCAGGAATGTCCCAATAAATGTCAATAGATTTTGCAACGCCATGGACAGGGTGCTGGGATGTGCTGCGGACTGCACCAGCATCACAGTTCTCATCTGACAGCTGAGAACTGTTATAGTTTCAAAGCATAGCAAGGAAATGGATGCAGGCTGCATTACTGCTGAAATTGTCTCCATCCATGAAATTACATGTATTATTACTGCACCAACGTTGGGAGGGAAAATCAACACCACCTGCTGCTGTAGAATATTTGTCATGGTCAGACATTTCATGTCCAAGAATGTTGCACAGTTGTAGCTACATCTACTGGGATTTCATTGCTGTTCACCCACTTCCAGCTTGATGTAGACATATACTAAGGCACTGTGTATAAATCTAAGTCGTTTTCTCATTTTAGTTTTTAAAAAATCTGCAGAAATCTTTGGAAACTTACGAATACATTCCCAGTAAAAGGAGTGATTAGTGTGATTCTAATAAGAAAAGTCTCTGCCAAGAAATAGAGGCTTTTCTAGGAGGTATTGTCCCAGCTTCCATCACAATAAAGCTGTGCTCATTTCTTCAGTTTTAAAATTACTTATTCCTTTGTCCACGATAATGCACAGCAGTAGTTTACAGATTCAAGCAGGCGAAGTCATGCATTCTGCTTTTGCCAGAGCCGACAACGGACTCCCATGTGATAGGACGGATGTCATTTTGACCCTAGAATCCTTGGTTCTCAGCTGATGTTCACATGGATGCTGGCAGCGTTTCATGCTGCTGGCCAAACAAGCTGAGCTGCTTTAGATGTCTTCCCAGTCGCACTGTGTAGCCACCTTTGGCAGCAATATTTTCAAACTGACAAAACTGTTGTCAGCCTTTTAACATACTGCAAAGGTCAACAGCTGGTTTGCTAGATTGCAAACATAATACATAGCTAGAATCAGCAAGTGAATCACAACAATGTTCAGTATTTTTACATGCATATCTGAGACAGTGTGAGCAGTTATGGATGCAGATACGATTTGCATTATTTCTGCAAGATGAGCATTTGTTCGGTTTCTCCTCTGCACATAGGCAATGTACTGATAAACTTGTTTCATAAAATCCAAATAGCTGCAAACACAGATCTTGTTTGTATTTTGAGTGCTAGTGTGGGTGCTTTATGCATGTGCATGTTCAAACAACACAGTGTGTTTTGTGCAGATATTTGATTGATGCAGTAGATCATACAATACACCAGTTGGAGTACGCCCTGCCAATACCTGGTGCTTTAGTCACATCACAGCGATCCAGACTTGAGAAACATGGAGATCTTTGGAGCAATTATCCAATCCACAAATTGTGACTAATATCTTGTGTCTGTATCACTGGCTTCAAACATCACAAGATCCCGTTACAACCAACAATCAGACAGCTTGCTTGCAGGAAGAATGTCCTCTCTTTGAAACTCTCTCAGCGTGTGGCAAATGCTTCAACTGTTCATTTCTTCATGGGTGAAGTTGTACAACCAAGTGTTTAGGAGTAGTTCTGCTCAATCTGCATCGTGGTCGTGAGCAAGATTTGCAAGTTAGTTCTTCATGTCAGCCTAAGGTTGCAGTGTCACTTCCGCTGACAAGTGATTTCCTTCAAGAGACAGAATGAGCCTTCAGCCGTTGCTCCAAATTCTCCACAGTTGTCTTCAAGCGATCAGGATGTAAGTGAAACATGGTGAACAGCTCTCGCTCCTTGGCCTGCAGCACATCCGTCTTCAATGCCTGTCAGAACAACACACCCAAGTTGAAATGACACAAACCAAAAGTTTGCAGATGGACATCTTTGAAACTCCTTTGCTCTATGTGCAATATTCATTTGCAGTCGTTCACTATTACATGCAGGATTATATCACATTAGACCTACAACATTCTGCAATCCCCTCCCACCCATCTTAATGTTATTTTACATCAGCACCGCTACTACAATGTCTGGAATTTTGCTGAGCCGATTCTCAGCTAACATCCACAAACTTGCTTATTCTTTTCTAATACACACTGCATAAGCTGGAGCACACACATACATTCTCTTGGTAAAAGTCCTGGTCTGACCAGACATTTAAGCAGTTCTTGTTTCCAGTGGCTGCAAACTGCTAATCATCTAGCTTGTAATTTTTTAAATATATATATATATATGTCCTTTAATTTTTTAAAAGATCTATGAGGAACCAGTTAAGACTGGTTGCATAACTCAAAATTCAAGAATGCTTTTCTGTGCGGCACTTGACCTTCTTTTTGTTGTTGATGTCCGAGATGGTGTCGAGAATGGCTGCCTCCAGCTTCTTCAGCATCTCTTCTAGTTCGATCACAGTTCCCTGCAACGCTACTGGTGTCATTTGTGGCTGCCCACCCAGGGTGGACGACTCTGCATACAGCGCACTCTCACAGCGCTGCACCTCACCCTCCCTACAATCAGCAAATGAGATGAGTTTTTAAAATATTTTCAGCTTGTCACACACTGCACCTAAAAGGTTCATGGAAACATGGAAACAAATCATTGGATGTCTACTAACAGAGACAGACACTTTCCCATCAGGGACTTTGCAGCTGTACAAGACTGCAATCTGGGAACCAAGATGATCTTAGAACCAGGGGTGCTTCTTCTAAAGTTCAAAAGCTGATTGGGCGCTTACATGTAGTAAGCTGGAAATCGGTTGTGTGGCTTTCCACAACCAATCAATTTTCACATTAGAAAACTGCTTGTAAAACTTTGTGCTTGATAAGGGATCTGACCTGTGCTTTGCAGAAACTCTATTTAACAACTTGCAAGGGTTTCAAAACTACAGTAAAATTTCTGTATTAAGACTTCAAAAATGCACCAGAATCGGGTCTTAACTGAGAGAGTTCTTAACAGTACAGATCAGTGATGAAGCTTATCACCACTCTTTGCCTATCATAGTTTGTGGTCTGTAGTGAGAATCTTTGGTAATTGCAGCCTGAAAAAGGCTTATTATTACTTATTAATCAGACTCCGATGACAATTTTAATCTGGCAAAACCTTTCTTCAATCCTTTTCTTGATTCAGTAACATCAAGTGAAAAATTATTTTGCAACACAATTAAAAAAGCGATCCTAATATGGCCAAATCTGAAGGAAAGACCCACATTTTGCTGACTCTGGCTTGATAAATATCTCCTGTGGTGACAGCTTCAGCTTTAGCTGCCTTGTGTCGCTCTGTCAGTCCCTGTGCTGCGGCTACCATCACGGAATACGGCAAGAACAGGGGTCTATCAGGAGTCCTTTCATCGGATGTCACTGGGAGTGAAAAAGTGAAGTTTATACCAAGAACACTGCATTCTCTGTGCTTATTATCCTCTCCTGTTTTTGTTTATTATATCAGCCACATGCGCTAGCATGGGAAAAGTCTGTCTGTATATCAATTTATGCTGCCTCAATCACTGCTGAATGCACCATGCTACGTCTCAAAGGAGAATGATGATAAACATGACATGTTTCCACACAACCTTTTTGTTCACAATGCAGACGTCTACAATGCACTAGGTGGTAAGTTGTTTTAATTCCATGTCACAAGCTGCTGACATGCATACATTTAGCTTAACTAGTAGTTGTTGAGATGTACAGGTGTATGGGTTTGTGTGATAAAAGTTGTATATATTTGTATACTTCAGTAAAGATGAAAAATATCATTACTTCATGACGAATAACAAATAAAAGTATTCTTATCCAAAATATCATATTGTGTATGTGCATAATTGTTCGGGGTGCTTATGCTCTCTTGCAGATTGAGTGACCCTGCAGATTAAACGCTGTCATAAATTAACCTACACACTAGACTGACTCCACATATCAATACAAATCAGTCAAAATAAGCGTACCCAGCATATGATATAATCTGGTTGAAAACTTATTCCTGGTGTCAACTGTTCCTCTCTCATACTTGGCACTGGTCAAGGATGGATCTCCCATGATTTTCTGTCATTATTCAAAGGCAACCCAGTCAGTTTATCCACAGAATATACAAATGAAACACTGAACTCAAATCAAAGCTAAACACAGTTCTCAGACTCCAGAAAGTAATACGGTAAGCCACATACAGGTTTTCTTTTTGTTATAAGGAACAAAATGCCCACACAGCAACCTAGACCTCGTATTTAAAAACTCATCAGGCAGTTTTTCTCCTACAGAAGTTCATCATCTGTTGGTTTCACCAACCCTGATTTTTATCCCAACAGTGACATCCTGAGATTCAAGGCAAGTCACAGTTCACAATGAAGTGCCTATTTAAGCACCCAACTGTGGGTAGCAATTTTAATAACTTTTCCCTTAGGTTAAATAATCCCTATAACAAATGCCAGCTATCTGCCAGCTACTTATTTCTTTGATGACATAAATGAATGCTTGGTTGTTTATTGCTCAACATTCAGTTGGAAACGAGGTTCATATTGGGACAATGTTGCTTGAGACAAGTTAACGTGCTGCCACTGGGAGTGCAGGCGCAACAGAGGCTTCAGTCCCACCCAGTCACATTATGTTGACAAACCAGTCTGACACAAATGAATATCAAGCCCCAGCACCTTCGCGCCATAAATTTTACCACTTGACTTTAAGGGGAAATGTCCGTATAAATATAAATGGTAGTTATATACAAATTTCTTAACTAACTTTAGCCTTTAGCAATACTGTACCATGACCCAAAGTGCTAAATTCTCAAGTTAGCAATCCCTAACCACACCTTCCAAACAAAAATTGTTGTACACAAACCCTGGTAAGGCCCCCTCCACACATCCACACACCTGTGCGTCACCCCATGTGATCTACTCACTGCCCAGTTCAAGCTGACTTTCTCAATCCTGAAAAAAGACCAGCAGGGAGGAGGGTGGGCCTATGAAGGGTCATGGCAAGTATTGCTAAAGAAACTCAAATTTAGTTAAGAAATGTGCATGTGTGGAGGGGGCGTTACCAGGGTTTGTGTACAAAATTTTTGTTTGGAAGGTGCAGTTAAGGATCGCTAACTTGAGAATTTAGCACTCTGGGCCATGGTACAGTTTTGTGACAAGAAATCTGTTAGTAAAATAATTTATCTTTGGAAAAGAAAGTTTTGAAATACTTGTTGACTTCTTGCAAATTGAGGACGGTTAATGCACTATACACAGACAACATGCATCGATCTCTTACCATGCGTTGTTCATAGGATGACAGTCTTCCATCAAGAATTTGCTTGATGGCCGTCAGCAAACGATGAGTCTCTCGATGCTCACGTGCTTCAATTTCATACGCCATGGTCAGAAACTCGTTTCGAGCCCGCTGCTGTACCAGGTACTTGATAACCTGACCAACAAAACTAAATTTATCATAACCTGTCACACTTTCATCCACAGTCTTTTCTCATTCATCAAGTAATGCACAATGTAGTGACACCTCTAATGTGCTTAGCGGGAGTAAGGTATCACGTGGTATTCTAAACTACCAAAGCTTCGGCTAAATTTGCCGGTTTGGGGTCACTAAGAGAAAAATAAGGAATTGTGCAATGGCTGAACAGGGTTCAGTGCTTTGCTGGTCATGTTGTATGAAGTCCATAGCTGACTTCACGATGTGTCTGCAGCAACCCACCCCCTCCAAATGGCTGCATATTGGTAGCCCTTTCGTCCAGAAGTGCAAAACTCAGAGCAATACAAATTGCTGGCATTCACATCTAGATCTCTTCTGCAGCATATCTGAATGCAGCAGCTACTGGATTCAACTTTGTGAATTGATCTGTGCACTTCATTCTCTTCGGCTACTTCAGTACATGTAGATTGGAACTAATCATTTTAAGGTCATCATTTTATGAAAGGATAACTCCAACAAGAAGCACTGGCAGCGCTCAACATAACCATATGCAGACGCATGTGACCAAGGGAGCTTACCGTACCCAAACACGTAGCAAAGAGAGGGCCGAAAGAAAGGAACTTGACAGATCCTCAAAAAAGATCTGCCATCCCTTTCTTTATAACGACGCTAGTCTTCACACAGCTAGCCCTCGGTAGGCAATGTGTGCATACAGAGAATCCCTATTAAATGTAGTCAGCCCGCTCACTAAGCAAGTGCTGACAACTAGGATTCAAAGACAAACACAACATAGGACAAATACATGAAATCCTCAAGGTGCAAATTATAATTAGTAAAGAACAAATGAGGACCGAGCGCTTTAAATTATCAAAGGATAACTCCAACAAGAAGTACTGGCAGCCCTCAACATAACCGTATGCAGACGCATGTGACCCAGGGAGCTTACCGTACCCAAACACGTAGCAAAGAGAGGGCCGAAAGAAAGGAACCTGGCAGATCCTCAAAAAAAATCTGCCATGCCTTTCTTTTTAATGATGCTGCATAGTACAAGGATAAGGTGGGGCTGCACCAAGACTTGCACCGACCTGATTCTGATTGGAGATGAAGTAGTCTTGGCGAGCCAGCTTCAGGCAGTAGTCCCCAGTCAGGATGGTGGTGGACTGAAGGGTGGCCAACTCCTTCACCAGACCCGGGATTTCAACATCCGTCAGATGCCGCAGCTCCTGCCTAGCGGCTTCGTGGCATGTGTTGAGCTCTCTGAGCTGGCAGCTAGCCAAGTCGCAACAATCACAAAGAAACAAATTACCCACAAAAGTAATTTTCCTTTGTCATTCACTCCATGTTGCCTTGTAATCTATTTGTAATTTATTCCACAAAAGACAAAAGCTCTGCAAGTTTCAGATGAGAAAAATCCCCACAGAACACAATACTATCCTCAATATTATCTTTAACCATTTTCCATTTTTCATGTTCTCCAGCTGCCTGACTAGAATACATGAACACAGACCACAATGATCACATTGACAGACGGCAGCTCATTCAAATAGGCACACTGGTCATTTAGATAACAGACTCCTGAATTGCAGCAGGTGACTTTGGCTTAGTGGCCGGGGTCGGGGGCCGCCTAGGCCCTGGCGGGGCCAAGAGGCTGGGTGGACGGGGGAGGGGGGAGGTAGAGGGGGGCGGAAGCCTTCTTCCGAAAACGAATATTTTAATATTTAACTGGCAAATTCTAGCCTCTCCTGCAAGGAAAATCCTTTCATTTGTAGTGATGTTTGTTTCATCTGGTCATATTTTCACGCTGCAAGAACGTGAGGCAATGACGTCTAGCGACCTGGAGAGCCGCACATACAAAATGGCGTCCGTTTCGGGGATTCAAGCCAAATAAGCATACATTCCGTTCCGTTCACTGATAAGCACAAAGTTGATTTTGGCGTACCAGCCTCACAACTTTGGCGTACGCCAGGGTTTGGTTTGGCGTAAATACCCCAAATGGTGTACAATTCAGGAGTCTGAGATAATGCAGACTGGTTATTTAGGTTATGCACACGACTCATTTTGATAAAGCACATGGGTCATTAAGATAAAACATGGGCTTTTTACCTATGGCATACAGATGGGTCACCAGAATAAAGCATATGGGTTTCTTATATACAGGAAAACCTGTCTTGTGGGGACACTCTTTGCTCCGAAAGTGTCCCTACATCAGAAGTGACCCTAATTTCCAATGGAGGAGCATGTTCTCAATTTAAAAACTGATTATCAAATGACAGGAGAAGAGAAAAAAGAAAGGAAAACTAAAAACACTAACTAGGTAGACGTGTGCCCCCATTTATTACACAACTGTATTTGCAAAGCACACTTCATTATGCTGCCTGCAAAAAAGGCAGAAGGCAGAAAATTTCACATATCATTTTTGCCAGGATTCCAGCCACTTATTTAATCACATTTAATGCCCATGGACCTTTTCAGCTGGCTTGAAAAGTGCTTTCTCCTGAACATTCCCCACCCACCCATTCCCCAAAATGGAGCATGTATAAACAAAAGGTGAAGCATTCCTCCAAAAATGCACAAGCACAAAACATGTTTTGAAGTACAGTACAAAAACATGGCCGAGAATGTGAAGAAACTGCCCTGAAGCTAATCCTATGAATGCTCTGTAGTTTACCTGACACTGGATGTGCTTCCCAACACAAGGTAAGACTGCTTAAAGTTGAACAGGTTAAAAAAAACCAGTACATTTTTAAATAAATGAAATGTATTTGCCGTGACTTCCTTCACAATTTCCAGTTGATTGTTTAAAAAAGCTACGATTGCAAATTACAGGACACATTCTGTGCGGCATGTGGACTGTATGTTTGGAAATGACAACATCGAGTGATTAACATATGACCATGTAACATGCAAACGAAAATGCCCTTGCAGAAAAAAACCAACAAAGTTAAACTGAATAAACTACATATTTTCAGCTTTAATATTTTTAATGGATCCTTTACATTTAAGATCACAACTTGCAAAGTACATTTTATTCATGTGTATTTAAAGAATTTTTACTTGTATAGAGCACAGACCATGTGTGACCTAAATGTCAGCGTTGAATGCGTTTGCAAGAAACACCCTACGTAAAAACCTCAGTACATTTATTTCCAGTGAGCCCCTTTAAAACTGACCATGAATTATTTGAAGTTACTTTTTCTTGCACACCATTTAAAAATATATAAACATATGTAAACATCGGTCAAAACAGCTTGGAGACAGAAAAATGATCGAGGATTAAGAGAGGCAGGCAGAAGGGTTAGGATGGATAGTAGAGAATCATGCATGCATCAGACATCCACTGACTGGTAGATTCTTTGATCACACAATGCAGAACCAGTTCCACACAATTTATATCTTTGCCGATTGTCTTTCTTTTCTTGATGTATTTCAGATCGGAGATGCCAAAGTTCTTCCATTCTCAAAGTATACTCCCGCAATCAGATTGGATGCAAGAAATCTCTGTCTTCCCTCATCCCAAACTGTAACGTGTAAAGACACCCTAAACAGGAAGTTTTAGGTATGAAGTCATGTGTGTACACAAATGTAAAAAGAGAAGTCATGTGTGTACACAAATGTAAAAAGAGAAGTCATGTGTGTACACAAATGTAAAAAGAGAAGTCATGTGTGTACACAAATGTAAAAAGAAGTTTCATTTGGATGCACCTCATGGGTCATTTAGAGGGTCACACAAGTTGTTTAGATAATGCACAAAGATTATTTGTATGATGCACCCTGGTCATCGAGGCATGGAAACATTACTCCCTTAACAATGTAGGCACACCTTCAAGCACATGACGCAAAACACAAACTTCCCTCGGAAGGGTGAAGGGCTTGGGGTGGTATTACCTCTGCTCTTCCACAGACTTGGGGAAGGTCCCAGCCTGAACAGAGTGCATGATATCTTCCGCTTGTTGACGAACACTTGCAGCACACTTGGCCTCCACCATGGCGTTGATCCGCTCAGATTCACTCTTCGGAAACCTAAGAATTGATAAAACAAGTGAGGTGATGGATCCGATAGCACAGTGCTATTTTCAGGCCGGAGAACAGTATGACTGAAAAAACTCTGAAATTTAGCGGGGTCCAGCAGCT
>SMGT01008601.1:56110-77285 GCA_004794575.1 Lanistes nyassanus
TTGGCTTACATAACAGCAGCAACTGAGACAACAGAATGCTTGATAAGTGTGATGAGATACAGAAAATTGGCATTTGTTTGGTTTTTGTTGCTTAAAGTCTCGTCGCAAACAAGCTGCATATCAGGACAGTGTTGCTTGAGATAAGTTAATGTGCTGCCACACAAGGCTGCTTTCACAACACGGGTTTCAGTCCCACAAAGTCACATACTACTGACAACAGGCCAGCCAGTCCTAGTACTATAATAATAATATCTGGCCCATATGAACAACAATTTCACACACAACCAACAGGATACATGGCATGAACACAAAGCATAACAAATACAAATAACTGGCGCATCAACCAGTTCTCTACTTTTTAGACTTTCTCTTCTATAAATAGCGACTTTAAACACGAGTTCCTGCCAAGATTTCTAATCAACAGGTGCACTTTAAATTATGGGAATTTTTAGTAGTAACTTAGAATAAGTCTGCAGCATATGACTGCATATCTTGGGCATACTAAGAGAAATGCATAAATCTTCAAGATCGTGACAGTCACATGATTGACATTCTGGATCATTATAACTATTACCAAAATACACAATACCATTAAATGGTAAATGGTTACATCACAACAGGCAAATTATACATCTGTACTCCAGGAACATAAGCTGGTCTATGTAGCTGGAGTCCTAGTCCTGTAGTGCCAGGCATGTGACAAGGCAGCTACTAGACTGCCAATTTTTAAGTCTTAGGTATGACTCAGCTGGGGCGCGAACCACCGACCTCCCATCTCAGTGGATTCCTTAACCACAAGACCACAGAGGTGCTTAAATGACACACAGAACAACCATAAATCATCAAATACACAGTTTTGAGAAAAACTTGATTGAAATGTTTCAACAGGATATGAAAATCAACTTTTTATCACTTTTCCTCATTTGAAAAATGAAAGCTTACAAGCACAAAATGAACAACATATTTTTGATAGTAGATTTTATATTTACAATAGATGTGTAAATAACAGAATACACAAAATGCTTTGCTTGACATCAAGGAAGAAGGCAGAGCTTACACTGTTCTGACACGAAGATTACTGCTGGTATGACAGAACCTTCAACGGTGCAGATGTGTCATGAACACTGCTCCTGACAGAGCTGTTAACGTAACAGACGTAAATAATCACTGGTGCTGACATGACAGAACACTTAAAACCACAGAGACAAGGATGTCTCGGTGATCTGACAGCAATGGTGTCTGCTTCTGAGGCAGGAGGTCGGTGGTTCGCACCCCAGCCGTCATACCCAAGACTTAAAAGCTAGCAGTCTAATAGCTACCCTGCCAGATACCTGGCTCTATAGGGAACAGTATCAGGACTGGTTGGCCTGGTGTCAGTATAATGTGACTGGGAGGGACTGAAGTCTGTGTGGCGACAGCAGTCCCATATGTAGCAGTATGTTCACTTGTCTGAGCAACACCGTCCTGATATGCACCTAGTTTGTAGCAGGACATTAAGCAACAAAAACCAAACCAACCAACCACAGAGACATCATGCTATGACCAGACACATACGCTGCTTGAAGTCTGCTGAGCTCCTGGCAGTCTTGAAGGAAGGCCTCCTGTGACTGACCTTTGACCAGCAAGGTTGTGGGGTCACTAACCTCTAGCAGCTCATAGCGTGAAAGTTCACCACCAGCGATATTTGCAATGCCCTGAAACATCACAAATGGTTTCTTGTCAAGAATAATATTTTAAAAAGTGGCATTTTGCTTTGCCCATCTGCATCTCTCACATTCACACACACATGAACACAAGGAGAGATGCATTTAGGTGGGGTTGGGTTGCATTTGCACACAGATGCACACACGATTTCTCCACCCCAATATCCAATGGTGGAGACAATTGCTAGTGAACCTGTAGTAACAAAAATGGAAATGAAAATTACCCGAGTGAACTGTATTCCATTATGGAGGTCAAACACAATTTAATACACTGCACAGTTATTCTAATTATGTTCTGAAGCGCACCTCAAAGAACTGTTTCTTTGTGAATGCTGTCAGTTCTACTGTAAACTTCTCCTCAGCAGCATGGAAGGATGCTAGAGAGTTATGAGACAGAAAAGCAGGCGATCCCTTGCTGGCATCAGAACCTTGTGTTTTCATCTCGCTGACTGTGTACAGCATATACAGATGTTTTACGCTCTGCAGTAGTTTGTCAAGACTTGTATCGCTCTGCAGACAGCCCCAAAATTCTAGTTGTACAAAAACATCTATGGGGTCTGTACATCCTGGAGTCACAAATTTCTCAACAGTTAATCAAACAAATGTAAGAAATAACAATTGGAAGAACTGTTTAAAGCTGCACCTAAATAAAGATGTACATCTGATATTTTCCTGAAAAACAAAAATACTTGTCTGAAAATTTCAGATTTCTGAAAGAATTCTCTCTGCTAAATTTCTGCTGGTATTTTTAAATGGTTTAAATCCAGTTCGGTCTACACACTCAAACACGATTCGTTGAGAAGTTTAAATATTTTATTAAAAGAAATCCTTCTACCCCAATGCTGCTCTTGTGACATGCTTCCAATGCATCTTTGTAACGATGTTTAGCTTCATCCTCAGGACTTCCCAGTTTGGACAATCGATGTGTGAGCCCTGTGTGATGAAGACTGAACAGACAGTAGAAAGATTTAAGTGAAAGCTTTACGACTAAGTGTGCCAGTGTGCCAGCATGTCAGTGTGTCAGTGTGCAGAATTACTAAATGCTTTCAAATGATTTGGTTAATGATAACTAATCCCAACGTCTTTAACAGAATGCCTCCCTCCCATCAACAAGAGAAAAGCTTTCCAATATTTGAGTTTTCAGACATGTCACAACAAAACATGGATATGCATACAATGTCAAGGCTGTAGTCATTAGAGAATTTGACTTTTATCCCAGTGAAGTGTACCCAAGTGCCACTATGATGTCAAATGTTAGGGTGTATAAGCAAATTTGACATCATACCTGAGCTTGTTCCTGGACTGCACCAAACGCTGTTTTTTCTTTCTGTGCCTTTCAAGGTCCTCTTTTAGACATTTGATATCCTCGCTTATGGAAAAAAACATTCAATATCCTCGCTTACGGACAAAAACATTCAATATCCTTGCTTAAGGACATAGACATTCAATATCCTCGCTTATGGACATAAACATTCAATATCCTCACTTACGTGGACATAGACATTCAATATCCTCGCTTATGGACACAGACATTCGATATCCTCGCTTATGGACACAGACATTCGATATCCTCACTTATGGACAAAAACATGTGTTGGGTTAGTTCCACTGCCTCCACCATTAACTATTCTAAACTTATATGCTTTAAAATTAAGTGAAAGTAAGTTCTACTTTCTATCAATGTGTTTTCCACTATATTAATTTTTAATGAAATGCTTTAACTAGTTTACCAGTTTAAGATACAAGGTGAAAGGCTGCTAAATTCACCACCTTCTTACTAATCTGTTTTTTCTCACCAACAGTCATTTGAAATGGAATGTAAAATATAACCACATCTAAATGATCTACAGTTAATGAGCTATTCTGATTTTACCTACATGAAATTCACAGACTGATTAAATATGTAAAAGGATCAAATCAGGTACCATGTGTGCATGTGGATGTCTAAGATCCTGAGGGTTTACTAACCCTGTACCACCAGAGGTTGCTCACAGCATAAAACTAGCAGAGGTCGTGAAGACCACAGGCTGAGAACTTGTTTCTTGCATGCGCATGCACCTATGCACACATGCACACACACACACACACAGCTGTAGCCCTGACTGTTGGGATTTGGGGAAAGGGTTCTTTCCAGATGCTTCAGCCCTCCCTGCTTGCTTTTTCATGTAAGTAACACTCTCTGCTCTCACTTTCCAGCCTCATTGTAAGAAAGACTTTATTGTTAATGTCACACCCAAGTAAAATAGGAACCAAGCAGTCAATGAAATTCCACTTTACAATAAGATGGTCACTATAAACCAGCCCAAGGAATGCTCGGAGACTGCATGACCCTTTGCATAACAATGTTCATGAGACGTGCCTTAACCACCATCCAACTACAGTGCCAACAGAATTTCTCAACATGAGAAATGAAATCTTACCTGAGTTTTTCCTCTCTATCCTCCCCATCGTGGAACGGGTAGTTCCGCAGCGCATCGTCTAGCTGTTCCCCTTCCAAAAGAATTCCATGAGATGCTTCTAGCTCTTCATATCTGTTGCACAAGAAAAAAGAAGTAACAGATGAAATGTTTTGATGCATAACTTCTCTGAAGATGAATATCATATCTAAATCACAAATTCTAATTTATCCCTCCATGGATCAAACTTGTTTTCCAAGAAATTACTCAGGTGCTTCATTGTGTCTGGCTTACTGGTGCCCATCCTGATGACCTCTTCCAGATGACTGGTGGTAGTATTAGTAAGATCTCTAAATTCTGTAAATGATCTTACTCCTAGTCTTAGCAGTTCGAGTTAAGCGGATGCTAGTAGCTTTCAATATAGTACATACGCTGCCTTTTCCTCAGAGGTAAGAACGTTTTGCTGTCCCAACGTGTCACAAAACCAGGTGAGAAAAGGCTGCATTGCCACATCTTCAAACATCCAGTCCAACCCCCTTGCACTGAGGGAGTCCGCTTTGGGGTACCCAATCTGTTTCAGTGTCTCAATAAACTGTAAACCACTCATGTTGATTTTTTTCTGGAGTCCTAGGCTCACCTTGTTACACTTGTCTAACGCTCATTTTAAATGCGTTTAAAAGGTCCATATAAATAATAGGCTGCTCTCGAGACAGTGCAGACTTCAACTATATACAATTAAGTAACTATGCACATCCACCCGGAACTACGGGGGAAAATGTTCTTAAAATCCCGCTGCTATTAGTCTCGGCTGCTTTTATTGGCCATTGCTTCCGATCATGAAATTTCTGCGAATCGCAAACAAGGTTACAACCAATGTACTTCCGTCAAATAAATGGCGGTCATCTCAAACAAAAGCAAACAAGCACAACTGAGAAGTTTAATTCCAAGTTCATACCATGTCGAAGGTAAAATTTTTTTGAGGATTTCTATGTAAAGTGACATGTAAAGGACCCGTTATCCACCCCGAGTACTCCTTTATTTTATAGAGCGGAGGCCATGCTAAAACGCCAGCTTTACGAAGTTAGTTACGTTTCCATCGTAAACTTCCTCTCAGTCTCAACTTGAGCGTCTCAAGTGTCTATAACTCATTAAAAGTTCATTTGCTCAGTTTCAGAAGCACAGCTTCAAGGAAAGCGAGAGGGTTGTTACCGCCAGAAATCCTTTCCAGAACACAAATATTGGAAGGTAAAGTGTTTTCTTTTACTCTATACATTTCGTCATTTGTCAAATTGATCGATGACATATGATATATCTCATATGACATGTAATGTATCTCTTGATTTCGTATTCACTATTCAGTATCTGTTATTATTTGTATGATAATGATGTCAGTGTATGTTTGTAAATAACCCTTTTTATAACTGATATTCTTATTGTATTAGGCCTGCTGTTTGTTTTATGATAACTCTTGCTAAATAACCGAACTATAGACGTCAGATTCGCGTGTGTGTGTGTGTGAGGGAGGGGGCATAGAATATACAATGCCACTAGTGTTCTGTGTGTGGCTTATAGACATAGTAATAGTAGACTTTTACTTTGATACAACTGGAAAAGAGACTGGAAAGGGACTGGAGAAATAACATTGTCTTACAGGAGGACAGGAAGGGACATCAAGGCGGGCAAAGTTATTCGTAAGACTTCTGGAGGCTTTGAGAATTTTGATGATTATTGGTCAGAATCAGGTAAACAAAATTTACAAATCATCAGTGAAAACAGTTACATGAAGTTACCCACTTTCTGCTAATTCCATGTTCTGGTAATACTGCTTCCATTTTCTGCTATAATTCAAGGTTTGCTGATTTGTCCATACTACTGTTGTTCCTTTATTAAGATAAATAGGATGACAGGTGAATTGCAGAAAAGTAAATGATTTCTAGAGTGAATGCTGTACAGCCATCATTCATAAAATATTCATTATCATATGTCCTAAATTAGAAAATTCTTGCCCACAGAATTAATACTGTAGTGGCAAGGTTAAAAGTAGGAAGAAACAAGTATAAACATTATAAAGCAGAAAATACTTTGTAGGGAAGAAGCAACGTAAGTGTGAAAAGATGGTTTAATCTGTACAATTTGGAGATTTTGTAGTGAGATTCCAATATTCTGTGCTTATCTCACAAACATTTTGCAAGTAAATTTTACTGTTAACATGCCTGTATGGTGAAGAGTCTTTTTGTCTACAGATGCAGATTTGACCAGGGATGGGACATTTGTAAAGCCTGATAACCCTGTGACGAAGCACCCAGACAATAGGGCTAGTGCAACTCAGCCAGTCAGTCATGTCACAGACTTTCGTCCAGAGAAAGAAGCCGCTTTGCTGCAAGAAAAGTCACAGGCTGCTTCACAGACTTTGTCACATTCTCACTCTCAGCTGGCTGGGGTTAGTTGGTTAGTTAAAGCATTGAAAGAACAACTGTGAGCTAATTGATAGTCGTTGAGAAATCCACACTTATTTGCTGGTGTGTCTTCCCTTCCAGTATTAGTCACCTGTGTAATGGTGGGTTGCTGGCCGATTGGTTGAATTTCAACTTCGATGAGCTGACCTAGCAGTCTTATTCAGTTAATTTGGCCACGTTCCAACCACACTGAGTTGACCCAGCCACTGCATAACTAACTGAAAACCTGCTATTTTTATAACTAAACTTACCATTATGTATTCCAATTTCTATGTCACAGAAGCAAGCATAGAGCAAAAATATCCATCCAGATTAGTAGGCAGACACTGCCTGCAGTATTGTCTTTAAGTATTGTGGGGCTTTGGGGAGCCTAACTTATGAATATGGACCTTGCTGTAGGAAACTTGCAGCCGTCTCATGCAGTGGTTATTGGTTGAGTCAACTTGGGGAGTTGGTATGGCTTCCAAGTCAACTGGGTTTGGTGGTTGTGTCAGTTTAGAGACCAACGTGAACTAAACACTTTTCTTCGACCCTTGCATAACAGATCAATGAATGTTGCCTCAGTTTAGAGGCAAGATGGATGGTAGCTAGACAGTGGCAGTGCTGCTGGCCTCAGTAATTGCATGCCCAAGTAGTTTGGTGGCGGTCACCTGTGGCACAGTTGCCTTCAGTCACCAGAAGCAAATACTGACCATTCCTGGCCAGAAAGGACTGCATGTGTCTGATCCACTTAACCTCAAGTTGCCCATGCTTTCTAGTTGTTAACTTTTTCTAGTTGTTAACTTGTCCACAGTATCAGGCTAATTGATTGCAGAAAGTTTATGGGAAGGAAGGTGCCAGCAAGAAATGGGGAAAATTTAGGTCAGTGGGAACATTGTAAGATCAAAGGAACACAGAGTTCTACAGATTGGTCTCAACTTGTTGCTTTCTACAGAGTTCTTCTAGTGAGTTATCAGAATGTGAAATTGTTGTCAGGGATGCTTGCTGAATAAAGCTGTCATTTGAATGATCCCTGGCTTGTCAGAGTGGAAAAATGGCTAAACCATCACAACCACTATGGGTGTAATGCTCTTGTATTGCTCACCACCATTACATTATTCAGCAATCATGAATTTTTTTTTAGTTCTTAACTCTAAACTGTTCAGTTTCATACATAAATGTCAGACACAAGGTATTTATTACCTTGATTGATTATATTGTGCACCCTGAGGATTTCATGTATTTGTCCTATGTTGTGTTTGTGTCGAATCCCAATTGTCAGTTTACGCTTAGTGAGCGAGCTGATGATATAAATTAGGGATTCGCTGTATGCACACGTGGTACACCAGGGGCTAGCCGTGTGAAGACTAGGGTCGTTTAAAAGAAAGGGATGGCAGATCTTTTTTGAAGATCTGCCACGTTCCTTACTTTCGACTCTCTCTTTGCTACGTGTTTGGGTACGGTAGGCTCCCTTGGTTGCATAAGTCAGCATACAGTTGTGTCTAGCGCTGCCAGTACTTTGTTGGGGTTGTCGTTTGACGATTTATAGCGCTCTGTCCTCATTTGTTCTTGATTGTATTTATTACACATAGTGGGTACTCCGTATGCTGATAGCATATGTTCTTATTCCTTGTTAGTTTGCTATTGACTCATGAGCTTGTATGTGTCAAAGGCAGGATATCGGGCTCAGGTGAAAAATGCCATCAATCCATTCAAGAACAGACAGATTGGGAGGAGAACAGGGAGAAATGTGAAAGCCAGCAAGAACATCAGAGTTCTGGAAGGAGGATTTGAAAACTTCGATGATTACTGGTCTGAGTCAGGTATGTTTCTTTACACCATTTTGAACAAATGCTTCTCCACATTTGGTAAGGATCACACGCAGCGCAAACAGTTGTGAGAAGGCAGTTAAGCAAACAAAAACTGTCATACTATTCTTTGGGCAGCAGCCAACACTACAGAAGAACAACTAACATGTCAATCACTTATAATATGGGTGGGAATTTTCTGCTGAGCGGCAAATTTCCATTGAGTTCTCAGTAAGTCTCCATGGGTAGGGGGGATGTTCTGCTGGAAAAATTCTACAAGGTACAAAAAGCAGTGGTTAGATTCCGACAAAGCAAAATGGGAAGCTACAGATGGCATTGCTCACATTACTCTCTCCCTCTTCAGGCTATTCATAGGTGGCTGTGAAGACTCAAATGGTTTGTGAGTTTATCATAATGTATTGTTGGAAATGATTTGTGAGTTGATCATAATGTATTGTTGGAAATGATTTGTGAGTTTATCATAATGTATTGTTGGAAATGAAAGTAATGTATATATCTTTGGTACAGTGTCCAGGTCAGTTGTACCATCCAGGTAGCGTGGTACAGTGTCCAGGTCAGTTGTACCATCCAGGTGGCATGGTACTGTGTCCACATCCAGGTGGCATGGTACAGTGTCCAGGTCAGTTGTACCATCCAGGTGGCATGGTACAGTGTCCAGGTCAGTTGTACCATCCAGATGGCATGGTACAGTGTCCAGGTCAGTTGTACCATCCAGGTGGCATGGTACAGTGTCCAGGTCAGTTGTATCATCCAGGTGGCGTGGTACAGTGTCCAGGTCAGTTGTATCGTCCAGGTGGTGTGCTACATTGTCCAGGTCAGTTGTACCATCCAGGTGGCATGGTACAGTGTCCACATCCAGGTGGCATGGTACAGTGTCCAGGTCAGTTGTACCATCCAGGTGGCATGGTACAGTGTCCAGGTCACTTGTACCATCCAGGTGGCATGGTACAGTGTGCAGGTCAGTTGTATCATCCAGGTGGTGTGCTACAGTGTCCAGGTCAGTTGTACCATCCAGGTGGCATGGTACAGTGTCCAGGTCAGTTGTATCGTCCAGGTGGTGTGCTACAGTGTCCAGGTCAGTTGTACCATCCAGGTGGCATGGTACAGTGTCCATATCCAGGTGGCATGGTACAGTGTCCAGGTCAGTTGTGGCATGGTACAGTGTCCACATCCAGGTGGCATGGTACAGTGTCCACATCCAGGTGGCATGGTACAGTGTCCAGGTCACTTGTACCATCCAGGTGGCATGGTACAGTGTCCAGGTCAGTTGTATCATCCAGGTGGCGTGGTACAGTGTCCAGGTCAGTTGTATCATCCAGGTGGTGTGCTACAGTGTCCAGGTCAGTTGTACCATTCAGGTGGCATGGTACAGTGTCCATATCCAGGTGGCATGGTACAGTGTCCAGGTCAGTTGTGGCATGGTACAGTGTCCACATCCAGGTGGCATGGTACAGTGTCCACATCCAGGTGGCATGGTACAGTGTCCAGGTCAGTTGTACCATCCAGGTGGCATGGTACAGTGTCCAGGTCAGTTGTACCTGCATGTGCTGCTGGGTCGGCAGTGTGCATACTGCAGATGCTGTTACCCTCAGGCTAGGGTAATGAAGTCTCCTCCTCACAGTTCCATATGACATTCTAGTCCTATTCACATGCTGAAGGCCTTTTAGAGCTGTGTAGGGGTGCAGAAGAGGTAATGAGCATGTGTGATGTGAGCCTGTCTTTCTGCTGCGAAGTGGTGGGTTATCTACTGCTGTGTCCTCCTGAGACTGTTCCTGTGGGCCAGTCTCGGAGTAATGTCCATGAAATCAAACTTTGGGAAATGTTAAGCTGTTGCCAGTTGGTGCTGAGAGGCCCCAGTTTGCAACATTCCCACTTCTGTTGCCATGTCCGTGTTGGGGAGACATCTCTTAAGTAGTCACAAAGTCATGGTATACCTGTCCTCAGAACTGCAGTGATACTGTTCTTTACCCATTGCCATAACAAGTTTTCACCTAAGCACTGTTCACATCTATTTTTAGGGTCACGAACACATCTGCATGGATGCACACTTTTCACTTTGTGAATAGTGTACAGTGAACAACTAATCAACTAATGATTGCATTGTCATTGCCATACATTATTTCTCCAAGTCATGAAAACTTTTTTTTAAGGTGTGTTGAACTACAAAGTAATCCTCACCAAATGGAGAATAGCATAATTGATTCTTATACCATGGTTTACAACCCTGTTGCAGTGTGTGCTTGTATGCATGCAGACTAGCATGCGTGATGGGTGATGAGTATGTGGTACACACACTTGCATATGGTGAAGGTGGTGGTGGTGGTGGGGGGGGGGGAATACGATTGAGTCTCGTGGGAAAGATGGTGCATGTGTACCAGAAATGCATGGATGGTGATTGGGTAGAGGAGTGTGAATGTGTATTACAGACATCGCTATTATTATCAACATTTTCACTAATGTTATTAGTGATATTGATTTCAAAGAAGTATTTCTAGAAGGGAGTTTTCCTTGCATACAATAACTCTGACCTAGTTTTTTTTTTTTTGATATTTCAGATGCAGACAGCATGGTGTCGTTCTCACACTCTGTTCCCACAGACAAGGTGACAGTGTTCAGAAGAAAACCTGCTTGTCCTTCTTGTTGTGCATTCATATTTATTTTACTCATTATGTTTTGTAATTTTTTGTGCATCAACATTTTCAAATAATATAGCAGTTTTAGAATGTGAAAACAACTGAGTGTTTGTATCAAAAGTTGACTAGTTATTAGGAGTAGGGCTGTAACAAAATGATTTTGTGTTATTGCATTGATCAGTAGTTAGGTTATAGAATTTGACAGTAGTCCGCACCAGTGTTGTCAAATTGTTGGAATGGTAGTGTCACAGGATAAGTCGAGATGGAAGAGATGTTTTCTCATAGCTCAACTTTTTGTTTTTGATTGCAGGGGCATGTAGATGGAGTTGCAGGCATTCCAGTGGGAGGATTCTCAGGTGAAAATACATCAGAAAAGGTTCCTTCAAGTGACAAAGAGAGCATTTCAGCTTCTCAGATGGCTGCTTCCAATGACGAGGACACTGCAAGCCAAGGCACACCAGAAAAGGAACTCTTGAGTCATAACGTTGCACTTGGCCAGCTCACCACTTCCAACGATGAGGACTCTGCAAGCCAAGGCACAGCTGATATGGAGGATGACCCTGTTCAGCAGAGGTCAGGTGGAGGTTATGAGATTGAGACTATGCAGGTGGAGGTGGCAGGTGAAGAAGAGAATGTTTACGAGGAGGCCATTAAAGAAGATACAGTGTCCAAGAGAAGTTCCGTTCTGAAGATGATCATTCACCAGGAATTGCACCCACAAAAGCTTTCGGAAAAGGGCAGGAGCAGGACTAAGGTTGTGGAAGACGATAAAATTAGCGCAAGTTCTCAAGCTGAAGACGAAGACGCAAGCACCAGCGAGATGGTGGGTAACCATGGCACAGACACAGAGAGCCAGGACAAGTGCAGCTGCAGCGAAGCTGAGGAAAGCACGTCAGCAGGCGTGGACTGCCCAGCATCGGATGCTGACGATGTTCTCGTTCAGCAGGTCAAGAAGCAGATGTTGCCAGAAGGTGGAAGTTCAGAACATGACTTACGGGGGGCAGCTGACAAACAGGGGACAGCATGCAAGCAGACAGACTTGCACCCTTCTGAGGTCCTGCCGCAACATTTTGTAAGAGAAAACTATTATAAAAGTCATCAGAAGGCTGACAAGAACTCTGTGAAAGAGCCTGTGTCCTCGGACAGTACAGCCCACAGCAAAGAGAGTGCAACTTTCAAGCCCATTAATGTAGACGCTGCTAAGAGAGGGAATAAAATAGCTGATGAAGAAGCTGAGAAGGAAAATGAAGTGGTGACCGAGAGTCAGACCGAAGGAGAGGAGGAAGAACCCACACGGCTGCCCACGAGCAGTCAGTCCAAAGTCCATGGTAACGTTACCAAAATCAGTAGGTTTGCATGAACTTGTGCATGTTTGGGTAAGGACTACATATTTTTGAATGCTAGCAGTAGCACGCATGCTTGTATGATGTTACAAAAAAATATCAATGTTTTGGAAGACATGATTTATTGCCAGTACTGATTAGCATTTGTTAATTTCTGAAATTGTGTTCTTAGCATGGAATCTCCCGATCTGAGTTTGAAGTAAAAGGTTGACCTGATAAAGCACAGGCCCCAGGGTTGCTGTGAGGAATTTTTAAGGCTGCCTGCAAAGATCCATTTCAAATGATGCATCTGTGTTTCCAGAGGCGGCTGCAGAGAAATCCAGTCTGCATAATCAGAATGCAACATCATACCCTTTGCAGCAGTCTGGAACTTCACAGGTAGCATTTTTTTCACTTTTCATTGTGAAGTTCATATGGTTAAGACTGGAAATTCCTTTCATTAGCATGTGGCAAATTTCGGGCTTTTTTCACATCTGAGCATCTACCTGCATTTATCATTGACTTAACTAAATGATTTTTATTGCTATTGTTGTTCATAGCTTACTGCAAATGCAAGCCCTTTGCCCACATCTCAGAAGTCATCAGTCTACCTGTCAATTGCTGGTGATGTCACAGGCTCCATTACCTGCACTGAACAGAATGCCATCCTTACCCCACAGCGACGTCTTTTTGGCACCCGCAAAAGGCAGGCGCTCTCTGCAAAATTTTGCCCTAAAACTGATACCAAGAACTTAGGATGAAGTCAGATTTCTCAATAAGCATTTTCCTCAGTCGTTTGTGGACCTCATTCATTACTAAAATTTCTGCTGAGTACTGAATACAGTGATTCAAAACATTCCTTCAAATGAGAATAACATGGATGCTTTCCTCTGAATACACAGATTGTCATATGCTGAGAGTCCCAAAAAAGTTGAAAAACCTGTTGCAGCTGCACAAAAACAAAGGTAAATATGCATGATGTTCATGGTAAAGGTATGAGATGTATATATTATATAAAAACCTCTGTATTATTTTACATTTCTCACTCTCATTGCTGTCAGTTGTAAGCCATAAATGATGGAATTTCGGAAATATTGCAAAAATCTTTTAAAAATCACCTGCATATGTTTTTTGATTACTTATATATTTCTTGTAATCTTTTAATGTGCATTTAAATCTTTATAAATGAGAGCATAAATTGGTAGAGCATGGTTGGACAAACGATATGATTTTGATGAATTACATTTTCAGACTAGGTACCACATATCTTCTGTTCCTTTGCTGGAGTTAAGTCATTATTAACCTAGACTGTTGGTTTTATTTGTGACCCTTAATAGAACTGCAAAATGTATGTGTTTGAAATTGTAAAGTTGAAAAGAGAAGGGGTCTTTGCTTTCTAGTGCACAGTCTTGAAATGCTGTTTGCTGTTCATTCGAAATTGTATTTAATAGGCAGATGTGGCCTTCATCATCCCCCATTATTGAAGCTCAAGAAGAGTGCAAAACTTCTAACCATGTGCTTGGCAACCAAAAGCAAGAAGTGAGCAGTAAATCTGCACACAGTGTCATATCTGAAGTTGGCGTGTTTGTCTCCCTGACAAGCCAGAGCGTTGGTGGGTCGTTAAAGAACACACTGATGTTTTCTGATGAAGATGATGACTTTAATATTCTGGATGTCAGCAAAGTCTACAACAGAAGTGTTGACAAACGTACAAACAAACAAAACCAGAAGAAAAGAAATGCACAGAAGGTTACGGCTAAACAGGAGAAGCAAAACCAAACAGGACAAGAGGTCGCTACTGATGGCAACGTTCCCACCAAGAGACGGAGAAAAAAAACAGATGGAGTACAGACAGAGGCTCCCACTGAACTAAAAGTAGAGAAAAAGAAAACAGCTCTGCAGAAGAAAGTGCTGGCCAGTTCAGCCACAAGAGTGAAGGGATCTAGCCAGGAATCTGTGATAGGTCAAACAGCGGAGGATGTGGAGGGTGACGAATGTGAATCAGAGAGGAGGGTAAAGGAAAAGTTTGCGGAAGGTGACACTTCTGTAGAGATTACTTCTGAGGACATCGATTCTGAAGTTGCGTCTAACAAAAGTACTGCTAAATCAAAAACGTCTACTAGAAGGAGACGAAAATCAGCATCTTTTGTGGTGCACAAGAAGAGAAGATCAGCGAAGGCTGTTTTATCCAGGAAAAAGGCTAAAGGCAGAAAGCAAGAGGTAGAGTTGGAAGAGAATGGTCCAGAAGCAGAAGATGCATTGGAAGGCAAAGATAAGGGCAATGGAACCAGAGAAATTTGCCTGGATGGTGGGGAGGCTGCTAGCGGGAGGCCTCGGGTGCACCCAGAAAATCCCCCCAGGACACAGATAAGTGAGGTGCACCCTGATAACATCAGTGAGAATGCTGAGGAAGCAAAAGCTAAAGAACTACTCGGTGTTTTGACGCTGTGCAAGACTAGCGGTGGAAGAGCTAGGAAAATGAAAGTGGCTGACAGAAGAGCTGTGGCCTCTCGGAAAGAATCTTTAAATGCTGAAGCCGTGTCTCCTGCACAAAGATGCATTCCTGAAGATCCTCCTACTCCCACAGTAGGCAGAGGTCAAAGCAGCCAAGTTCAGACAGCTGCACTTCCACGGCGCAGTTCTGTGGGGAGACGAAGACTGTATAATGCCAGCGAGGTAAATATGGTGGAAGATAGTGTGGGCTGGGAAGGGAAAGACGTGGCAGATGCTGGGAGTCTGTTCCATGCTGGAGATGTACCTTTCCAGAAAAATGTGCCCCTGGTTTCTAAAACGAGACAGAGTCAGAGAGCACAAGATGGGAAGGCTAGATTTGTATCCAGAAAGTCTGGAATAATGTCTGAGCCTAATACAGGAGATGACAGCAGCACGGGCAAAGAGAGACCGTCGGAGAGTCATCAGACGTTACAAGGAGGGGATGCAAAAAGCACCAAGCAGACAACTTTGAACTTGAAAACGAAATCCAGTTCCCAGGCTGACCCAGGTGTCAGAGTGAGTGAAGGCAAGATGCAGCTCCACAAGAAGGGTAGGCAGACTCCCAGCCAGGTTGCCGACGGTGTTTCAGAAGATGTAAACCACGAGGAAGCAGGCATGGCAGAACCTGAACCTGAGAGGCCAGACCTCTCCGACAAAGGTATCGTCTCCTCTATAGTTACGTAAATCTTAACCCACAGTTTAGGTTTTTTTCCAAAGCACTTTTTGGTGATAAATGCATAATTTGCAAAACCTCAACTTTTCAGGCCTTGTTGCTAGTTGTTATGGATAATGTGTTCCGAGCAATGTGTTTGTACTGTGTATGCTGTGGTGGCCCTGTTGACAGAGACTGCAGTGTTATCTAGCACCCCAGTCGTGTCGCAGCTTCACTGCCTGGACATACCTGACTCTGCACTGAAGAGTGGTATTTCCTTCCGACGAATCAGCTATCTCCCTTCAACCAGAGCACGGGGCAAGCGCTCCAGACGGAAGCTTGTGGAGGATGGTCAGGACTATCAAGATGATGTTATCTGCTCTCCTCACCTAGGTAAATGTTTCTTGCCCTCGGCCTTGTGGTTTGTGGCCACTGGGATTTTTCCATCACGTTTTTTTGCCAAAAGTTTTACCCAACATTATCTAGGAGCAAAAGATTAATTCTAAAGTCAGATTTTGAACTTCATTTCATAAAACTGTGATCTGCCTTTTGTGTTTCCCCCACTTTTCCTGACTCCAGTGACATCGCAAACCCACCCCTCTCCTCCCTAGGTAATGACAAGATTTTTCCAAAGTAATATTGGAAACTTTTTCCTTCAGGCAAGTATGCCAGAACAGAGAGTGGTATGGAAGATTCCCTGCAGGCAAAATGTGTTGCTGCAGGGGGTTACAATGGTCAGTTGCTGACATCATGTTTGGTCCCACCAAACACCACAACGCGTAGAAACAAGGACCGGCGAGTCACCATCAGCAATACTGTTACGGAACACCATGTTTCTACCACAGGTGAGACAAATGTAGTCTGAAGTAGGTAACTGCCACCAAATAATCAAGGCCATAAAGCAGATATAATTGTTGTTTAATCCCAGTTCAGGTATTAGCTCTGTGTATTCACATGGCATAGATCCATGCATACTGTTGATGGCACACAGGTCTTCGCATGTTTAAAAAATATATTGCTAATAAACTAAAACACTTGCAGTAATATACTTTATTTGGAAGGATCAATTCTTGGACTTTAAAACTCTTGAAAAATTTTTATTGGAAAAGTTTAAACGCTACTTACCATTTGGTGTTGAATGTTGTTAACTAATAAGAAAACAAAATCCACGCGTCACTGCTTGCCCACTTTCGACATCTCTAAACTGTATAATCACTTTCTGACATTGACTAAAATCAAAGATTTAGTATTTTCTCTGAATTTTCAGCCTAAATTATATTTAAAGTATCTTTTACTACCAAACTTGATTTTATGTAAAATCTTTTCCATCAGGCAGCTATTTCTTGTGAGTTACATAATTGTAAAGTTCTGATTTAGGAAACAAGGCATAATTTAGTCTCTAGTAAAATCATTTCCAATATGTATAACCTTTGGAACAGAGGTATATATAGAGACATGATGTTGAAATAACTTTCATACAGTGAATATTATTATTGTATGATCAGAACACGAAGGGAGCACAACTGTACTTCCCAGCATGTCTGCTTCTCCTGTACATTACCATCAGATGCATTTGTCATCATCGTCACCGCAAAAGTGTTGCTGGGAGCAAGATAAAATAAGTAAGAATTGCCAGCTGCAGGTTTGTGAAGGCAGTCTTACTCTGTCCTCTGTTGTGTGTGTCGGGAAGAAAGAACAGGAGGAAAAATGAAGTTGATAGACCCTTCACAGAAAATTTTCCCCAGATTCCAGTCTTTCTTTCTCTCTCTCTCTCTCTCTGCATCAGGGCTTCAAACATCCTCGCTTTTCTGCACTTTTCCTCTGCCAGCACAAGTGGTTCCGCCTTTAAACAAATCCACTTCTCAGAAAAATTGACAATGTTTTTACAAAAAAATAATTTGTCCCTGCCCTTTCTTTAATGTCATGCAGAACCTATGAATATTACTATATGTAATGTGTGCATTTTTTAAACTGTCATGGTACATTCCATTGCTAATTATGCATAATTGTAACAAAAGCTTCAATGTATGTGTCCCTTTCACATACTGCATATTTTGTGTGTCTGTTAAACTTGGTATTTTTTCGAGTGAATTTCCTCTCTTTTTAAGCCTGGTTTTTGAAGCCCTGCTGCATGTGTAGTTTGTGTGCACATGAGTACCTACTAGGATTTGAACCACTTCATTGAAAAGAACTGCTGGACCAAAGATGGGAATGTAGAAGTAAATTAGTTTTCATGCTTTCTGATTAACAAAATCACAGTTTTGTCCTTATCATTTTGGTTTTCTTTTCTGACACGCACTCATCAACTCCACAACCCCAGTGTGCAGGATGAATAATTGGGTGCACAGTGTACTTGTTTTCACAGAACTACATCCTTGTTTTTAAAAAAATTGAAACAGTGATGGACGTTTAACAGCAATTTTCATTGGAAACAGGAACTCATTTGAATGTTAACTGTTTCTGCAGTTCCCCCAGAAGAGAACCTTGAGGGTCTGAGGCGGTCTCAGAGAACACGGGTCAGGCCACTTGAATGGTACAAGAACGAACGCATCGTTTATGACAGGAGGTTATCTGGTGAGATACACTGTAGAAGAATTTTAGCTAGGTTTTGTATGAAAAAAAAAGATCAGTACAAATCATGGTTCCAAAAAATGTTTTGGAAGTAGATTCAGGCTTAAGTTCTATTGATGAACAGCAGGTTCATAGGGTCCTGTTGGGTCCTTTAAAGGCCTACTTGAATTAAAAATGAAACTTCGTGATTTAAAAGAACTATACTGGAGCATGCCGAATGCGGCTTTGACTCATCAGTCTCTCGTCTCTAAGTCACATGTAAAACGTTAGTGGGCTAGATAGGTTCCAGTACTGTCAGTATTTCAGATTCTGCACTGATAGCATTGTGTGGCTTGTTGAATGAAGCTGTTGCTCCCCAGCTGCTGGAATGTCACATCCCACTGTATGTATGGTTGAATATGTTCTTATCTGCACAGATGTTGATAAACAGGATTTAAAATCTCTTACGTCAGTCGGTGCACTCCCACTTTTCCACTCGTGTTTAATGTACCCGTCTGTCCTCACCAGCAGTGTATGCAGACCCTCTATTAGTAAGAGTTACTCTGACCAGAGAAGACCATTTAATTTTATCATGACTGGTACTTAATACTAGGACCATTATTTAGTTTCCAGTTATCCTTTACCTTCTTTGTTAATCGCATTTCAAATACTTTAGTTAATCTTTACTTGCAGGTCTAACTTGCTGCTGAAGTGACAGAGTTGCTTGTTACATTGTACTTGTATTTTGTGACCAGGTGTGGATGGATTTGTGTGCATTTGCTTCTCAGTGTTTTCTGCCTTTACATAGAAAATATTCCAAGAGCCTGCAAATAAATTAAGATGTGTACTTCTTTGCTGACTGCAAGTTCTAGTGTCAACACTTATTATTCAAAGCTATATGTGGCTCCTCCCTCTTATTGAAACATCCGAAATTACTAGATATTCAGCTTCAAGTTGATCAAAGTGTTGTCAAGCAGAAAAAATATTTTAAAAAAAGCTTCCCGTTTGAAAGCACTTTAACATCGGTAGTGGCACTGTCTAAAGCCCTTCCATTTCCTTTCATGGTTGTCACATTCTGTGGTTCAGAATCTGGTTCTACTTGTGTGAATTCTGTCAGAATGTAAGAACCCAGCTAAGAACAGTATTTATCTGTGTTAGTGTTATTTTACACTTTTTTTAACACTATTTTACATTATGTCAAATGTCCAAATGTTAGTCTTCTCGCTGACCACCCCCCACCCCCCGCAGAGAGAGAGAGCTGCGTTTTTCTCTTGTCAGGAAAGCCCCTCTGACTTTCTTAACGGTTGGCAGTACAGTGAATATAGGTCCTGCTGCTGAATTCACGATTGGTGTAGTTGCCCCCTAACCAGTACGATTGTGGCTGAAAAAAGAGATGAAAATACTATAACTCCAACAAAGGTACTGGCAGCGCTATACATAGCCGTATGCAGACGCATGTGACCAAGGGAGCTTATCGTACCCAAACACCTAGCAAAGAGAGGAACTAAGTTCCTTTCTTTCGGCCCTCTCTTTGCTACATGTTTGGGTACCTTTGTTGGAGTTATCTTACGATAATTAAGCGCTAGTCCTCATTTGTTTTTATTAATGAAAATACTATGGTCATTATCTTATGTACGCTTCTACGTCCCCAGCAGTAGCCACGATCGAATTCAATCCAGAATCAAACTAAAACTTGTGTAGTGTGTATCCAGTGCCAGTCACACTTGTGCACTCGCCTACTTCGCAGTACAATCCTTAAGTTTCTTTTCTTCACCGCCGATTCACATCGCGCGTCGTCTGCTACTGCCATGCCCTGTCCATCTTTTGACGTCACAGTTCTAAGGTCAGGGACGCGTCATTTTCGAAGTGGGGCTCAGAGCCCTCTAGTGGTATTTTTTTAAACTGCGTGATATATTTGTCCGGTTCTAATCCTGTCATTTTTGTGAATTAGCAATAAAGATTTTTTGGGCGGAGTTTCATTTATAATTCGAGTAGACCTTTGAAATAATTTTGAAATGTCAAAAAAGGCCTTTAATTCTGCTTAAAGGTATTATTTAATTTTATTAGGTCCTTGGGAGAAGTTTTAGGTGCTTTATTCTAGAGCCCCCTTTAAAAAAATTTTAAAACTTCCATCAAGGGAGATAAATAAGGCCTTAACGAGGGATAGGAAAATAAAATATTTATGCTTATAATTTTTGCTCTTGTTAAATATCCCTTGTAAGGCCTCAACTTTGGGCAAGCCCCCCCCCCATAAACTAACTCGCTTGCACAATATTTATGTTGATATTACATCCACCCGCTGCGGATTTTGTTGTTTTGTTGAACTTGCATGGGCGAACGGAAAATAAATTTTGTATTTCAAAAAAAAAATTTTAATTTTGTATTTCAAAAGCAGAAAGGGCATAAGGGATGAAACGAACGTTGTATCGCACACTGGCATTTGTCCTTTTGCATGTATTTCATTGAAAAAAATAAAAAGAACGCTGTTCCATATGACAAGCACAGACGATGCTGACGAAAAGTAATTTGCAAAACGACAAAGTCAGGACAGCCGAGCGCGCGTTCAGCCTCTGCATTATGGCTGGATCAGTGGATGTTAGAGGCTTAGAGCAAGGAGAGTTACCATAGTTACGAATGATTTGCACTAGGATAGATCGAAGTTATGCTTACGGTGTAAGCCTCGATAGATTTTCACGTTGTTAGGTCTGTAATAATTCTAAACCCAAAGCCCCCCAAAGCAAAAGTCAAACTGCTTTAGATCTATTATTAAGATGTTCGCAGTAATATCTTGGCGCTAGGGGACTGATTGTGAAGGTATCGACTATTGATCGTCTATGACGTAATCTTAAAGAATAACGAAGTTCCTGGCTGAGCTGTGTGTCGTCAGTGAACCTGAATATTGGCATATGACTTGCGATATGACAGTCATCCTCAGACTTACAGACCAAATGAGTTATGTGGTAAAAACATCTGTCGAGTTTGTCGCCGAGTGTTGCGGGAGGGGTGCGTGTTAGAGATTGTAGAAACATTTCAATGGCCCAAGGAACACGTCAGATCGGAATCGACACAAGGGTAAAATTAACCAGACCACTATCACTTTTCTGTTTTACTGTATTTAGATGCATCATAATACCATATAGCGTTGGGTTGCATGAACGGGGG
>SMGT01008601.1:77307-91443 GCA_004794575.1 Lanistes nyassanus
GGGGGGGGGGGGGGGGGGGGGGGGGACGTTCACAGGGTGGTAGGGAAGAAGAGCAGTATGAAGGATGCTAAGAGGATTGCTTACAATCAACAGAACTGCAAGATTTGGGGCTTTAAACTGTTACAAGTACTTCAGTTACCCCTCTGCCCCCACAAAAGGCTGCAGATCCCGGGGCCCTGTCTTTCAACTTTTTTCCTATGCAGTTTTCTAACCCCTTCTCCGTGGACACCAAATTATTCAAACTGTTATTGGGTATATATTCTTATTAAAATAAAATAAGTATCAACACAAATTTGCAATAAGTGGTCTGCATGCATTTGATTCCTGCTAAAAGCAGTTTTATGGAAGGCGAGAAAGTAAGTTGCTTTACCTGTCTTAGTGTTTTTAAAATGAAAATATGTTAATTGTAACTAATACAGATTATAACTTAAGCATTTTGGAGTATTTAAGAGCAGCAATGTATTTCATTGAAAAAAAGAAAGCAAGACAATGCACTTTAGAAGGTCCTTTGGAAATTCAGAGGGGTCCTTTTAAGGTCCTTTATTTGAGACATGCCATCTGCCTGGGAACCCTGAACACTCTGATTGAAGTGCAACATCATTAGGCCTCATATCCATAGTCAGTTTACCTGCCGTTAAACTCCTAAACATGGTAGCAATACAATAAGTAGAAAGTAATTCACAGGTGAATTGGAGTACAATGCACAAGCTTCTGAGATGCTCAAGGTTATAGACTGACAGGTGCATTTTGACTTGGGGATATCTGACATTGAGGCGAAATGTTTTTTGCATGCATGTGATCTTTGGGTCAAGACAGTATAACTGAGGGCACAAACTATGCAGTGTGGAGAAATGACTGGCCAGTGGCCGCACAGTGTGGCTGTGTTTGTCGAATGGCTGAATACAGGAAAGATACTGTGCGAAGCAGGGATAACGGTAACCACAACTGGACACCCATGAGTGTTAAAAAGAACAGATGTTCTGATTTTTCATTTAAACCTTTGATATTGTACTTGACAAGTTGGTGTGTGCAAGGTGTGTCTTCAAAAGTCTATCCCATATAGTGCCTGAATTGTAAGACATCCCGTAGGTGCTTGTGAATACAGCTAATGTTGAAAAACACCCTTGTTATTGTAGTTAGCAAGGTTAGTGCAGGTACTGATGGGGAGAGCTCCGTTACATTTTCCACTGGGTAGGAAACCCAACTAGGCATGCCTAAGGGTCAGGTACACCTCTGGCTTGCCAGTACCCAGCAGATGGCTAACTTACCCAATCTGGACAGGCTTAACTGCTTGGTAAATCTGCTTCATGATTATAGGCCCTGAAGGTAGTTGGTAGGAGGAAGGAGGGGGGGGGGCAGGGAAAAGCTTTCCATAGAAGTTTTTAATGCATACTGTAGATTTTTTGAAAGACAAAAACTATTTTACTAGGGTGTTTTGACAAGAAAAGATACCCTTGGGTTTGGAGAGACTGTGTTTAACACTGTAAGCTTTTGCATTCTTGGTCACAGGCGCAGTGATCGTAGCTGTGCACCCATCAAATGAGAAGCTCTACATGCAGCAGGAACATCTGAAGCGCAGACGGAGACGACAAGCAAATTGTAAGCTACAACTTGTACAAGTTTCTGCTGTCCTACTAATTTTTTTGTGTTTGTTTCAGTAAGTTGCTGCACAGAAAATATTTGTGATCAGTGCCTTTTTTAATATCACTTAACAGATGTGCACATTGTCACAAACCAGTAGGGGAACTTGTGGAACCATATTCACTTGAATCTTCTAGGAATGAGATGGTTGGCTGGTGGATGAGAGGGTGGGTGGCTTGGGTTGGGTTATGTTTTGCTTTGGTTGGTGGGTTTGGGTGGTTGTGTGGGTGGGTGTGTGGAGCAGCGTTTCCACCTCATCACGACATGGTGAGTTTGCACAATAGAGATATGGAGTCCTTTTACAAAATCATGCACTGAAACAACCATTATTGATACAGTATCCATAACGATAACCTGTTTCAAGTGTAACCATCTTTATCAGATTACTGCTGGACCGTCAAGTTGTTTAGACAAACTAATCCTAATGGAAGCTACTGTATAGTCTGGTGGGTGGGGGGGGTGGCAAAGCATTGGAAATTATACTCCTCAAAACAAGTCGTTTGCAGTGCGAAGGTGGATTTGTACAAATAGGTTGGGTAAGAAGAATTCCGATATTTCACACTCTGTTCTTGCTAGGCCTGTCTGAGTCGTGCTTGTGCTGGATGCCTCTTGATAGTCTGCTCTGTGTCTGCTGGCAAATAGCTGCTTCTCATTTAGTTGATTCTGTACTAGTGGTCCTGTCTGTGCAGTGGCACACAAGAAGTCCCAGTCTGGTAAAACAAAACTGTCCAGGCGTTTGTCTGTCCACGCCAAGATTCCAGAAGAACTGGAGGTAACCGGAAGCACAGAGATACCTGTGATTCATCCAGACACGCAGGAGGAGGTGCTGATGGGTAAGCGTTCACGGTCTGTAAACAGTAAAAATTGTCTCCTATCAGCACAGTGAACCTGGCTGGTATGGGTAGGAGTCTGTGTGTTAGCAACAGTGCCTGTTGTCCACCCAGGCGTAAGTTCATGGTATGAATATGGGAAGACATGACTATAACAGTATAAGAACTTTTTTGAGTATGGATAGGGAGGTATTAGGAAGAATATGCTAGAATAATAGCAGTAGTAATGGTTTTACACAAACACACACACACACACTCTCTACATGAAGTATGCTTGCTTCCTCTCGTCCTTTCCGTATATGATTAGTACATCACATTGTAATTTAATTGGCTGCACAGCAAACTTAATGGGAAAACTTTTTTGTCCCTTCCCAGCCTGTTTCAACCCTGCTGAAGGTGCAGTGGTGATGGGTCCCCAAGGCAATGACCCTTCACCTGCTGACCCTTTCACTTTGAAGCTGCTGACACAGCAGAAGTTGTTTACAACGGGGGTCTTGACTCTTGCGCCTTTGTCTGAAAAACCATTGCAGAGGGCTATCAGCACAGCTGTGGTATGTTGGATGCAAACATATTAGAGCTATGTGGACCCTTAAAATGTATCAATCTAAAGATTTAAAACTGTAAGATTATTCTGAAAGCCCTGTGGTTACTTGCTTGACAGCTGGAGCAAACTTATGTGTGGGGTGGGCAGGGCGTACTGCCAGTCCAACTGCCTTCTGCTTATTTCATGGGTTTGCATTTTTCAGTTTTGCATTTCTGTGCTTTGTGTTGGTAAAGATTCAGTGTTGCTTTAGGTGGGTGACTTTTTCATTGTTGCTTTTATGTGTTTCTTCATTCCAAAAGCAGTTTGCATTGTGAAACTCCTTGCAGGTGTTTTCTATCACCTATGGGAAAGTCATCATAACCATCAACAGAGCCACAAGCATTCTTCAAACAGGCGACCACTTCTTTGTCCCCAAAGGTGAGAATCATTGAACACTCTTCACTCAGGAGATTGGGTTATGTGTAGACTAGGTTTGCACCATACATAGTGTTCCCCAAACTGGACACCCTGGTTGTAGTTGTCTTTTGAAGGTCCAGTTACAAGAAATTGAAAATTCTCTGCTTCCTTTTAAAACCCTGGCATTATTGTATAAACTGGGAAACTACAATAAATAGATGCTGTGCTTAAAGGAAAAGTTTTTGTTGGCACTATAATGAAATCGCTGGTTACATTTCTTTCAGGCACGGTGTACAGTGTGCGGAACTTGCGAGATGATGAGGCCATCCTGACATTCACTAACATCCTCCTAGACATGGTTCAGGAGGCGAGCAAAGTCACTTGTGAGCCCCTACCTTCCTGAATCTGCACTGGTGAATGTAGATGTTCTCCTGAGCTGTTTAGGTGTATATGGGTAAAAACACCCGCTTTCATGTGTACATATTGGTGTGCAAACTGCTGTCTGTATGGTGTGGTCTGGAAAATGGCAGACAGCCAAGTTTGGTGACATCTAGTGGGACCCTTGATCCGTATTCACTCTGCGTGCCTGACAAGAACAGTGGGTGTGGTCCACACATCCCTACTCTCCGAGTGTTGTCAAGGGGATCACTGGTATCAGACTGCTCAGGCTGAACCCCACTCTGCTGCTTGTGGTTTATAGTAAGACTCCAGTACACATACAGGAGAGACTCTGCTTACTTGCAACTTCTTTCCACCCTTGCCTATAATTCAAGGTATATGGACATTGTTAATGTAATCCAACTATTGTTTTTTATGTGCCATCGTTATAGTGCTTACATAAATCATTATTTGAGGATGAGGAAATGTGACACTTTGTTCCTAAAGGCTAGGATTTATTATCAGTTACCCCAGTTGTTGCATTGCATACCTTGGTAAAATGTCGGTATGTAGTGTGTACAAGATGTTTTGTGGTGTGTACGAGATGCTGGTGTTTGGTATGTACAAGATGCTGGTATTTGGTGTGTACAAGATGTTGGTATATGGTGTGTGCAAAGATGTTGGTATGTGGTGTGTACAAATGAGAGGACCAGGATCTTCATACTGTACACGTGACTGGCTGAAGAAGCCTGGCCAGACCATGCTGTCTTGCCTGTACAGGTAATAAGTGTGGTCTCTCAACTGCATCATGTGCGCAAATGTAGCAGGGTTTACAAATAAACATGGAAAGCTTCAGCAGTTAAGCTGTACATAATGGCACAGTATTTTGGTTGCATACAACTTATATAAACGTCCATAAATCCTGCATCACTGTATAAAAAAATGTACAGTTACATATGCATGTTTGTGCATGTACGTATTCATGGAGTCATATTCAAATTAAATGAATCGTTTGTGGCCTGGCTTGTGCAAGGTCTAAAATAGGCAATGTTTATTGAGGAAAAAGTGCAGCTTTCTGAAGGTTAGTGCTTCAAATAAGAGCTGCAGTGAGACTTGCAGTTCCAAGCATTGGGGAAACATTTGTTTTTGTCAGTGTACAGTCGACTCCATGCTGTGTAGATATTTGACTGATCCTTTCCCAGAACTTCTATGTATGCATTTCTGGTGCACTGAAAGGCTCAAATGATACAGTAAAGGTAGAAATCAAGGTGAGTACCGTAAAAAAAACTGATACATGACAACACATTGTCTTTGTGTGTGCCTCAGGATCTGGGAGCCTTTAGAATTTTGATCTTAAGAAGACTTGAAAAGATTTTGGAAGTTCTCTTACATTACATTAATTCTGTTGAAAGTAGCAAGTAGAAATTAATATGTCAAGCTGGATGGTGAATAAACAGTATGCGTTGTAATGGGATGAAAGTTGAAGCAAAGATTTTGACAAGGATTGACTTTGCTCCTGTATAAAAAGTAAAGCCTATTGACTTGGCCCCTGTATAAAATGTAAGGCATAGATTTTGACGAGGATCAACTTAGCCCCCTGGATAAGAAGTAAGGCATGTTGACAGCTTTTGAAAAAGCACTATTTTTTCTGTCTTGACTTTGGAACTAATATATCTCACACACAGAAAATTTAAAAAAAAAAACCAAATGCAGTGTTCTGAAAGGTTGCTTTAACTTTAAAGAAAGTGCAGTACAATGAGAGCATGATGCATCACATCAGCAATGCACACCTTTAAAAAAATCAGCTGGGAGGTATTTCAAAGAAAAGCAAGGTACATGTATACGAAACAAATAGGAATGATGAGCTCTTAGAAATAATAGTGTGAAGTAAGCTTCATCTTACCCTGTTCTAAGCTGTACATATGCACCATGATATAGCTTGCAGAAAACATTCAAAATGAAGGTACATTTGGGTCACAGATTTTGTGAGACTTTTAAAGTCTTAGAAACACTGAGATCTTAAATTATGGTCTACTTACAGCATGTTAAACACAGTACCTTTGCTCCCCAAAGTTCTATGGAGGTGCCAAGCAGGCAGAAAATTATACATAATAAACCACCTATTAAAGATGCAATAGGCAAGGTAATATAAATGAGATACTAAGAAAACTAAACACCCTTTGGAATGCGTAGGAACTCTTCAAAAATGGAAATGTCAGTGAATGTCTCTGTTCCTTATCACTTTACAAAATTTAAATATATGCTCTCAGGTCATGTTCCTGGCATGCTTCTCGCTTTAAAGGCATCTTTGTAAGAGATTTTACAAAGCTTTTCTTCAAAGGCACGAGGTAACCCTGAGAGACTTGATTTCAGGTGAGGAGGCAGTATCTTCAGGCTGTATAACAAAAGTTGGTCAACTTTTGATTTTGTGTGATGGTAGCTGGCATCAGTAACAGTCACAAAGATGGAGTGTGTCTCTTGGGAGAAAGGGGAAGGAATGTTGAAGCACTGCTTGGTCATTAGGAAACAAAACATCAGACATGATGGTCCTCTTTTTCCGACAGGCCTCAGAAATTGCGACGACAGATCCGTGATGGTGTCTGGTAAAATAGGTGCTATGATTACTTGGAGTTCAGGCCCCAAGCTTGTCGCATCATCAGGTCGAAGTAGATGTCATTATCAATAGATGCAGAGACGCCCACGTAGTAGTTGTCGAACTCTTCCTTGGTTATCTGTCAAACCAGGACATGGTCTTACTTTATTTGCAACATAAAATATTTTCATCAATTGGCCACACAGACAGTAAAGTGCCAACTGTCACACAAGTGCAGGCATGCATGCATGTACATAACTACATATATTTATGTGCGTATGCACACAACCATTGCTTAACTGTACATAAATATCTGTGCATCTTACAACAAGCATGGCCAAAAACAATTTCAGGCCACAGGTTCAGGTTGTTGGCATATTTGTGGATGCACATTTTGAAAAGAGATTTTTTTGTAAAAAGTGAAAATGTTTGTTCACTTGTTCAGACAAAATGGAAGTGCGGATAACAAGGGGATTGAGGTGAAGGCAATACGCCTAAGGAAGTTGTGCATGTCCATATGTGTGCATGCAAGTGTGTGGGTGCATGCATCTTTTTATCTGTGCATGCAAGTATTCATGTGTGTATACACGTGCAGGTACAGTAGAGATAATAAAAAGCATGTGAAAATGCATGTAACACGTGAAAGACAAGGAAGACTAAAATATTTTGTTCTGAGGAATAAATTCCAACATAGTCCAAGTCACACAGATAAAAGGATTATAACAATTGAGGTTTCATGTCACCAACGCGTTGAATAATTTCATTATTTCTTACACTGTCAAGTATTTGAGAACATCTGCCAAAGAAAATTGTAGTGATATCGCCATGGAAACAACAGGGTTTTTTTTTTAAACTTTTTAATCTGTTGACGTGTAGATAAGGATGTGTTGTAGATGGTAATAATAAGCAGGATGCGAGGGAGAAACTAAAATGGTTATTTTTAACAGTACTGTTTTCCAAGTATGTGGTTTGGCATTACATTATCGGTGCAAGGAGTAAGTGCAGCTTGCTAGCAGTTTTGTAAGGATTTTTTTTCTGTGGAGGTGAGGATGGGATCTTTAATGTGGATCAAAATAAAAGGTAAAAAAAAGAATCCAGACAAGATATTAGAGTTTCTTGCACTTCCAAAAATCAGTGCGTGCATCAACTGGCTTGGTCTTCATTGTACCAAGTAAGCTTTGGAATCTCCTTGAGGATGCCAGAAAGAATGTCCAGCATCTGTGATGCCTAGGCCTGTGAAAGGATTTTACAGGAGTTTTTCATTTATATACTAATGCATGAACACAACTCCAATGAAGTGCCCTGTGGAAGAAAGTAATTTGGAGGTGATCACAACAGAAGGTTAATGATAAATTTTAGCCACATTTTGCATCTAGTTACTAGTGTTGATGTTAAATGTGAACATACATTGTTATGAATGTGCACTTTACTATAAAGCCATTTCTGAAACAAAGCTGGTGCATATTAAAATAAGCATTGCTGTTCATAAGGCAGGTGCTGTTTTAGTAAGTATTAGAAATATGACAGCATGTTGAAAACATAAGTCAAAGTATTTGCATGGAGTCTTACCTGAGTATGTTGGATTATCCCATTCCCTAGAAAGCAGGGCATCATGCACACGTGCATTTGTTATTGCATTTCAATAAAGTAATTAGTTGGAAAATGCAGTTTCAACGCCACTTGCCAGTAAACTTAAAACAGCTTTATTTTTCTTGTTCAACAAGGTGCTTGTAAAGTCATCATTAAGTACATGGCCAGTTGTAAGCAGATAAAAATAGCTGTTGTCAAAACAGACAAGATGATGCATTGTGAATATCACTGATGCTATACATAAAACCAACAAAATGGAGTATTGATGCATATTAAACTGCCAGGTCTTTGTTGATAACAGGATTTAGTTTGCTTTTCTATTTGCCTGAGCTTAAGAGTGAGCCTGGCCTATCATCCTTTAGTGTCCCATTGCACACTGTAGCGACCTGACGTGGATAAACAACAGGCACTCCAGCTAGGGGTCAAGACGGTATGCATTTCTCATCATGAGGTCGAAGTAGGCATCGTTGTCAATGGAAGCGCTGACTCCAGCATAGTAGTTGTCAAACTCCTCCTTCGTTATCTGCATGACCAGCAGGCAAGGACAGAGCGAGAAACAAGGAATTAATTTGGAAGCCAAAACTCGTCCAGTTGCAAAGCTGCACATCAGACACAGCTTCTGAAACTACGATCCTGGATTTTCCTAATTCTAAAGGTAAGGCAAAGTCCTTTTCTTGGGGTGTGCCTAAGTGATGAAGCAGAAAATGCTGAGAAAGAGCTGAAAAAGAAAGGTTATGGAACAGAAATTGTTTCCCAAATTTCAGTGATGACTGGGGGATTTCAAAGGTGGGGAGGAGGGGGAGTACATGCATGCTCTAAAAAAAAAAAAAAGTATAGCTGCATTGTTTTAAAATCAAAATCATTAGGTCAGAGGTCATTTTTGTAAATTGTTGCTGTGGCTGCTTATATTCACCTTGCATGTTTATTCTTTCACTAAGTCTCATGCTTGTGTGGCGGCCACGGTCTCCCATTTCTGTCAGTAGTTTGCTTTTGACTGCACCTGTTGCTTCTGCACGATCAGTTTGTTATTTTATGCTTGTGCAATGTTAACTCATTAATTTTGCATAACACTATCCATGTTAGTAGCCCTTTTGATATGGCAATATAGTTGGAAAATTGCTATTTGGCTTTCTTGGCCACTCTTAGAATCTAGATCTATATAAGTAACAACATTTAAAGGGTTCTTTTGTCATCTAAGCAAGCCAGCATGCTGGTTATCCTGAACATAAATCTAGTAGATAGGCTGCTTGTGCATGTCTTTGTAATTTGTGTGTCAGTGAATTTGTCACTTCATTAGACTGTGTTTTTTGGTCTTAAAAAAGGCAAAAACAAAAAGCTGAGAAAAATTATTCAGCTGCTGGTATGTCAGCTTTCGGGTATATCAGCTGTAGCCACATGCCCAGGCTCTAATTATGGTTATCAAACCTTTGACCCATGCATCTATATTGTCTACGGAAACCTGTTGTCAGGTAGCACAAGATATCAACCACCATGTGAATCTACATGTTCAGATACACATGTACAAGCAACCATGAGCTTGTGAGTGAACAAAGCATGTACTCTGCTGTGTGCATGCTTGTTAAGTATGTACACATGAATGTTCTCGTGCAAGTCTAAAAGTGTAGCAGTAACAGTAAGACTGAACTAACAGCAGCAAACCTGTGAAATATCTCAGTAGGAGTGTGAAGATGGTTGTCAAACTCATGCTGTGACACTAGTGAAGACAGCCACACTTTTACCCAACCCTGCGTTCTCTTACCTTCAAGTAGATGGTATGATATCCCCCAATTCTGTAAGGTAAAAGCTAAAAATAAGCCAGATTTTTCTTAACCTGATTGACGTGTAGATATGCATGCCGAACTGCAAGATGGGAGCAATATACCCTGTCTTTCCTTGCAGTGCTAGACCTACTGCTGACTGTAGATTCGTGTCTTACTTGCTCACTTGCTCATTCACGCATACTTGCATGCAATATAAATTCAGTAACTGGTTTTCATGTTACTATATTGTTGTATCAAATATAACCAATCATTCAAAAATTTATACAACAGGTATTTTGATTTTTCTGGGTATGATTATGAAAATCATTCAAAATCTAAATGAGCAACAATTTTTTTTTTGATTGTCAGGCAAGTAGGCAGGATTTAGTTAGCAGAGGCGCTTTTCTATGAGCCAATGGATGATGTTTCTCAGCCACAAAAAAATGTGCCAGACAATATTTCTCAGGAACCTGGAATCACAGTTCTGTCGATGAACTATGCTGGATCAGTAACGACAACAACAGCATGTTTCAGTAGGATACACATCTAGGCTACAGTGCACCACTGACGTTCTGACAGTGGTGGGAAATACAGTTTGAAATGTCACTGGGCTAAAAAGGTTTTCTGTGAGCCAGCATCATGAGGGCAGTGCCCATCTCCTCTCCCTCGTTGCCTTGCCTTTCCTCATGCATGGGTCAGGCACCTATTCACAGCTGGGTCAGCTAGGGGAAAGTGTGCTGTTGCATACAGATATCAAACAAGCACCTTCAGGTTCTGAGCCCAGCACTCTAACCACTTGGCCATCTGATTCCATTGATCAAAAACTGGTACCAACTATCCAAAGTCGGAAAATCCCATAGGACAACAGTCTGGACCAGATCAAAACATACCAACTATTAGTGTCAAACAGACAATCACTGTATAACAACATTTGGAAAAATGACAGGAGACAGATAAAAAGTTGTGCATGTAGCAAGACTGTCTACAACAGCAAGGTTTTGTGGCCAGTTGTGTGGCCAGACTTTGTTAATCCTGACAGATGGCGCCGTTATTCTCTGGTGCTACTTAAAACTAAAATGTTGGATATGTTTGCAGAGTGGCTGACTGATGCTCACACTACCAGACGCACCCTCATGACTAGTTTCAGGCAGTCTAATTGCTGTCAGATCTGATTCCAAATTGAACAGTGAAATCACCATCTATCGGCCTCTAAAAATATGCCAGTCAATGTTTGGAATGCTTCACATTTTGATACATGTATTTGGTAAAAAATTATCAACAACAGCTAACTAGTTAAGAGTGCTCTCTGACCATTAACTTCAACCAAGAGGCAAATCTTCTTTCCCTGGCTATTGCACAGGTCTCCATGTCTGGCCTAAGTCACAAGCACCTACTGTGCAGCCTAGCCTGCCCTGATTTTAACAGCAGCTATTCCATCCATTATAACTGTACAAACTATGAACACCTTTTTATGATACCGTTTGTGGTACATGTGTATAGTTAAAACATCTGATTAAAGCTCAATTACAAAATCAATCTAAAATCACTGCTTTAAAATTAGTTATTTGATTTAATAATGTAAAGTGGGAACATGTTTCAAGTGAGTAAAATAAGGAACTGAAATTAGTGAAAAGTATCCAATCAAGCAAACAGAAGACAGCTGTACAACAGTCAAATATTGCCATCAGTGCGGAAGTCTGCTACCCGCTTAAAAGAAATCAGAAGTATTTTCCGAATTTGGTTTTCAGTGTAGACACTTGGCATAATACTCCAAGCCATCAAATCTAAACGAGTTATGTTTACAAGTTTATGTGTACTAAAGGGCACCCAGGGTACAATTACTTTCCTCATATGCTTTTTCTACTGACTTAACAAATTTTTTCTTGTGGAATAGCTATGAAACCTGGTGTACATATTTCCACTTGCTGACCATGGCTGGGAGCCAGGATGTTATGTTTCTTGCCAATACAGTAAAACCTCCCTGTTACGACTTTTGAAAATGAACCGAAATCAGGTCTTAGCTGAGAGGGCTCTAACATGTAGTGTGCCCCTGGCGAGGTTGGTGAAAATATTTCAGTCTTATCTAAGAGGGAGTTTTAAAAGGGAAGGTCTTCAAATGTTATGATATTAGGCATATTATCTGTGGTTACGCTTAAGTTTTGCTCTTGGGCACAACACCTAAATGCCTCTCACAGTTATTTTCATTTCAGTCATTATAATCACTGATAATGTTATTATTTCATCATCATCAAAATCAAACTACATAAACTATACTAGTGTTTTAGTATGAGCACTGACAAGATTGTTTGAACACTGTTATTAATCATACTGTTACACTGTAAACTATAGTAGGTACTATGATCAATGCATAAAATGTGTGCTTCTTAAAGCGAATTATTTGGTCAGTCCATTATTATCTCACAGAACTTTGTCCATTAGTATGATGGAACCTGTTTCAGCTTGTGTGATGACAAAATCAGAAGTGCGTGCCACAGTGTAAATGCAAGGAGGCCCAACAAAGTTCGCTGACCATTGCTGTTTCACAGAACTCAAGTCCATGAGATAAGTAAGATGCAAACTATTTCAGCTCATCTGATGGGGCAACAAAAGCAGGGAAGTGCTACTGTACAGTGAAGGCAGGCTGCATGTCAACAGTTCACAGTTTCCATGCAGTACGCATCATCAGATCAAAGTATGCATCACTATCGATGCATGCGCTCACATTGCTGTAGTAGCTCTCAAACTCTTCTCTGGTTATCTGCAAGTGTTGAAAGCAGAAGGGTGACCGTGCAACAATTTTTCAGTGGTTTCAAACACAAGCCCATGCACTTATTCATTCTTGGTACTTGTCATCCATAGTAATACTGTAATATCAGTGACACATGTTATTAGTGCATCGTCTTGCAAGCTATGGCTTTTTGTTAGTTTATTCTGCATAAATTTTTTTGTTGCCAGAACAGCCCAAGAGCCTTGTGTTACCAAATCATGCAGCAAAACGAGAGAGCAGAAATGCCAGGAAATGTAATTGTTTGGATATTTAAGATTTTGAAAAAGCAAAAGCAAAGAAACGTAACATATTTCACAAGAATGCCTCATACACAGTAGAGTTGTGACATCACTGTAGCAAATCATATCAGGTACAGGGCTTGACATTAACAGTTCCCATTTCGGCCTAGTAAGTTGAGTCTGACAATGGACAACCTGTCCATCTCTGTGAGTAAAAGGTTTTGTCATTTCCAAAGTAGATCATTTTGTCAACAAGCATGTTACTATCATGCAAGTAAAATACATGGTAATGTGCACAACAAGGCAAGGGGGAAAAAGTGACAGTGTCAAACCCTGTGCTTTGTAACTCTTTTTTAAATCTCTAATGAGCCATGTAAAAATAGTTTTCTGCTTTTCTCACAAATAAATTTGAAGAGATTTTACTCACAATTTACTTATGGCGAGGAGAAAATTATCTTGTGAGAACCAGTTACAACAACTTCAGTGTAATGATTAATGATGTCATGCTAACTGCAGAAAATGAAAATTTTGTCTCGGCCACAGTGGGCATAGAGTAGAAAAATGTGTGACACTAATTTGAGGTCTAAAAGGTCCAAGCAAGCATTTATTATGATACTGGTTCTGGATTTTGTCTGCATGCAGACTTGATGGCATTCTGGTATAAAAAGGTGAGCATGCATTATCTTAAAAACAGAAAACTAATGAAAATCACATTTAAAAACCATAAACTTAATGCAATAAACAAATTGCAATAAACAAATGCAAAAAATAAAATAAAAGCTGAAAGAAAATGGAAAAGGATGTTCTGGAAAAACTGCTATTATTCTTCTAAGAAATGTTAATGTAATCATTAGTCTGTTTCAGAGACAATGACTTTAATGATCTTTAGTTACTACAGTCAATTCTTGTTTTTTTTAAAAAAATCTTTAAGTGCTGTACAACCCCCTCTGAAAAGATTGTTGTAAATACTTTTCATGGAGTTGTACTAGGAAATATTGTGTATAAGAAATAGTGTATTGTGTAATTAAAATTGTAAGTCTCGCGAGACCGCGACCGGAAGTCTCGTGAGAACGCGACCGGTAACATTTCCGATTGCGCGGGAAACATGTGTTGGGGTCATTTTTCATTTGACGTCCTGTGCCTGTTAACATCGGCTGTGCAGTTTCCACTCACAGTTCGTGGTCTTGTTTGTGCAGGCAAGTACATTTACTTTGTCTTTCAGTTGTAACCGGTCTTGGTACATCGAAAAGTTTTGAGAATACAAGCGGTACTACAATGATTGTAAGGAACTGATTATTGATGCTTTCAATATATGAATACTTCGGTTTTGATTTAAGATCTAACATTCAGCTTTGTGTAACAGTAACTGGCTAGGTCGAGAGTTAGTAAATTGTGACG
>SMGT01008601.1:91482-116200 GCA_004794575.1 Lanistes nyassanus
GTGCTTTAAGCAAAACACAATACCCACAAGTTATGTGCAGTTTTCAGAAGTTAGTATGCCATTCATGGCATCTTTTCTTATGGAGATGGTCAAATCTGTTAATAATTCAAATTTTAATGAATACAAAGGTAGCTCGATGCAATAATTTAAAAAAACGAATGATTTTGTTCGCATTCAAGGTTTCCTCATCGTCTGTTTTTATAATCCTGGATGATGTGTGCTGCTAAATTCGAAACGATCAGAGCAAGCAGAAATATATGAGAGTCAAGTATATGGCTCATTATTAAGGCAAAAGACTCCCCAGAGGCACCGATATATTGTTTGTAAATCCTTGCCAGTCTGCACAAAAAGTATTCATGATATTGATCACAGCTGTGCCCCTTGTATTCAGTAGATTTCCAGTTTCCATGAAATCCTGGGGATATTTGTAGTTTTTTCGATGCATCAGATTTCCAATTTCTGTGAAATGCAAGGGATATCTGCCATGGGAGGATTTATGCTCTGACATTGCTGAATACAGGGCTTGGGCACAGCTATGTGCTGCAACATGTTTTTAAAAGTCATATCTTAATTTTGTGCTATGTTGTTCCCTGATGCAGAGCAGTAACATGGCAGCTTTTGTTATAGCTATGCTGGAAAGACTTTTGAGTGATGTAAATCAAAGCACAGCAGTGATGAAGATTAAGGATATATTCTTGTTCACTGCACAATGAGTTATTTTTGACCAAGGAACTTTCTGGAACTTTCTTTGCCCAGCGCAACCTGTCTACAGTCTAGTATTGCTGAGGCACAGCTCATGGTGCTGTGGACTGTGGTCACTGCTAACCAAAGTGTCGACAGAGATACAGTCAGTTGTTTCTTTTTGGTACTGCAAATTACAGGAAATGACTCTAAATGTTATTTGTTCAAACTTCCCAAATAAAATGCCAGCAGTTGTGCTATCCCTCTAAAGCAGAAAACAGTTCTGAAAAACTTGTTGTGGCCTAAAGTTAGCCCTGCTTATGTTGAACGTGCACACATCTTTCATTCATGCTTTGGAACAGTTCACATTCTCAGTTTTTCAGTGTTCTTATTTCATGTGTAAGGAAACTTGCCCCCACAAAAGTATGCACGTGGAGAAATAGGCAAATTTCGTATCCTGCATTCATAACAAATTATCCAGGCATTCACATGATCAGCTTGAAAGGGAGGTGCATGCAACACTCAAAGGTTTGCAGAAGCACATGCAGAACGCTGTTAAAGACAGTTAACAGAGATTTGTGCACACCTGTCCCAGAGTACTGACCCCTGACCAAAAAAGCAAGAATTAAGTTGTAGCAAGCCAAGTGCTCATGCTGTAATGCACAAGTTTTCAGCAGAACCATGCATTCTAAGCAACATATAAAATACATGTATACCTTCAGAACACGGTTATTATCCTATACATAAGTACACTACTGGCTGTAGGCACACACCTTCCTTCTCATGCATAAGATTTGAGTCAGGGAAGAAAAATATCCCACAATATCAATGTGATAAGATTCTGTTTGATCAGACTCCTGTTTGTAAGGAAAACCCTACACATAATATCCTGATGGCGTTCGATAAAGACACCACCATCACAACCGCATTCTTCTGTTGTATGAACTGTAGAACTGTCTAAACTTCAAGGCAACTACAGAAATTTTGTTGAAATACTAATTGCAAGACAAACAAAACATGCATCTTAAATTCTCGAAAAATCAAACAATTTTCCTGCTCTATGCAAAAAACAAGCAAAAGATGTTACTTTTTCTTCTTTCATTCTTTTTGTATTTTTTCTCTTAAAATATCTCTTTTCTATCTTTCCTTCTTTCTCTTCCCTCTTTGAGTCCTCCCTCCCTCTTCCCATCTTTTGCTTATTATCAGTTCTCATTCTCTCCCCACACACTATTTGTTTTGTACTCACTTTGCCGTCCTTTTCTTGGCTGTCAAAGGAATCAAGGAACGTACGAAGGCACTGGTCTTCAGTCCACTCTCCATTAAGGTACTTGGGATGTTTCTTCACGCTGTAGACTCCTTTGAGGTCTTCTACCGTGATGATACCATCGCCCGTCTTGTCTAACTTTTGGAAAGCTTGGAATATGAGGTCCTTCCGATGTTTGCTCATTGGCGGCTGATAAGGCACAACACAGAAGTCAAAAATAATTCTACAGGAATATGAAAAAGAGTTTGAAAAAGGTTAAAATCTACAGAAGATATTTTTATCTATAGCTTTTTTTAACTCTATAGTTTGACGTGTTGCATATAGGTAACGTAAATATCTGATGAGAGAAGTAGGGTAGGTGCACCATCTGGCACCAGTAGAAATATATTTTCATTCAACTTCCAGAGAGAGAAAAAGAAAGCAGGGGTAAGGGGGTGTCGGTGTGCGGGAGAGAGTGGGAGGGCGATGAGAGAGAAAGTAAAAGAGAGAAAAAGAGGGGTGAGGGGGTTAAGGGAAAAGTCAGTGTTTAAGGTTGAGACCTGTGGGTGCCATGGTACCGAAATGGGTAATGAAGTAGGATTCCATATTTTTGCGGTCAATGGAGTCACCCTTCATTTTCCAGATACCACAGACCCTCATGTTGTCAGCTGTGTGTGGGGTGCTGAAGTGACGTGCAACTGGTGTGTTTCTGCAGTGTTTAGTGTCGGCTATATGTTCTGTGAAGTGGGTGTTAACTGTGCGTTCCGTCTCACCGATGTAGAACAGGGTGGGAGAGAGGGTGCATGTGATGGCGTAGACGATGTTGCTGTTGGTGCAGGTGAAGTTGCATTTGATGACAAAAGTGGTGTTGGGTGTGTGGAGTGTTGTGGCAGTGTTAAGGTAGGGGCAAGTGTGGCAGCGGGGGACATTGCATGGGGTGGAGCCGCAGGAAGGGGGAGGAGGGTGGTTGGTTTGAGTTTAGAGTGTACTATATGCTGTTTCCATAAGGTATTAGCATTCCTTGCACTATGCAACATTCAACTTGTTTTGCCTCTGACCAAATTTTATAAAAAGTAAACATGATAACAGTAATCTACATTTACATCTACAATATGTTCATGTCAAACTTGATGAACTTTATGGCTGAACCAATTAAATGTGTCATATTTTATGTTCATAGGATATGTAACCATTACACTCTCCACAGACAGATGCAGAAAAAGAATCTGACCTATGTATGGTGTCCAAAGACAGATGCAGAAAAAGGATCTGACTGACCTACTTACCCGAAGTTTTTCAAGAAACTCATCAAAGTCAATGCTGCCATTTCCATTTTTGTCAAACTGCTCAAATAATTCTTTCATGTTTTCGTTGGTCAGTTCTGTCAAACCATACTCTCTAAGGCCTTTCATAAACTCTTTGAAGTCAATGGATCTGTTGCCATCATCGTCCATAATCTTGAACTTTCTGCAAACACGACAATTCTTGTCAACAGTGAGCCACATTCATGCAGCAACAGAGACGGCATGCAGCAGTATCTTCATTCATCTATTACTGAATGAATTGTTTCCTGGATCACCCAGCTTGAATTATTGCTGAATTTGAAATAATGCAACACAGCTGAGAAATCTAACTGAGATCGTCTCTCACTTACAGTTAAAGGGAATGTGGAGATAACGTGCAAACACCTTGCTCCATGATTTTGACCATGGCCCAACATCTAAGAAAACATATTTGCTAGATCTCATCTTTACAAGTGCAGTAGATAAAGACATTCTTAATGTATATATCTGCAGTGAAGTATATTAAGATCTTTATACAGAAACTGTACAATACTTTTATCTACCTGTCGCTCCCCCTCAGATCCCACACACGCACGCATGCACACACAATTCAAAGAGTTGAAACTTCAAAGTCTTCTCATTTTTGTGATAAACAGTCCTTCTACGACCATACTGCAAAACATGGATGCGTAATTGTAACTGATGTTCGATCAATATGGTCTAATTATATTATTATAAATCATGTACTGTGCCAACCATGTATAATATAATAGTGGGAACTGTGGATGCTCATGCAATGATCAGCATGACACTCACACGGTACACTGTACACGACACAGTTCAGTAACAGTTCCCACACAGTTCAGCAACGCGACCAGGCATGTCTGCCAGAGAGCTGTACACGTCTTGTGTATTTTACCATGCGCACATCGATCAATACGAGTTAAAAAGAACCTCTACCTCGCTAAACCTTTGATACCAGTGGCTCCTCTGGAAAGACACGCTAGCTGCAGTCTTTCTAAAGGATCTGTCGCTTTCTGAAGTGCCTGTCTTGATTTCATCTGGATTTCCTTATTTGTTCTCTGCGTACAAGCCATGACTTGTGTCTTGCAGTTCGGTTACTTCACCTGCGAATACAACATTACAAGCCGATCACTTGTGGTATGTTAAAATGTCGACGTGAAAAATCCCTTCACGAACACTTTAAATGTTACAATAACCAAAACAAAGTATTTGTGTGTATTTAAGACAATTCACAATACGTATTTACCTTCTTTAAGTATCCAGTAACGTGAATTTCTTCAAAATTCACACTCAGAGTACCACCAAACCATCACATATACGCTCTCGCGAAAGTTCTCGCGAGCGCACTTGACTGCTGTTTATATCAATAGTCGCCATAGCAATAGGGAGCAATCATTGTATGCAGTAGCTTGCTTGGAAAATGTTTGAGATTCAAACTCTTGAATCAATACCTAATCTTTAAAAAAAATAGCAAGAAATGTTATTTGATTACTTCTTACTAATATATTCTGTGTAAGTGGTGTCAGAAGATGTTATTGAAAATATGGTCTGTATCTTGTAACGATACCTGTTCTGTTGCGTCGTCTGCTCGTGTGTGTGTGTGTGTGCGAGAGATACATCATACAATGTATGCATTATTGCACGAGATTTTTTATGTACCATACACGCTGAAAGTGGTTAATCTAAGTGATGGCAACAATTTAATTATGCATGTATAAAATGTGCACTTTTAAAGAATTATCTTGAGAAAGTTTCATAGCAGATCTGTACATATCAATCTAATCGCCTCCCCTTCCCCTCAGCTGGAGCCTGTTTCGTCCCTATTTACCTTCCCCACTCCCCACTTTGTGGGAGGGTCGGGATGCGTGTCTGTCATCGTGAGGGAGACAGGAGAAAAGACATAAAGAGGCTGAAAATTAGCTGTGGAGTGTTTATGGGTATACATGCATTTGACACGGGGAATTAGAGTCACGGTAAAGTTGGCAATTTACGCTGAATCAGCAACTATGCAAGACCTGCCTCCACCCCAACGCGAAATAGAGGTGACACGCAGATCTATAGGAGTGCTTCAACCAATATCTGAATATGTGACCCACGATTATTTTTATGCTTTTCGTTTTTAAAGGAAATGTCCTCAACATCTTCGCTTTGCACTTTAAAAAATATTCAACTTTTAAAAGTTGAGATTTGCATTATAAAAAATCTCAAGATGTTTTTGTTGTCTGAGGACATGTGTTTTCTTGCCGTAAAAAGTGTCTGCCTGGGCATATGACAAGGTGGGAGGGGGCTGACTGAAAGATCAACCAACCGACCAAACACCATCCAACAACCAGACGACATATACGTGCGACAGATCAACAATCAAGCAGTAGAGCAGCGACAAGAAAGATTACTATAAGACTTTTAAAATCCGAAATCTGTGGTGGGCAAAAGCCATGCATTTATTTTAACTGTTTAAATCTGGAAGGAAAAATGAAATTGCAGTAACACGAGTGGACACAATATATGCATTCTCTTCAGTTAACACAAAATAGTCCTTGCAAATGACATACAGCACAAGCCAAACATGTATGCAGAACAATTGTAACAAAATATTTAACTTTAGTGTTATTTTAAATAACAGCTGTAGCTTATCATGGGTGAAAAAGATAAACCATATCACATTTTCAAATATGTCTATAAAACAATTGTCAGAAAATGCCATTAAACAGTGTTAAACTAGATAACAATATCACATAAACACGTAACATCGCCAGTCTCTGTAGCAAGCTGTTACATCAGCAACGTTAACACTGCACAGAAGTGAATATGATGTGGTGCAGCCAACAACTTCAAGCCTTTCTCTGTGAAAAGGTTTCGATGCTGATCCAAATCGAAGAAATTAAAAAGTTTCTCGCGTGACGTCTCTTTTTGTTCCCACCGCCAGTCTGGCAGGGGGCACGATCGCCCTTACCTATGGCATAACGAGGTCAGACGTTCCACTGTTTAAAATCTGAAACAAAGAAAGGATATTTCAGTACTTTACCATTCGGCTCCACATTAATATCAAGCATTTCATCTGCAAAAATTTATTATTTTAACAGTATGCCCATTTTTCGGGGGAAAAGCCAGTCATAATTGCTTAGGCTATGGTTCCAAAAGGAAATTAAGTCGCATGTGCAGTCATCATCATCACCACCACCACCACATAACGATTTACGACGACGACAGCCGGCTCCGATACTTTTTGACCCTAATCTCGATCATCGTCACACGGATTATGCGCAGTAAAATGAATCTGATTAAGCTGACATAGGTAAGTATATAGACACTTGCCTTTATTAACTAAAGCAGTTTTAGTCCCACTGACTGTCAGGTGGATGTGTTTTGAACATTCATATTTATTTCTTGTTTAGGGAATTTCCAAAACGCACGAACACAAACGCGTCCTTTTCTGCGCCAGTTCGCATTCAGTTATTAAGAATATTCATAAAAAAAACATGTCTACCAAAGGTATGACGTCACAGAAGGCAATAATAATAATAATAATAATAATAATAATAATAGGAATTTATACATAGCATTCAATGTATTCATCATTACGGGCATTGTAAACGTTTCCCATTGATAATCAAAGCTTCAACATTATTTACCTGAAACGAACGTAGAGATTTATATATGAATCTGCCAAAGATCTCTAAGCTCGCTCTGATTTTATATATATATATATACGCACTACAGCGGGGCGCAATTGTACTGACCGACAGCGTGATTATTTTCGGGCATAGGGTGACGGGGGATTCCAAGCATTGTTCATCATCAGTCTAAAGTAGTTGTCGTCGTCGATGCTGTGGCTGATTCCGGCGTAGTAGTCCTCCCATTCCTTCCGCGTGACCTGCAAAAGGAAGATATTGGAGGTCAAGAGGTCATTTCAACTGTTGATCAGCCTCCAATTAAGTCGTTGTTGTTGTTTTTTTGAAGGGGGAGGGGGATGTCGAGTAGTGCATACTGCATACGTGAGGTTGCAGAAATAAGCAAACTCGATATCATCCTCAACACATTCTGTGTCTGCACGTCCATGCATGGGTGTGTGTGGGCGCGGCCGTGCATGTGTGGTCGTGCTTACGCGCTGTTATATTTGTTCAACTACTTTTATAGGTTTGTGGAAAACAGTAAGCTAGCTCCCCAGAATGATTTTCTGACATGTTAATGCATCAGTAACACTAGCAGCAGCAGAAGGTAAAACAAGTTCAATAACGCCAAACTACACAGTTGAAAACACCATTTCCTGTCCATCCCTCTGATTTCTGATTTTGTTGTCTCCGAAAAATTGACCGTCTATGGGTATGCTGTCCTTTTTTTCCCATATCGCGCGTGCGCAAGCACACACGTATTGCGCAGTACCCCTTCTGCCCTGCCCCCATTCCCCGTCATCTATTCTCACACACAGGTTCATACTCACGCACGCACTTTCATGAAGGGAGCATAGCCACACACTCAGTCCCCGACGCAGGTGTACAATTAAGACATATCCCCTTACTATGCCATCCACGTGATCGCCGACCTCAAAATTTTTGAGGAACTGTGTCAGAATCTCCTTCTTACTCATCTCGCCATTCTGGTACTTCGGGTGCGACCGCACGTTGTAGCAGTCCAGAATGTCGTCAACAGTGATAAAGCCATCACCTGTCTTATCCAGCTTGATGAACACATCCATAACCAGCCGCTTGCGGGCTTCTGACATCTCGGGCTGGGCCAGACAAACCAATCCCAGGGTTACAGAGAGTTACTCCCAGCTACAGGCAAATAGGAAATCGATAAAACATTTGCTGTGCCTAGTCTTCCTCCATCCCGTACCGTGCAACAGTAAGGTAAATAGTCCACGGAAGGTATGGAAATAGACTACCTAATGAGTGGTTTGGGGGTGGGGGTGGGGGTAAACTGAATTTCGAATGGAAACGATCATGGTATACAAATTTGTTTGATCATTTAAACTGGTGGTCCTTAGCCTCAAGTCACAAGGATTACGCACAGTAAGTTAAGATGATTAAGCTGACGTAAGTACGCTTTTTAAAAAAAAAGACTTTAAAAGGCTTTTTGTTAATTAACTAAGCAATTTTAGTCCCACTGCTCTAAACGGTCAACGATCTCTTTTCGACACGCAAAATATTTTTAAAAATTTAAAATATGAAATATTAAAAATTATCCACTGTTAACGTGTGCCAGCTTCTTTCATTCAGTCAGACTATTCTGACAGCTTTTCTGTACAAAATAACTGTAAATTTAGCCTGTTCACGTTTTCAGTTTCTTTATTCTCGTTACATTTTTACTGTTCGGCTATTTCTTTTATAGAAATCATAGGGAAGGGCGTTGCCCAAAGAGGCAGCAGGCGAGCTTGGCAGCCCCGTAGCTTAGCAATCGATTTGTGGCTACAGTACCGTGAGTACCCACAAAGACCTCGTTTCTGCACCACTGCAAAAGACCGGTGCATATATATTTCGTAAATACCGAGTTTTAATCGGACGATCCTTCGAGAGACAAAGTTTGGAGGTCTAGTCCCGCGTTCGCTACGCAGGTTTTATGTACATTAACAGTAGTAATTTAGAGCGCTGAATTTAATTTTCAGAAACAAAAGCCTGGGGAGAATAATCGTGATAAACCTGCCAGTCTACAAGTCTTCGGTTTTGTTTTTGTCGCAGACGTCACGCTCTGTGGCGAATTACTGTTGGATCGCAATTTTTATCTTGTTGAGGACTTATGGCTGGGATGGGAGGGATAGCTTTCTTCTTTTTATCAAACAAGAAGTGGCAGAAAAATATACCGAAATGCAAAGAAAGTTGCCAACTGAATAGTGCTACACATCAGCAAATCAAAGGCACTCACTCTGACTGCTGCCAGAAATTCGTCATACTGCATGAAACCGTTCCCGTCTCTGTCAAAAGCGTCAAACACGGCCTTCAACTCCTCTCTGGACATCCGGGCAACCACTCGCTGGCACCCCTCCACGAATTCGTGAAACGTCAGTTTGCGGTCTCCTGACGTGTCCATTAATCGAAACTTCCTGAAACAGTGGTGCACTTTCTTTATGTATATAATCCCTTAAACAGTACTCTGTTATCAAAATGTAAATATAATTAACGTATATATATATATATATTTATATATAAGTTTTCCTCGATAGTAATGAGGGGAAGAGGGGGTCTAGTGAGTGGATGATATGGGTGATGTTATGTAATATGTTAGGCTTGCATTGCAGCTATTAACAGTTTAATTCTGACAGTCACACTCGATTATATCCACAGACATGCTTAGCAAGTTCTGCTGTGGTCCTTTATTCACAGGAACGCCAAAAGAAATGTCAGCAAGCCTTTTCTCATGAGCTATGACGGCAATCCTTTCGCAGTCTGTATCACCGGGAACAAGCTGTGCCGGAAAAAATCTTTTCACCACAAAAAAGTGCACATAGCTTAGCGAAAGCTGTGACGACAGTTTCTGTTTATCAGGGTTTAGAATGTTGTCGGAGGAGTGTTGTCGATGGGTTATACTTACGTGCCGATGCTCTTGATGCCAGAACATCCGTGTCTCAAGGCCATCAGCTTGAAGCGCTCGATGGGGTCTCGCTCCGTGGCCAGTCGCTGAGCGCACTTCTGGGCTAGAATCCTGTCATGGGTCGGACAGTCCATGGCTTGCTGTGCGTGCTGAAAGAGAACAGTGAAGACTGAAAGCTACTCTGTTGTAGAACTAATCTTACGATGACTTGTCTTTCCTTGTCATCTCCGTGAGTGGGGTACTCATTCCGTGCCGTGTGGATTGAAGGCAGCATCAAACGTTCTATCTTAGTCGAATGGTAACAGAAGGTTAAGAACTAGTCTGTACGACCATTTCCAGGAAAGTTTTGTTTAGTCGTCAAAACTGAATACGCACGCACGCACAGCGAGAGAAAGAGCGATCGAGTGAGCGAGCGAGAGCGAGAGAGAGAGAGAGAGAGAGAGAGTTTATAGATTCTGTTGCTAAGTCTTCACCCACAACCTACACTTTGGGATGGTGCTGCGAAACTCTAGCTGATTTACACGCAGTACTAGGTGAATATTTTACGTAGGGTATATACTACCTTATTTACACACAACACCAGCTGATTTACACACAACACCAGCTGATTTACACACAACACCAGCTGATTTACACACAACAACAGCTGATTGACACACAACAGTAGCTGATTGACACACAACAGTAGCTGATTTACACACAACAGTAGCTGATTTACACACAACACTATAGCTGATTTTTACGCACAACACTGATCAATTTACGTAGGATGTATACCAGCTGATTAACACAGAACAGTACATAGCTGGTTTACATAGAGTTACAAAGAACGCAAATCTCCATCGTGCCACCGGCCCCACTATGTTTGTGTTTAGCCAGGCTTTACCCTTCTTACGGTCACCATGCTCCCAGAAAGCTGCCCACTTTCGAACACTTCGTCTTAATCTAAGCTTCTGAGGGGCAGAACACCTTTCTCTCTCGTGTTCGCATTTGCTACACTTACCCTTACAACGTATCCTGCAGCGCCACCTTTCAAATGAGCACTTACAACGGACTTATCTGGAAGAGGATTTGCAGTGATCCGGGTACTTTCTTTCAAAGCGTTGTTTGCAACCAAAAGTTTACAGTTTCGATATGTACATTTTGTGTCTGTCATTAGAGTTTCCGTTGTTGGAAAGGAAAACTCCGTCCCACTGCATATCTTCCTTACAGAGTCTAGTGAACGGGGGGAGGAGGGGGTGGTCTTTAACGCCGATTTCCTTAGTTATCCAATACTATTGAGTATTCGCCTGCCTGCCCTACTGTCTCGATCTGCCACTTTTGTTGTTGTTTGTTTTTAGGTTTGTTAACATTTACTGTTTCTCTTTCCCCCACAAAGGGAAGAATACAGATAGCAAACCAAGTTCACACATCAACAAGGGCTGTATCGATTCAGGCAACTGTTGCAGCGTATAGTACCATATACATATATCAGCTCCCCCCCCCCCCACCTATAGATCTGTGGTGAAGTGCGTGCACACATACGGTCTGGCCACAGGCATCCAGCGCCATCGCTGGCTGCATTAACTATTGATTGTATTTACCTTTTCAACGAATCTGACATTCTTCTCTGCTTACATTTCACGGCAGCATTTGCAACTGTTTCAATGAAACTACGAGTCGCACATCATCTTTATATAGACACTCAATTCTATTACATATGCACACTATGTAATGTACACCTTTGTTATGCAAGTACATAGTTTTTTTCCTCTCTGTCTCCACACAGACACACACACACAAAATACAACACACAAACTTATGTGCATCTTTCCTCAAATGTCATCCATTTAAGAAATCCACCTATGCGCAGACTTTCACTAGCATAATTAGTTTTTATATAAACTTTCCGTATGACGATGTACATATTTTATCGATTTGCTCTCTCCTTTTGTACAAAAGGTATACAAATTCGTTTCATGTGTAACAAAAACATACGAACGCTTTGAATCCTTCTGGTCTCTGGTTTCACTGGCAGTAGTGTTATACACTCATTCAAGCCCCCAATTTCCTGTATCTCAACAGTTTGCACATCTCTGTTTAGTACACGTTATGGGTTGGTTGGTTGGTTGGTTGGTTGGTTGGTTGGTTGGTTGGTTGGTTGGTTGGTTGGTTGGTTGGTTGGTTGGTTTAGTTGCTTACGTCCCGCCGCAAACTGCATGGTTCATATCAGGACGGTAGATGAGGTCCTATTACTAAGCTGTGCACGGACACTCACCAGACTGATGGCTGCAGTAAGATGGCCAGTGCGGACAGGCAGTTTAACGTGCGGGGAGATGGCCTAATAGAGTTTGCACAATGTATAACTCCAGGGAATAATCCTTGGCCACACCAGAATTCGAACCAACCTTCTACCTGTACGTTATATAGGACTTAACCTCTTCGTCAGGTACACTGTTTACCTGGAGTTGGTTTTATTAGGGTTGAACTGACGTAGGTATGTTAGGCATTTGCGTTGTTGACAAACTCGGGGTTGTTTTAATCTAGCTTCATTAGACGGTTATCATAATCTGGCATCGGATAGAAAAAACAAAGAGATCGACTTTAATGAGGCAAACGTGCTGCTGACAATTGGCGCTGAATAAAAATATTTTAAAAAAAGCATGATTGCCACTTCGTGTCGCTAAACTATAGAAGCAAACTGCCTGCTGTTCAGAGTGTTTAGCGAAGAGTGCGCGTTCTTAATACCACCAGACCATTTTGACAGCTTTTCTATTGAGCTCCAGACATATCGAGAAATTACGTGCTGCACCTGTTAAACCATGCGAATGTATACAAATTATGCGCACGGACACACAGACTGACGTACACACTCTCTCTAGGACTGAAAAGAGCAACCCAGTGTATATGTATAATATAGTGTGTAGCAGGTTTTGCGGCTAACACAAACAGTAAAATGAGTATATATTGTTTGATCAATAACCGCGCCTACAACAGCTAGATTAAGGAGATTACCGCAAAACGAGAACAAGAATTATTCAAGGAATGTCAGGAAGAAATATTACCTGTTTTGCACTCGCGTCGGGGTTTACCAAACGATTGGATCTAGTTTGTGGTTCGGGTAGCTTCGGCTCGGCCCGTTTTGTTTACAGGGGTTGCCCATGGCAACAGGTTCCGGAGGCGAACACGTACACGAACACTCATAGAAGGCTGCAAGCGTAACCTGTGTAGCTCGACCGTTATCAGACATGCAAACACACAGACAACCAATTTTTTTTCTTTTGAAAGCCATTGAATAAAAGGAATTAAAACAATGAATGCCCATGTCCCCTGCGTATGACGCCTGCATAATTGTTATGTTTCGGCCGCACAGCTGGGCATGCACGTACAGCAGTCAGCTGTTGCGGTAACGCAACCAGCGAATATATAACCCAGCTGGGGTCATACCAAAGATATTGTACATTACATTGGTATCTACTAACAAATCTTTGGTCATAAATTGGATAGGTAAACCAGCTACTAGCGTAATATATGGGTCGTCATGGCGCGACCCGCCAATTTATAATTTCCCAAGAAATTAGACTGTAACTTCTAAATATTTGTTCTGTAGACTGAGGTGCACTCGGCAGTTATATATAGGTTTCCCTGCATCGCAATTCAGAAAGGCTTTGGAATCTTTATATTCCCACAGTTCAGAGATAAAACCAGTGGCCGGTTTTACCAATGCAAGTGGATGACTATCCGCACGACTCGCGATCGCGAGTCCTGGCGTTCATTTTCTTATCCGCGTGACTTTCGCGCGAGTCGTGCGCTGGCGGTGTACATTCTCTTATCTGCACGACCAGCTGTTATTGTACGATTAGAGATTGGCCTTTACCAATTTATAATATGGGATTATGATGGAATGTGCACATTCCCCCCCCCCGCCCGGCCCCCCGGCCCCCCACTTAACCGGCCCGCCCTTATCTACATTAAAGAAACGTAACGTCTTCATGCACTCCAGGGCACCCTGTAAATCGCCTAAACAGTTAATTACCGGCTTTCGACGTTTAAGTGCGTAACAGCGTGTGTGTGTCGATCTGTCTCTTGTACAGACCTCACGTTCTGATCGAGAGAGCAATAACATTAACACCATGATGAATTAACGTGATCACAAAGTTTTTTTCTTAAAAAAAACCAAACCATCAGAAAGCCTAATTATCAATGTTAAATTATTAAAGGCGGGATTAAAGGCTATATAATAAGCTGAAACCTTAAAAACGTGCACTGCGTGCATTTATTGATATTCGGATAATCATTGAATGTTTTTAGTGCTTAATTAACTGATATTTAGAATAATGAAAGCACGAAAATTGCGGATTTTATTATGAAAACACATTGGACCACGGGGTTATAGCAAAGATTTTACAGTACATGTACAGTAAAATCTTTGGTTATAGTATACAACTCCGTGATTGGACTAGAACTTTCGCTGTCAAAGTGCGCAAAAACTGACGATTCGCAGCTGATCAATTCGACCACACCTTGACCATTACAGAAGGGGTGGGAGGTACAATTTTTTGGACGCAAATATCGTGAAACTTTAGCTTTTTACATAATATGACACAACTATGGTCGACCACAAGATGTTTAGATTATAACTGATAGTATATTAAGAACTTTGCAGGAAGAACTAATCATAAACAGATAATGTTTGTCAACGTTTTCTACACTGTCGGAACCTCCCACTCTCTTCGCTATGAGGAGGCTACTCCCGTGTCTCAATATAATAGTAGTTTCCCCTAGAATGCAGTAGACGCAATTTTGACACCAGCTAAATCGTAAATATGGTGTGTTTTCTATCTCGATGTGCATAAAAATGACATTAAGGAATATTTGAAAGGATATAATTTGTGCTAAGTATATATTAAACTCGAAACTTATATTACATAAGGAGATTTAAAGGAAATTAGCTGTTATCGCGATCATATATCTCATTTGATTTACTGATTTAGTAATTTACTGGTCGCTGCATCTGATCTGGGTGATCACCATCATATGATGATCATCAGTATCAGTTTGTGATTTCGATCAACATTATTGTGGTTAAATGTAAAACAAGGGAACTGTACCAAGCTAGAAAGGGACAAAGACGAAGACAATCTATACATCTTTCGGGGCACTACCCCTTCATCAGGACGACACAAAAACGACGAAAAAATGAAAAGAAAAAAGGCTTATCTGCAGTAGAAGTGGCGGGTAGGCTGCATAGCAGGATTATTGTGGTTCCCATTCATAGACCTTTCCGCTGTGTGCAGCCTAAATTTGGCCTGCAGATTCAGGCGCAGTTGGAAAACATCACCAATTTGAAGCCGGAAAGTGATGACTTTGGGTGGTGTATGAAGGTAACTTAAAGAAAGCTGTTTGAGATCCTGATACGGACGTGGAGTGCTCATGATATTCTCGGCTTTTCTTTTCTCTCCCTCCCTCCGTCTCGAGGCATGGAATGGCATGGCGAGAAAGTTTAAATTAAATCGTTTTCCTCCGATCTCCTATTTCTCCGCTGCCCTTCCCACCCCCACCATTCTGCTGTTTCTTTCTAATTTGACTTCCATTACTTCAATATTTGGAGATAGTACAATAACGATATTTCTTAACACTATGACACAGTTTACGTGATGCACATTATTATTTATTAAACTCAAATCTTATTTCTACTTTCAGCTGAAGTGCGACAGCTGTGGTGAGGAGACCTCAGACTATGTGTACATAATCCTTACTGTGAGCTATGTTCTGAATTTGAATTTCACTGATAATCACAAAAATGTTATAAAAGTTCAATTTTGGATTTGAAATGTCACGCTAGGAATGCTGCTCTGGGTTTGATACTCATGTTCACCGACTGCCCAATGCTGCAATTGTAATATGGAATGTGATGCGAGGCTTGTGAACCGTGCTTTTAAATTAATCACTGTTAACTTTGGATTAGTTCCCTGTATTAGCTGTGAGACTTGCATCATGAAGCAAACTCCAGCTTGCCTGATTATTCGTTACAGCTCATAATTTATATTGATGCTTGTTGGTGTGATTCAGAACTGATGTTTGGAAATGTTGGGTAACATTTTTAAAAAAATCTTATATGGCCGTTACCGATCAAGGGAGTAGGGACTTTTTGTTGTTGTTTTTGCCTGTTTGGAAGTAGTGTCTTGTTCTTGTTATAAAATCCACTTTTTCAGGAAACCTATCCTGTGCCAGGCAGCAGAAGTGAAGCAAACTTGGTGCTGAAGTGCAAATTGTGCAGAAGAGAAAATTCAATAAGTAAGGATCATCAGCAGCAGAATTTGTTTCCTGATTTTGCAGTTAACATCAGCAGTTTGTTTTCAGTACCTTTAGAACAGGCTGAAAAATGTATCTATGATCAGAAAATCACAAACACTGTACGTTGCTAGATTTAGTGTAAAGTTTTTTTGTGTGTGTTTCTTAAAGCTGTTGACCTTTGGAGAGTAATTCTTGAACTGTTTCCCCTTCAGATGTCATCCCTGATTCCCTTACACCATATACTGCAGAAGACTCTGACACTTTTAAGACTATTGTCAAGTTTGAGTGCAGGGGAATGACACCTACAGAATTTTTGCCAGGCGTAAGTTACATCAGAGCTTTTATCTGGTTGCATGTGAATGAAAGGGGTTTATGTGGGCAGACTTGATGGCGTTAGCAAGAGAACAGACCCATAGCCCAGTCATTCCACACACAAAATTGCACTCATATTGGGCTTTGGTGACCAGCATGTCTGCCTGTTGGGTATTGTTTGCAGTATTTTTTTCATTCATTTGTTGCTTCTCTATCTTTATCAGTTTTAGCCTTATATGCAAAAAGCATTATCATTTCTGATGGGAAGTTAAGAGCAAGTAAGTTCATTCTGCACATTTAAAAATCAGCTTTCATTTTAGGTGGAAGTTTGTGAAATTTCATGCTGATTCTTTTGTTTTGGCTGGAAGTTAGTGAAGTTTCATGCTGACTTTAAAAATTTTGGCTTGATGTTTTTCAAGTTTCATGCTAATTAGACCGAAGATGACTATTAAATGTTTGCAAATTCATGTCCACACCTGGATCTGTTTAGCCTTGAATCAGGCCTGTAGGTAAATAACAGGTACAGGTAAAAGGAAAAAGTGAGACATTCTTATATTCCTGCCACCTGCGTTCCCCCTTTTGTGTAAAACATTGGTAGATGCTGTGCAGATAGACCTCTTAAGCAAGAAATGGAATAAATCATTATTGAGATTTTCCACTTTGGTGTAACTTAAGGCATTACATTGCTTTTCGTTGTTGTTTTGGGTCCCAAAGGCTGGCTGGGTTGCTGAAGGCAGTGAGTCAGGAACCCCATTCAGCATAGATCTGACTGAAAAGGTATGTGTGATTCAATATTTAAAAAAAAAAATTATCAGATGAAGTTTTTGTTTATAGTAGTTGGCAAGATTAATTGCTATAATTTTGCTTTCAAAACATCATCATAATGATAATTATACAAAATATTTATATAGTGCTCTATCTCGCAACCGAGCTCACAGCACTTTATAGTATGCACAACACATACACACACATCATTCGAAATAGCAAACATTTTAAGAAACAAAGTAAAGAACTGTTGATTTTTCCAGGAATGGTTTGAAATAGTAAGCTTTCTGAGAAACAGATTTTTTGCTTTTTTCAGGAATGGTTTGACTACGATGAAAAGGCAGCTCAGGCCGTCAGCATCACGAACATACAGTTTCAATTTGTGCATTTGAAGCATTGATATCTTATTTTCATCTCAAGTGAACTCTACTAAGATCCCTTTTCTGATAACTGGCAAGTTAAAAGTGTTAGAAGTTTATATTTCATGTCACTTTTTCTAACCTTTTGAGAGCGCTATCCTATGTGCTAGACATTTTTTGGGGTATGTTTAAACAATTGTAATAAAATAACCATATGGGCTAGAAGGGTGAAACAAATTGAATTTTAAAGGTAAAAACAAAATAAAATAAACTTTAGTTACATTGGACTTTGCTGTTTTGTAAAAGTAAGGAAAAATCCAACAGCAATAGGGTACGTGAAAATCCATTTTTGAAAAAGTCTTGACACAGCACAGTGACACACTTCATCCATCTCCCTCCTCTGATTCGCTAGCCGACAGAGAAAAGTCATATTCTTCCCTGCTGGACATGTCCTCTACAGGAGGAACACTAGTGTCCTGTTCACAACGCGGCAGATCAACATTACTCGTTTTCAAGTGCTTGGGTGCTCCTGAAAATGAACACCCCACCATCTGTGACAGTGATGTGATTTGGGGGAGGGGTTATGGGAATACATTCATTTTACCAGTAAAAACCTCGATTTGTGGTCAAAGGGAAACTAGCATAAAACAACTGCCCAAGCTAATGATCAAACACAGTTGTTTCCCTTAAACTGCTTTCCGGAAGACGCGCACAACTTTTTAAAAATCTAGGGTTTAACAGTAAGGAAAATGATCTGCTATCTAGCCCATGTGCTACATCTACCGCAGCTAAGCCTTTTTCTATTTTGTTTTTGTTTTTCATCGTTTCTGTGTCGTCCTGATGAACGGGTAGTGCCCCGAAACATGCAGATTGTCTTTGTCCTGTTCCAGCTTGGTTCAGTTCCTGTGTTTTTAATTTTAATTTTCCTCCTAACGGCGGTCACTTGATTTTTCTTCTTTTTTTTTTATATAATTTAAAGATTTTTAACACCCAAGAAAAGGTGATGTGTGGAGACACACTGAAAAACAAAATGACAAAACAACATTGAAACACGGAAAACAATAAGACTGTAACAAAAGCAATAGCTAGGACAATGAGAATCCAAAAAAAGCAGATTAATGGGGTCACCAAAGGACAAAAACATTAGTACATTGTAAAAATGAAGTCACGTAAATGTAAAATTCAAGAAGAGAACATCCTAAATGCAAGCATGCTGTATTATAAAAATAGAAAATGTTATTTTGCATTTAATATTTTTGGTGCTTCCCCATGTTTCATCAGTTGATCAGATCTTACAGTTTTTGTTTGTGCATGTGGAGCATTGATAGGTTCTTTTTTCCAAGTGAGCTTTACAAAGATCTCTTTTTGGAATAACAGCCAGGATAAAAGTGCTGGAATAATTACCATTCTGTTTAATATTACATAATCATGAAGAGGACAAGTGTGTATATGCCTGTGTACATATGACCATCTACACATATATTGCACAGTACTTGGAAACTTTTGTTACTAAAGTTGTAATCCTATGGTGTATAGTGGATATTCAGAAATGTTATTTGTGTTGCCTGCCTGTGTTTCATCAGTTGATCCTGTGATGGAAGGTAGTTTACTTTTTATGTTCGTGGCATGGACCTTCTCTTACTTACACTCTGTCTCAAAAGTGCAGGCATAAATGAATGTTTCAGGATATACGTTATGGAAGAGCACACAATACATGTAACGAAAAGGAACAATCAAACACATGATGATGCGATTATGCATAAATAAAAGCAGACATTTTAATCTCATAACACATTTCACATTCACAATTATGTACTCTACATGCATTCATGTAAATTAAATATTTGAAAATCAAACGTCTGCAACTGGCTAAATATGCTTCATGACTCTAAACACAGACATGTCATAAAAACTTGAAAATGATCACAGGCGTGCACTTCCATTTTTCATGAGTCATAATGCCATGTTATAGTGACTCTGGTTGAGGCAGCTATTAACTCCACTGTATTTGTGGTTGGTCGCCTAGAACAGTTTTCAAACTGCCGAAGGTGCAGGACTGGGGCAATACATACTGAAAATATCTACATATACACATACCCAATATAAAGACCGAAAGGCTGTGAAGTCCTCAAAATATAGTGACCATAATATATATAAAAACGATTCAAAAAGACATGGAACTATTTTTATCCAACGCTGATCCTGCAGTCTTGTTTAGAACGAAGACGCCAAATACCCACCATTCAAGGCCAAAGGATTTTTTGGGGAAGGCACATCACCTGTCTTTGCAAATGCATCATGGGCTATAAAAAGTTTATATTTGTTATGGCTGACAGCTATAGCACCTACCATATCCACTGTTCGAATTCTGTAGTTAGCAAGTAGGTCTTTGTTATGTATGAGGTATTTAAAAAAAAACTGAGAATGAGTGAGTGCGTGCTGGGTGTGAGAATGAGTGAGCAGGGTTCAAAACAAAGGGTGAGCCGTGGTGGAGACAAAAAGAAAGTTGGTTTTGGAAAGGAGGAGAAAGGACGGTTGGGCTAGTCAGAGGGAGAGTTGCTGGTAGCTTGGGAAGAAAGAGATAAAGTTCGCGGGAATGTCCCGTGAAAGAAATGGAAAACGGAGACTTGCTTCTTTTTGATTGTGTGGAGAGAAAGGTTGAGTTCGGAGTTGGAGCAGCCAGGCGGAGGAAGGGAACTAAAAAAATGGGGAAGCGCCACCTCGTGACAACTACGGAAAAAGGGAACATAAAGAGGACGAGTGCAACCCTGTAACAACTGGCGAGCCTGCAGTTACCTGACCCCCTGCTGCCTAATGTTCGCCTCCGACATTCAGATACAAGGACTTGATTGATGGAGAAGTGTGTCAATTCAGTCATATGACTTTTTTTTTTTTTTGAGCCAGCAACTCTTCGTGGTCGAGGTGGGACCAGACCTTATTAGTGTTTTGAGGACAACGGGTGGAGTATATTCAGAGCTCAATGAGCCCATTATTTACTTATTTTTATCTTGATGGATGTTATTGAAACAAATGGGGTGTGCGTTTAGCAATTTTGAATCCATTTCGATTGTTTGTTACATTACGAACGTAACTTTTAAATGCGATATTTTTATGACCATTTACTGTTGCGTGAGTGATGCTCCATCTTATATGTTGAATTTTTATTGCATTTGTTGTTGTAACATATAAACCATCAACACGGAGGTGTACTTCCCTGTCACCCAAGGTTGATGTGTATCGTCTGTGTGTCTGACGACTAGTGTTATTATTACACCAACAGTGAGCGCCTCTTTTCATTTCCTGTATAGCACCGCTGTAAATGTTGTACATTTTTTTTGTTTGGACTGGTGATTTTCAATTAGTCAAAATTGAAGAGACAGAGGTCAGATTTAGTGACCAACAATCACTTCAGGCTCTCATCGCAGAACTATCCACAGAAGCAGAATTACTAGGATTGCAATGACCAGAAAGAAGAAATACATTCAGGACGGATTAAGAGATTCCAGATTAGCAGCTAGAAATGCAGAGGCTCAGAGAAAGTTGGAGATAGAGAAATTAAATGTTACATTAACCCACAATAAAAAAAACTGAAGAAGAAAAGTTAGCCCGAAATAAAAAAATTGAAGAAGAAAAGTTAGCCCACAATCAAAAATTGGAAGAAGAAAAGTTAGCCCTAGAGAAACAAAAACTAAAACAAGACAGGTATTTCCACGAAGCTGAAATAGCAGCTAAAAGAGAAAAAGTCGCGGCTACCAGAGAGCAGAGATGCAGACAGTGTTAAAATCAAGGCCGAAACCTCCTTATTTAAGAGATGAGAAGGATGACGTGGATAGTTACCTTATACGTTTTGAGGAACATGCAAAACTTAGAAGATGGCCCCCAGTCGAAAGGACATCCTATCTGCGTGACAGTTTGTCCAGTAAAGCATTATCATGTTTTAAAGAATTAGTAATTATAGACGGCACTACTGATTATGATACCGTAAAGAAACATTTACCAGATTTCATTTCACTGAGGAAGGCTTTCGACAAAAATTTCGTAGTTCACGCCCTCAACCAGAGGAAACCTTTCATGTGTTTGCAGACCGTTTAAAGCGTTATTGTCAAAGATGGTTAGACATGGCAGGGGTTGAAAAACACTTCCATAAGCTGGTGGATTTGTTATTGAGAGAACAGTTTCTTTCATCTTGCTCGCATAAGCTGACAACTTTCTTAAAAACTCAGCTTTGCTCTTCCATTAATGAGATGACAGAGGCCGCAGAACGCTTTCGAGAAGCTGAACCTAAAGAGCCATTAGCCGCAGTTGAGGGACAGTCTAACCCCATTCATGCAAATGTAGCGTTTCGTACAGAGACTCAAAGTAACAGACCCCCCGATGAGAGGGACGCCCACTCCTAACAGACGCAGATACCCTTTCTTCCGCACACTGAACAGAAGTCAGGTAGGCGCTACTAATTATGACAAGATTCTACCCGTTTCCGATTATACACACGGTCCAACCCAGGTAGAACGGCAGCTACCACATACCGCTCGACCAAGTACCCCAAAAGATATACTTTCGGGGAAATCAGAGTTATGTTTCACATGTCATCAGCCAGGTCACTTCCCGAGATTGCACGGCACTGTCTAAATTAACTGAGGAAGTCAGACGACTGCTTAGAGAGTTATCTGTGATATGAGACAAACCCCAAACGATAAACAGGTCATCAGCAGCACTAGCAGTCGAGGAAGCGATTGGTTCCGTGGGACTTTCAGTGACCCAGGGTTTACCCACGTCGTTGACCACATATGTCACGGTACAATAAATGGTCAACCGGTGACAGTTATGCTAGATTCAGGCTGTACTACGGTCGGTGTAAGAAAGAGTTTAATCATGAAGAGAACATCAACTTAGATTGCCCCTACTTCACTGGATCGATAGAAGCATGCGTACTAGAGAACCCCGTTTGCGATGTGATACTGGGTTGTATACAACATTACAAGGGGCGACCTTTGTCTGGGGTCAGATGGCTAACGCAGCAGTGACCCGAGCGCAAGCTAAACGGCACGACCCCCACCCCCCCTTTCGTCCGATTTTAACAGCGAAGACACCGCAGCTTAATATTACACCGACTGATGTTCGGGAACTACAGCAACACGATGACGCGCTTTCCACATTCTTTCAAAAGACTGGCCAAGTCAGTTTGCAGTCGGGAGAAGGATTTGCTATCAGAGGTAATATGCTTTTTCGAGTGACTAACCGTGACCACACCACCATTTGGCAGTTAATGGTACCTAAAGCTTTAAGGGAATCAGTCTTGATTGCAGCTCATGATGGACTTGTAGGCAGGCACATGGGTCAACATAGCACGACTAACAGAATTTCTGGCCAGGCATACATCGCGATATCAAACAATATTGTCGTTCCTGTCACATCTGCCAAGTGATGTACCCAAAGGGACGAATACCACCTGCGCCACTTCAATCACCCGGGGTAGTTGACGTTCCCTTTAGCAGAGTGGCAGTAGACATAGTAGGACCCATTACACCACCTTCCATTACACCACCTTCCTCAAGAGGACACCGCTATATCTTAACTTGTGTAGACATAGCCACCAGATACCCGGATGTCGTTCCGCTAAAATCTATCACAGCTACTGAGGTTGGTGGAGCACTCTTCAACATTTTCACTCACACTGGGTTTCCTGATGAGATTCTGTCAGACAGAGGTACCCAATTTACGTCTGACATCATGAGAGAATTGTACCGTCTGATGTCCATATCTCAGCTCCTTACGTCACCCTATCATCCTCAGACAAATGGCGTTGTTGAGCGTTTTAACACCACGCTAAAGGCCATGTTGAAGAAATTGATGACCACTAAACCGAAAGATTGGGATAGTTGTTCGCATACCGTGAAATTCCCCAAATGTCCACGGGTTTTTCCCCATTTGAACTACTGTACGGCCGAGTACCTAAGGGACCCTCAGCAATACTGTATCATGCTTGGACAGGCTCATGTGAGACCTATACTCAACCACAACCTGTACATGAGTACATATCTAACTTAAGAGAAATCATAGCAGGGTCATTGTCCGTCGCACAAGACAGCATACAAGAGAAAGCTAGAAAAAGGAGACAATATCAACTGTCCACCATTAAGAAATCTCAGTTTACAGTCAAAAGTTCTGGTGTTACTTCCATCTACACACAATAAGCTTAGATTACAATGGCGAGGACCTTATACAGTCATAAAAAGGACCAGCCCTACTAACTACCTGGTCGACATTGACGGAGCTCATAAAATATACATTAATCTTTTGAAAGAATTCCATGAGAGAGTTGTCCCTTTGCAACATGCAGCAACAGCAGTCAAAGAGCCCAAGGAACCAGTCAAAAATGATTTGTCCAAGGTTCACATTGTCCAGAACCTATCAATCATAGAGCCAAAAAAGGTCGGTTAAAATAAATCCTAATTTATCTGGGGATCAAAACTTGCAGGTACACCGCTTACTTGAGAAACACGGTGTTGTCTTGACAGAAGTCCCAGGACTTACACAGCCATTTGTCACCATGAGATCAATCTCACAGATAATACGCCATTTCAGGTTAAGCAATTCCCTGTACCCTTTACGTTGGTGCAAACTGTCACAGAAGAGGCTGAAAAGATCTTGTTAATGACTATTATTGAACCCTCCCAGTCGCCATATGCATCTCCCGTTCTTCTGATAAGAAAGAAAGACTCAACTTTTCGATTTTGTGTAGACTTCCGCAAACTTAATTCAGTCACTGTTTTTGATGCTGAACCCATTCCGGACATGGAGCTTTTATTCAGTAAATTAAAAGGCCCAGGGCGGTGGATCTCGCCAACCACCTGTCTTTCATGGCTTCAGAAAGCCACCTGTCCGTATCCACTGTGAGGGTGCGCAAGGCTGCCGTCCTCTCCACCCTCCAGCAACTGGGCGTCTCTCTACGCGGTGACACCTCACTTATCGCGGACGTGATCGAAGGCATTGCCCTGTCCCAGGCTCGCGCCCCACGCCGGGTCCCCGCCTGGGACCTCTTCCTCGTACTAGCGGCCCTCCGCTTATCGCCTTATGAACCACTGCATCAGGCCTCGCTTCCTGACGTATCCATGAAGACCGCCTTCTTGATCACCCTCGCCTCTGGCCGCCGGGCCAGCGAAGTACATGCCCTATCCGGGTTAGAAGCGGACGTTCGCCGGCGACACGATGGCTCGTGGTCGCTAGTCTTTTTGCCCGAATTTTTA
>SMGT01008601.1:117272-167148 GCA_004794575.1 Lanistes nyassanus
GGGGGGGGGGGGGGGGGGGGGGGGGGGGGGGGGGGGGTAGCGCGTCTACGGGTGTGGACCCAGACGTACTTAACTGTGCTCACGCAGTGTCTTTACTGTTAGCTTCGCTACTTGCTTAGCTTTGCTGCTTGTTTTGCTTAAGGGTGACTTCGCAGTAACTACTGTACATACAGTAACTCGTCACCATGTGAGCGGCATGTGTTTTCGTGACCGAAGAGTATGCGTATTTTAAAAAACATTTGTCGGTGGACTAAAAGAAAGACTTCGCTGAGTTAGGAGGGACTGTTCGTATTTCCATTCCTCATGGTGAAGAGGAGGACTGACACGGAATGATGTGTACAAACGATTTATGCTTTTATTATATTGACTATTTGGACAGTTGCTTGTGTGTAATTTTATGCTTTTATATTGATTAGCATTGGATTATGCATACAGGTATATTGATGACTTTCTCTTTGTATTCGCAATCCTAGTATGACAATGAATATTGATTATGGGAAAGTACGGTGTGCATAGAATTGTTTCCCCGGTCTACCTCAATCATCATCCCATACGATGACGAGAATTTGGAGTCAGTTCCACGATGGTGCGATTGGGATTGTGCCATTGAAAGAATGAGATCTAATGCCATTCTGTAGTACGCGATGCAGGCGTGCAAAACGCCAGCTTTCGAAGTGAGGGATCATGGGAGGTCCATGATAGCGTTCCTTGAACCTGATCTTATACTATCGCACAGCTTTTGAAGTGAGGGATCATGGGAGGTCCATAGAGTTCGCTGACTCTCAGGGACTCGGGGCAGGTGCACCCATGATAGCGCTCCTTGAAGCTGATCTCATACTAATGCACAGAAGGCATCGGGAACCATTTTTGTGTCGTTGCAAAAAGAAAAAAAATGTCTCGTTAACGGTCCATTTTTTTTACGGGAAGGAGGGGATGATGTTATGGCTGACAGCTACAGTACCTACTATATCCACTGTTCGAGTTCTGTAGTTAGCAAGTAGGTCTTTGTTGTGTATGAGGTATTTAAAAAAAACTGAGAATGAGTGAGTGCGTGCTGGGTGTGAGAATGAGTGAGCAGGGGTTCAAAACAAAGGGTGAGCCGTGGTGGAGACAAAAAGAAAGGGTTGGTTTTGGAAAGGAGGAGAAAGAAAGGACAGTTGGGCTAGTCAGAGAGAGAGTTGCTGGTAGCTGGGGAAAAAAAGAGATAAAGTTCGCGGGAATGTCCCGTGAAAGAAATGGAAAACGGAGACTTGCTTCTTTTTGATTGTGTGGAGAGAAAGGTTGAGTTTGGAGTCGGAGCAGCCAGGCGGAGGAAGGGAACTAAAAAAATGGGGAAGCGCCACCTCGTAACAACTACGGAGAAAGGGAACATAAAGAGGACGAGCGCAACCCCGTAACAATATTCTTATTTGCACACACATTTTCTGTTTACGGAATTAGAACATTGAACAAACTTGGCATTTTTGTTAATGCAATACATATCAGCTAAATGGCTTTTCTCCTGTAATCATTTGTGGTGTATGGTATATGGAGCATGATGGATGATGGATTAGATGATGAACTACTCAAATCTGTTATGACCTCAATTTTGATGGCACCTCAATATGGCTATTTTGGAGCGGTAGCCTCACCTTAACAAAGAGTAAACTTGAAATGGGGAGGATTTTATAAAACTGAGGGCTTTCTAATGTCTTGTCCATGCTTGCTGTTATCCACTAATGGGTTGGGTTGCAAGATCATTTGTATGTTCAATTACCATCATAAAAGCAGTTTGTATGGGCTGCTTGCCCTCTGGATTTTACATGCACCTTGACATTGAACGAACAGCAGATATGGATGCCTGTGATACCCAGACCTGAGCTACTGACCCTGAACAAGAAGCTGACAGAGGTTTATGGTCATGGTATGCCAACTCCAGGGGCCCTGACTCTAGTCAGGTTCTGTCCAGTTCTCCTGGCAATAACTTGCTGCTCTACCAAATTTGAGAGCACTTTAATGGCCTCCCTTGGGTCTCTGGCTGACAGCTTGGGGCACTTGCTCTCCTCACGTAGCTCTTCTGCCTGAAAGACATGTCCAGTAACACACATTAACACACCCATGGAAAACAGGTCCCATGTCATGATTTCTTTTTTTTTTAAACTACATTTGTGACACGGAACAACATAGCTATATCTCTGAACATCCAAGCTATTGAAGCCATTATCACATAACACAACTAGGTGCCATCCTCTTCCTCCTCTTCCAACACCCAACCATCCCCCCATCATCAATCATCATCAACTGTGCCGTAGCCCTGGAGACTGTAGGGACATCAATAATTACTTGGCAACCAGCTTCCTCCATTTCCCTGCATACTTTGACAAGCCCACTGTTGGATTTTGTTTTCACATTGCTTCCTCGGTCAGCGTCTTCTTCCTCACTGTACTGTACCTTGTAGAATGCGTTTTGCAAGGCCTGATGACACTGAGATGTCGCTGTGCCATTTCAGCTGACACTTTTTCAGTGGCCAGCAGGTCTTCGTATGGTCTAGTGGCTTGCTGTATTTCATAACACTGAACTAACATCATTAGTGATGTAGTCTTTGTATGAGATATGAAGGACCTTTCTGAAACATCCCCATGGCTTGAATCCTGATCTGCAAATGACCTGTGAGGGTCCATTCTCACAAGCATAGAGAAAGATGGAGATGACTAGGGCACACATCAGTTTGATCTTGGAACCAAGGGTGATGCTGCAATTCCGGATGGGTTTCAGTTTAGTAGGTGCTGCAGTTGTCTGTGCTATTCTGGCAAGTACATTTGGCATTGAGCCTTCATCAGTAGCAACGGACCCAAGGTACTTGAAGCTGTAGAATAATTCTGGCATGCCAGTCTTGATTCTGATGTCAGTGCTGATGTCATTAGTGTTGCTGGTCATCAGTTTTGTCTTTTATGCACTGATCTCCATACAATAGGCTGTTGATGACTAACCAGGTTGTTGATGTTTAACCATGTTGGCAAGCTCTTCTTCATTGGCAGTTAAACCATCAATTCATTACATTTTTCAAAGACAGCTAGGATACTTTTCTTTAATTGGACGATCATGTTCACCATAATATTTAATCAACTGAAAATGAATTTTGACAAGGAACCCATGAGGATCCAACTGTCAGATTCCATACAGGTAGCTTATTATAGGAGGAAATGGCAAGCAATGAGCACCACATAAATTAAAGAAAGATGTAATTGTAAGAAGATACCTGTGGCAGAAGAAAGTCGATATATTCTACTCGCTTTTGATGGGATGGATGTGTTGACAGCCACTCAGGTATTTTTTCCTCGGGATCTGTCACCTCCTCCTTAAGTGCCATGCGAGCCCAGAACACACTTCCTTCTCGAACATCGTAACAAGCCTGTTGAAAAAAAAAAGAAAGAAAGAAAGAAAACTACACATCTCGGTTGAGATGATATTCTGTAGAGGTGGGTACCACTACGGAGATCGGTACTTTACCGCCATACTGGTATTTTATGCCAGGATACTGGCTGTACAGCCAAACAGGGTTTCTTTTAAGCAAAAACTTTGTTGACTGGATATTAAACATTGGGTGCATGTGCGTGAGTTTGTGGGTGTGCTTGTCCATGTTTAAGTGCAAATGAAAGGGACTGAGAAAGAGAGAGAGAGAGAGAGAGGAGCAGAAACCAAAGTAGACACCAAATCAAAAATGAATATTTTGTGCAAGTCTTTACAAGCAGAATCCAACAGCATCGGATGGTGTCATCTGATGTGCGTGGCCATATTGGTTATGTTACCTGCTAACTATTTTGATGACAATTCTGCATATATGACAAACAGCAATGTTTTCCTCTATATTTAAGTCACTCTTTTTTTTTTAAACCCAGAAGTTATAAGACGTTTCTAAATAGTTGTCCACTATTTCGAAATCAAGCCAAGGCAAGGTGAGGCAAGCAGAATTGAAAATGACACCACAAAGCACACAGCATATACGTGAGAGATAATAATAAGTGATAAAATTTTTAAAATCCTGATTGTCGGCTATTATACCTGTCGTCTGTGTATAAGAACCCTGATACGAGAATGGAACTTCCTCCCCCGCACTTTTTTTGTTTTAAAAAAAAACCGAACCCTACCGATCCGTCTAGAGTTTGTAACTTGGCATAGTACAATAGTGAGGTTTTAATAAAGCTGAAACCTTTTGATATTAACATGTTTCTAATCCTGACTCTTTTGCCCGGCAGCTACCAGACTTAGAACATCTCAATAGTGTTACATTACTTTCATAACTATTTACTCGTGTATGTTAGTGATTGGGTTTTGATATGATTTAAGAGTTTTTTGTTTTGTTACTTGCTGGACTGACGCCATCAGTTAATACTGTTTGCGGTAAGGATTAGTATTGCAAATCAGTCTGTAATCCTTATGTGGTTAGTTGATCAGTTTATGCTTACAGAAGAAAACCCCTTAATAGCTGCTCACCCTAATAAAAAGGTTGTTTTAGGGTCAGTTTCACCTGCAATCAACTTCGTAATGTTGTAAGAAATTTTCAGACTTGTTGAAAATACCGCAATTAGCTTTTAGTGAAAAGTTCAATGTTCTGGTCTAGGTCAGATGTGTTGAGTGCAACTGTTACGAACATGGGCAGACTGCTGCCTTCCCACTAATTTTATGTTGACACATGCATTATCAGTCAATTGAATTGATTGTAACTCTATTTGCTGGAAGGGGAAATCTCTCGTATAGCTGTAACACTGCTTTTGAGCACTAGCTGAATTTTAATTAAAAAAAATGTTATTATTCTTAACCTGATTATGTCCTTGTGGGATATAGCGGTATGAGGACCTGCACTAGTATACCGTACCTTTTAACTCAACGACATCGTAGGTTTTCAGACTGTTACTCTATTGCAATCGCAGGGGGGACACAGATTTCGGTACTTTTGAAATAAATGCTGCTTGAAAACTACCAAAAGTGTAGTAATCTACTTTACATATTTCGAAAGATCGGTTTTTGAACATCAAAATAATTACACAATTGTACTGAAAACTGTTAAATAGTCCTTACTATTTGTTGCCACTGTATGCATTGTGTGTACCTACTTGATTTCTTCCGCCATGACCTCCCCTGTGGTCTCTATGTATCTTATACAAAATGTAGAAAAAATCTATCAATGATAAAAACATAATTCCAATGCAGGCTAAAGAGAAATTTAAAAAGAATAAAATGATTCCTACCTGAAATCCATCCAGTGATTTCTGTGGACAACGCTGCATTGAAAAAATGTATCCGAGCAAAATGGCGCTCGCAATCACCTGGCTAACTCCCAAACAGTATCGTGTGGTCTCGTGAATACAGTTTAGAAGAAGTCGTGTATTGTGTGGTCTAAGGAAGGACTTGATAGAAAAATGATTTCGCTATAAGAAAACACCAGTCACATACCTTGTCAACCAATCGCTTTCAGTTTAAACATTTGTGAACAGTGTTTGGACTAGTCCTAGCGACCATGATCTTATGCGTGGGAAATACTGTTTGCGCGATTTCTGTACTCCACAATCTAACTGTGCTAAAGACCGTACCAGTATTTACTGGTATTCTGGTACATACCACCACCTCTGCTATTTTGTCTGTGATGTTGCTGCCAGCATACACATATTAACAATCCTCCTTTTATGTATTTTCTAGCTGTTAAGTGTTTGACTTAACAGCACAGCATACCTTTGCTGCAAGCTGGAGCCCGACTTTGTCTGCCTCTCGCTCAAGCTGTCGACTGTATGGCATGTGCAACATAATCTGAAACAAACATGCATATGCTCAGACATGCAGGCACACACAACTACCAACTGTTGTAAATGACTCCATATAAGCTATTAACAACATTCTTCTCTGGTTTCTAACTTGAGAATTGATCTAAGACGAGCTTCATGTAAATGAAATGACACCCATCACATATAGTGGAAAGCAAAATAATGTTACCGCAATGATTTTGTCGTAGAACCACTGGGTAATGAAGGCGAGGCCATCAGTTGGCAGAATGCACCAGATAGCAGCCATGGCTGCGATGATGATGAAGTCAAGTAGCTGAGTGTAACTCACTGTCTCTATCTGACAATAAAAAGTAATACACTGATAAGAGCTGAGCCAGTCACCTTGGTTGTGGTATCATAATAGCATGACAAGTGGAGCAGACAGCAGTGGCTTAATATTTTGTGCTTGTCACCAAGACAGTGAAGATCGTGAGTCATGTATTCTGTTCTTGTCTCCAGCATAGGTATTGGCTCTGATGCCAGCTGTCTACAAAGTGCACGGCTAATTGCTTAGTATGATGTAGCCTTAGTTGCCAGAGAGGCATTAAAAACTAAACAAGAACTACTGAAGTTTGTGAAGTTTATTATCTAGAAAGAAAACTTGTTTTAAGAAACCCATCATTTTTCACCTATACCGAAGCGTAGCAAAATGTTTACAAATATCCCTTGTATCCCCCCCCCATCCCACCCAAAAAAATTCCCTTAAACCCCAAAATTTACTTGAATTACTCCAAAACGATTTAATATTAGCATTATGACTATGTTTGCCAGCAACATGTCCTAAAGGATGGGTGCTTTAAAGGTCATATTTTGACTTTTTGACTTTTCCGCAAAAGCAAGGGCAAAATGAAATGGGGTCCTTAATTTGTAGAAACATGCTGGAAGCTGAGGACTGTACTCACTCCGTGCGACAGGAGAGCATGAGACATCTCATGTGCAAGAACTATGGCCAGCTGGTCATCATTGTCAGCAAAGTGAATGATGCCAGTGAAAACAAAAATGTGACCTGTCTGACACAGAAAAAGCGCAAATGCACAAAAATGCCTGCTATTTGATAATGCAAAAACTCATCATGCAAATTTACCCCCTGGCATCAAAAACATCATAGTAAACCCATTAAATCTTGAAACATCCATGAACAAATATTTAAAATTTTAAACTATTCTCGTCAGTAAATAGAAGAAATGAGCAGCAGTAACAAATTGTGTTGAAACTTTAATTTTTAAAAAAAGTAACTCTTAGTCATCCAAAGTGGTAGTTTGGATACTAACTGGCAGGACAAATGCGTTGATAGTCTGTGGGTCACCAATGACAAACACTTGCCAGCCCTTGAAGTTCATCAGATCTCTTATCTCTGGGTTAGCATCCAGCAACCTTTTACCAATGCGCACCACTCGCTGGACCAATGGGTGGTTGGGAGGTAACATTCTGTCCTCATAAAGCTGCAAATACTGTTGGGGAAAAAACCCAGCCAACAACATCCATCACTAGAAAAATTAAACGCCGCAAAATGGTCTAAAATCAGAAAAGCCAGAGATTTTTAAAGACAAAGGGAGAAAGCCAAGTCATACATTTTTAGCCTCCTCTTCTGCGATCTTCAGGTACTGCTCATTTGTCACAACAACAAAACGCTCCCGTCCCGTGAGGGGTGCCTTCTGAAGGTGTGTCTTGTAGTAAACAACTGCAGTTCCAAATAACGCAACATTTGCTGCTGCTATCCAGTGCCAGTTCTGGCGCAATCGATTCCAAAAGTAATATCGTTTCTTTTCAGGAAGAGTCTGCCACCATTTCCTTAAACCCCTGTCAAAAACAGACAAAAGACCAACGAGAAGAAAATACAGGAAAAACAAGCTATAAGGCTTATAGAATTTAGTAAACAACCTATTTGTACAATTCGATGCTCGCTTTCTGACGGTACTATGTGCTACTGGCACACTGGATCTCAATACGGTGCATTGCTTTGTGACTAAGCACACCATAAAACCTCCTTTTTTCTGTAGCTTTGAAGAATTTGCTTACGCTAGACCAATAATAGTCAGCGGTTTCTGATGGTCCACAACAATGATAACAAAGAAGAAAAAAAATAGATCTATATGTGCATCCCAGTACAGTAAGCTTATTTCACAGTTTGAAGTAAAAATTCCACATATACAATATGCTTTTCATAATTTAATTCCTCAGTGTTTTATACCAGATCCCCAAATATTATCTCTGCAAGTATTTGATTGTATGTGCCAGAAACAAGACTCAAATCCCAGTTCTTGACTTTCTGAAAGCCCACCAGGATGACATGGTCTGTGGTACATGGCTGTCACCACATATTCTTCAGATGCTGATTGAATTTAGAAAACAGGCAGGATGCAGGTTTCTGAACCATAAAAATTTGAAGAAAGCCAACAGTAAATATATACCTGTACATAACTGAAACTATTTTGCATAGCGGCGTGGCATATTAAATTCAAAATTATATATAACAATTGAATTTTTCTCCAAGAAGTATACCTTCCAGAAATAATAGCCCCAAGTTTTGCCATAGGTTTGAGAAAAATCCAGAAGACTGGATGAATCTGAAGTCTCCGAGATGTATGAAAACCACAGCTAGGTGTGTGTCTGGACCAAAGCCCCCTGCTCCTGAGTAGCCCTGTACACCTGGAGAACCACCTAAACCAGTGCCCATGACTACTGTGATCACTGAAATAGAGTCTGGAATCCACAGGTAATTTCCACTGACTCGGGCTGCACCTAGGTGTGGAAGGAGACAATGAAGCATGACGCTGAAACAGATGCTGAAATGATGCTTTACAAAACCTTGGTGCTGTCCGCCCTGCTGTACTGCACATTCTGTTCCTAAGTCCATACCTGGTCAATACCAGGCCTGCCATGTCTACTGAAAATATATTAAATTCTGGTATAGCCAAATTGTTGTGATGTCAACAAGAAAAATACGAGCATTCATGACTTTCGTCTACATTTGTTTTTAAATGGACACTTCACATGTTTAAAAAGCATCATTTCCCGATGTTATCAGTATAACATTTTCAAAATGACCACCAACATCTTGCTAATATGCATCTTGCCATTTTCACAGAGCTAAAACTAACATACGTTCCTTATTTCATTTACTGTGTGTTAATTTTCTGTCTGCCCTTGTACTTTTGTAGCCATCTTGAGTAAAACTATAATAGTTTTCAGGTGGAAAGTGGCGTCCTTTGCATTTGGTGACTTGATTTTTTCTATGTTGAAGGGACAGTAATTTTTGTTCTAACTTTTGGGTTGGTAATAATATATATATATAAATTTTGAACACCTGTCTCCCGGTAGGAGACGGGCCACTTACATGACAGCTCAACTCAAACCCCCCCCCCCCACACACACACACAAGGCCAAGGACTTTCCCTTCGAATAAAACCAGAATTTTTTTTTCTCATGCAGAATTATAGTACTAACTCAAACTGCACGATGTACCCGTATAAACTATACAGTCTCGTGAGTCTAGGTCTCGCGACCGTGGCAACAGAATAATCCTAGTCCTACATTCTTGTTCGTGGCTGCTCGTTGGTTACTGCATTCGTTCTAGCTATGACTACTCGCAGGACACCACACGGTTATTCGTTCTTGCCCTTGGGTCAAGATTTTTCTCTGATTACATCATATAATGTCGAATCAAGATACAGGAACAGGGTCATAGGGCAAGGCCTACACTATAACTACAGACTGACAGATCGAGTGACACTATACTGACCGAGTGGGCATAAACGATTACAATTATGAATTAACTAGTTAAAACTAAATAAAAGTGCAAAGGTACTCATGTACGTGTATGCATTCATTGTATTGTATCGAAATAATGCCGATCACCAAGCAAACATCAGCAATTATAAAACACCATTTAAAAGAACTAATCCATCAGTTTTAACCCAAACAATGTTGGATATAATGAAAAACATACAGAAATCACGCTTAGAAGACGTACACCTGATACGAAGCTAACTGGTCAAAACATTGTCAGCACGCATGCGCTCTTGTCAAAGCATCGTGTCTCCCCAGTATGTAAAAGCCCTAATTCAATGGAACCAATCAAAGGGGGACGTCTAAAAAATTTCAGCAAACATCTTGCATTTCAGTGGATTTCAGAGGTGTAGAAGCCCGAACTAATCAAATGGCGAGCTCTTTTTTTTTCGGAGGTCTTTACGGGGGCGTGGGGAAGGAGGAAGAGGGAGATTTTAAGAAGCAGGGGAGTTTAGGGGAAGGGTAAATGGTTGGGTTTAGGGAGGTCGTTACACGCTATTTCCAGGAGATTTGAACTTTGCAGTAGTGAGCCTACGAGATTAGCAAATTTTATGTAAGACTATATTTGATTAGCTCCAGTAAACTCGAGCCCAAACGTCTCGACCTGTGACCCAAAAGTCTCCTTTTGACCCGGAACTATCCACCATGTCTTCACTGGAAATAGAGTTCGCCATATTAAAAACGAAAGTACCTCTTCTGCCTGCACCCGCAAGTCCTACTTTGCACCTATTTCTGTCCCTACACTCTTGCTCTCCTGGTTCAAGTCTTGGAAAAAGTCTTTGATTACGCGATGATTAAATATACGCATGTTTACAAATGATTGCATCTGTTTCTCACGTCCGCGTGCATCCACCGCTCTCTTTCTTCCCGTTGCTAGTAGTATCACGTGGTATTGGTACGCGCAAATAGCAACAGCAAATATGGCGGCATGAAAAGCCCGTCGCATTGTTATGGCAAAAGTACAGTGCAATAGATTGGATTCACTAATCAAGGGATGAAAGGTTAGTAATCGTCTGCGTATTGCATTTTAAGAAAGAATATTAAGGAATGGATGCAGTGGGAGCAAAACGCTAACACTGTAGCCTCTATATTCATGTGTTGATATGTCAGTGCGTCAGTCAATAGATGATTCGCTGTCGCTGTCATTAGGGATTATATTACCGTTAGGTTAGTGTTAGACTACTACCTTTTAGCTACTTTATGAATTCTTCTTAGGCTATGTAATTTGGATGTATTTATAAGAGATGGAGCAACAAATTATGGACGTTTAAGTAAAGCTCGCTGTTGTGTCAGTTTTGGTAAGTGTTCTATGGATGATGGTAAAGGTTAGGAATCTTTTTTTTCCCATTTAATCGTTCATTCATTGTCATTGTGATTGTAGACTACACAGTACTGAGTACAGTGTGTGACAGAGGAAGGGGGTTGTACTACATGTATTGAAATGAAAGTGCGAGGCAGAAAGGCCCCTTTACCTGCACTTCACCCTCTTTAAAAAAAATAATCATTTTTTCTACTCTGGTCTATAGTGAATTGTTATAAAGAATTTAAGTTGCATCAAACATCGTTTATACTTTGTTTCAGTAAACACAGATGCCAAGGCCACCATTGTCACAAGCTGCGTGTCATTAAATTTGGGAGCAAAAATCACTCACACCAATATGGGATATTTTGCATCTTATTCCACGTCATTAGCTGATCCAAGGAAAGAAAAATTCTTGTAAAAGTAAAGAAATTCTTGCAGTGAGTGCATAAGGAAAAAATCACCTGGACATTATCTCAGTTTTTGTGGCAACTGAAGGGGATTTTCAACTGCTGCACAACAGTGCAAGAGGCAGCAAGGTGTTGAAAGAGTGCCTAAGGATGAATCGCTATCAGATTACAAAGCAGCTAGGGGATGGCACATATGGCAGCGTTTTGTTGGCTACCATGGTCGAGACGGGAGAAAAAGTGGCCATTAAAAGGTGAGTATATTCAATGGGGATTTCAATGCTGCTTTCTATTATTGTGATTAATATATATTTATTATATATACATTTTATTTGTTAATTTACTCAGTCTTTTCTGGTACCACTATTGTGAATCATGCATAAAATGATTCCAAGTATGCAGAGCAGATCACCTGAAAGTTATATTTGTCAAAATTTGTACAGCTTAAATCTCTTTAGTCTTTCCTGTCCGCCTTCATATTGGGGATAGGATAAGTGATAGACTGGTATTGGGTGGAGTCTGGAGCTTTATTTGTTGGGGTGTTTTTGGTTGTTGTTTAGTGGAATGAAATCATTTGTAAAGTAATAATTTAAATATTATGATGAATACTTTGTCACTGTATTTTTACTCACACTGTGACTCTGTCTAGTGACTAGAACTGTCAGTTAATTGTTGAAAGTTTCAGACTTGTAAAATTTGACAACCTCAGTGTGCATCATTCTAAAGGTCTTTCAGTCCTATAGACATAAAGTGCTTGTTCTGCAATATCAATTACATTTGATTGTGTTCAGGTAGTTGAAATCTGTGATATCACTGATGATCATGTTCTTGCCGATATATATACATGGTTCTTCCAACTCAGTTGCTGTAGGTTGTTTATGGAAATTAATGGACTGGAGTTATCTTGCTTGTCATTGTGCAGGGTAAGTCAATCAAATGGTCTATAAGCACCAGTGCTTGAGCTGCGTTTGCTCGAAACTCGGCCATGAGATATGTGCCAAGTATGCTAAACCTTTAAACACTTGGTAGTTGGTAGCTGGTCACATTTAAAAGCATCTGCAAAAGTATTTCACATTCTCCCTTATTATCTTTGAAGAAGAAATGACTTGCTAACTTGGTAGCTGATTAAGTGGAACTTTTTGTGTTCAAGTTTGGGCTTGAATATTTTCATTTTTCTTATTTCTTTTGAACCTTTGGGGTGAAAATTAGAATGAAGACCAAGGAACCAAGGAAATAAATAGGAGTAGGAAGATGGCTATGGTATTGGTAGAACCTTTAATAGCTTAATGAAAACATTAGAACCTTAATGTCAATATTTGTTATAAAGGTATTATTTTAGGGTGCTCAGATAAGCTTGACACTAGCAGTGATGATGAAAACAAGTCATGTGGTTTTCTTTTGTAAACTTCTCTGAATATGAACACCATAATCTTAATATCTCTGTGTATGCTATAGTGAATTTCCCTTAGACAAGATATGAACAGATGTGAAAATGTTTACAGGAGATGGAGCAACAAATTATGGAGGTTTAAGTAAAGCTTGCTACTCTGTCATTTTTGGCAAGTGTGCCATGCATTTGAAGGTTAACTTAATGCATGTTCTGTTAGTGAAATGATGAAAATTTAAGGAATCGATACTTCATTAGCTGAATAAGAAAAATTCTTAAAATATTATACAGGTTGAAGAGTCGATAGTGCAGATTGCTTGTTGTCTAGAAAGTATTATCTTTAGAAATTTAAGCTTGTGGAGTAAGCAGTCTGTATAAATCTCTTTATTTATTATTTTTCACCCATAATGTTGGGTGAATGATTGCTTGGGGCATCATCTAAGCCCCTACCCCAAACCTCTGTTTCAGTGTTTAGATGTTGTGTACATATTAAGGAAGCTGGTGCCTGGTGATTTCTCACGCTGCATTGTAACGTGTAACTTGCAGTCATGAGTGGCAGGTTTTTTAAAAGTGATTTTTTGTGGGAAAATACATGTACCTTATCAGTTATTGTACCTAGCACTGATTTTGCAGTATGGGTTGGTTGGGGGCATAAGGTGGTAAAAGGAGGGGCCCTGTAGTAGTAAAGTCTGGACTGGGGATAGTACTAGTAGCTGCTGGTTGCCTAGGTGATTGCAGTCGTTTTGATGTAATGGTGTTTGTCAAGGCAGGGTTATGTTTCTGTGGCTATTCCTAGTGCCCCGTTGGTACTAAATTTTAGTTTTAAGGCAGGTGCATTTTGTTGTTCACAGAAGGACTGCAGTAGCTATTGAAAGTGAAAAGTTTGAGTATCTTTGGCTGTGTCATAAGTCATCACTAGGATGACAGAGATATTAGTAATAGTAATAGTAATATTATGATACTGTCAGGTTGTACCTGGAAACCACAACATGCCTCCTGTCAAAATGGTTTGGATCATGTTGAGAGTATGGCAGAGGACATGTGCGGGAGAAGTACATGTATATGTAGTTTTGATGGACACTAGAGAGTGCACCATGTAGGTCTGGTGCCATGCAAGGTACTGCCAGGAAGGAACCAGTGTCTAAGTGACTGCTGTAAATCAGTTGACTTACAGGGTATGTCACTTGTCAGGCTTAGTCAACATTCCTTTTCATAAACCTGACTGAGGAGCTTAAGAGCCTTTGTGTTTCTTTGTCATTTGATTTCTTAGCGTGAGGCATTAGAGAGCTTCAAAGGAACAGCTGTGCAGGCAGTTTTCAATGCACAGCTTTAGATCATTTTCAAGATTGCACATTACGCACCAGTCACAACTATGTGTGTGTGGAATGAAATAAGGCTAGTAGAGGCATAGGCAGCAGGAATCTATACTATAGACTAGACACACAGAATGGAGCCAGTAAAAGTGTTTGTGAGCTACCAAGAAAAGAATATTGTTGTATTAACACCCAGCCCTTCCCCCAGAAGTATGTACTTTATATATATATAGTGTTATGTGCAGCATTGAAGTCTTTCATAGAACTGCTCAACTAGAAGTAGAACTTTAAATTGTTCTTTATGATTCTTTACTTTGGCACTGTGCCATGGAACACACTTGTCCAGTAAGGGGAAAACTCCGCTACACTTAAATCTTGTGTATGATGACAGGATGAAGAAAAGTACTACAGCATGTATTCATGTGATGAGTGCTTGAGTAAATCTTGTGTATGATGACAGGTTGAAGAAAAAGTACTACAGCATGTATTCATGTGATTAGTGCTTGAGTAAATCTTGTGTATGATGACAGGATGAAGAAAAAGTACTATTCATGGGATGAGTGCTTGAATCTACGTGAAGTCAAGGTAAGATTCATGAAGCTGTCACTGTGTCAGTAGCTTTGTGTGGATGCATGTGCCTGCAGCTGTATGTATGCGTGGGGTCAGGGAGGGGGGAAATGGGGACGGGGACATTCTTTAGGTTGAAAATCAAAATAAATGAGCTAATTCTTGGGTGAAAGTGTCATCTGAATTTAGTGTTTATTTCAATTTATATTGTGAAAACATAAATCTGATGTTATTTGGTTGTTTTACATCATACCAGAAGTGATGGCTTTCTTGTGGGTTGGAGGGTAAAGGGTGGTGAAAGGTGTTGTTGTGGAAGGAGTAAACCAGATTAACAAGAGAAAATCTCCAACAGCAAGTCCTTAAACAGTGTTATGTGCAGAGAAGGCTTCCACCTGTGAAACTGAGACTGGGAGGATCTGAATTTATGAGAAGCCAGATGTTTGGTGCAGTTTAGTGGAGGAGTTGGCTTTGTGGGGTTGATTCTGTTCATTTTGGATAATATTTTTAGATGGTTATAACAAATGAAGAACAAATGAGGACAGAGCGCTATAAATCATCAAATGATAACCCCAACAAAGTACTGGCAGCGCTAGACACAACCGTACCCAAGGATCCTTACTTTCGACTCTCTCTTTGCTACGTGTTTGGGTACAGTAAGCTCCCTTGGGCACATACGTCAGCATACGGTTGTGTCTAGCGCTGCCAGTACTTTGTTGGGGTTATCATTTGATGGTTATAACAGTGAAATCAAATATAAGAAAGCAAAAGTAAGACTAAGATATTCTTATTTAGGAGATAAAATGGTTGTGAATTCAGTGACTGTAATTTTCTTGGTTTGTCTCACAGTCGTTGCGAAAACTGAGCCACCCCAACATAGTAAAACTGAAGGAGGTGGTGCGTGAGAATGACATGCTTTACTTTGTGTTTGAGTACATGCGAGAAAACCTGTACCAGATGATGAAAGACAGGTCTGTCAACTGCTTTTAACATGTGAAAATTATCCTTAGGCTACTGTGTAAATATCATTTTCCAAGAACAGGTGATCGTTGTAAATTTTAATAAGTCTGTACCGTATAAGTGTGGTGCAATGTACACAGTAATGCAATAATGACATTGTGAATGTTTTGATGTACATTTGCTTTTGGAAAAATCATATTACATAATTCTTCAAATAATATCTCTTTCCTTGGTACGTCTGCAGATTGTGACATTTTCATTTGACTGCTAACATTTTCAATATCTTAAAAAGAAAAATCTGGCAAGGTTTAACTTTCTGTATAAAAAGGTTATTTGAACTTTAATATTTTTTGAAGAAAAGTATTAGTCTTTTTTTTTAAAACTTCTAGCATGTATTTGTGATTTCATTTTCCAGGGATAAGCTACTTCCTGAATCTGTGGTTCGGAATGTTATTTATCAAGTTCTACAAGGTCTTTCTTTCATGCACAAAAATGGTATGTTCAGTGTTGTTGCCCTAACATAACATGCAATGCATATTGTTTCGTCCATTTTGCTGTTTTGGCTGCTTGTGGGGTATGGTAAAGCATTTTTCAACTGTTAAGAACTATGAGAATCTTTGTTTCTAGATGTTGTTAGGCACAAACACATGAATATATACACATACATGTCTTCAGCATGCAATAGCAAGTGTAGAATGCCTTACAATAATAAAGGCTTTTTGGCAGGCTTTTTCCATCGTGACTTGAAGCCCGAGAATCTCCTGTGTAATGGAACAGAAATGGTGAAAGTTGCTGACTTTGGTCTTGCCAGAGAGACAAGGTCTAGACCCCCGTACACAGACTATGTGTCAACAAGATGGTAAGATGGAAGGATGGCACTGTAAAGTACTGCTGTATCTTTTTACTGTGCAGATCGATGCTTCTAGAATATACTTGAAGACATTTCTTGAGACCGCATCATTTCTGAACTGGCACCAGTAGATGTGACTGCACATTCTGTAAAGGGCTTTTATGGGCTTTTTGGCCACCTTAAGAAAAGTTTAATTTGTCAGATTAGTTAAGATGACTAGCAGCAGTTTATTGATGGGTTAGTGGTGGGACTGTACTGATCATTGTTAAACTTGCTGTTGCTAAAAGGGTTACTGTCATCAAGATCTGCAATAAAGTTCAACTAAGCAATATTGCAGACTAGATTTTGTTTTAAATGTAATAAAACTTACAGTCTAGAGTTGCAATTACACTTGCCTCATTTCAAAATTTGGTGATAATGACCCTTACAGCATGGGTAACAGTCATGATCTTCTTGCCATCACTTCCACTTTCAAAAGCTCTGTTAGAATCTGTTACTGTACAGGTACCGTGCACCAGAGGTGTTGTTGAGGTCCACAAACTACAGTTCCCCCATTGACATTTGGGCAGTGGGGTGCATCATGGCCGAACTTTACACGCTTCGCCCACTTTTCCCAGGTAGCTCAGAAATCGATGAGATCTTCAAAATCTGCTCTGTACTTGGAACTCCCAAAAAAGTAGGTCACAGTTTCTGACTTGCGGTAATGAAAGTCTATACCTGCAATTTTGCCTTGACTTCTGAGCTGTAACAAGGTACAGCATAAATGCAATGTTTCTACCTCTATAGTAAAAGCTTAAGAAGACTGAAAATATTTTGAAAATTCCATGTCACAGAGGAGGAACATAGTAAAGATGTTAAATTGTGGCACCTAGCCAATCACAAGAGAAAGTTTGGTGCTATTTTCAGTGGAGGACAAGGAATAAAATCATCACTGTAATTTGGTCTGACATTAAATTTGAGAGCAGACAGCTGGAAACAGAAGTGAGGGAAAACCTTTGCACACAAACAGCATCATTAAATTTATTTATTTATTTAAACAGGAAGACTGGGAGGAAGGATACAGGTTAGCGGCTGCTATGAACTTTCGTTGGCCTCAGTGTGTGGCTGCAAATCTGAGAGCACTTATCCCTAACGCAAGTCAGGAAGGAATACAAGTCATCCGGGACATGCTTGCCTGGAGCCCAAACAAGCGACCGGGAGCAAATCAGGTATCTTTAAGCTTGACATTCATGTATTTTTTGAATGCTTTTACATTTTATTTTTTCTTGTTTTCCTTTATGTGTATGTTGCATTGGAAGACTTTATCCATCATTTTCGTGGTTGCCAAAGTCCAAACATTTATTCTTACAGTCTGAATGCTATCAATCAGTGCTAATTATTTGTATGTTCAGGATGAAATCTAAACAGGGTTCGAAAGTGAATGTTAGATTTGGGCAAAGTCTTTGAATCTGTTGCAAGACTTCAGGTTGCTAGTCCATGTTTCTGTCAATGCAGAGTCTGCGATACCCTTTTTTCCAAGTGGGGCAGAAACTGGGTGTGACACCTTTGCCAAGGACAGACAACAGCAGTGGCACAGTGCCCAGTACAGCATTAGTTAAGCCTGCTGGCAGGACCAACGATTCTCAGCTACAGCCCAAGACACATCCCGAGGCCCGCCCAGCTCCTCAGCGCTTTAAGGAGCCATCCATATTGGCTGAATCGCCAACCAATATTCTCCCTGCCATTCCCAACCAGGCTGCCAAACAGACTGACACAGTTTGTAGAATTTTATTTTGCACAGCTCCTTGAGATTAGCTTTGTTTGTTAACAGCTGTCAACACCTAAGACTACATAATGAGAAACACACAATAGTTCTAGCAGTTATTATAAAACAAAAAAATATTTCATAGAATGGGACCCAAAACTACAAATCTGATGCTGTCTTGGAGAGGAATGAGGGGACATTGCATTCATGGAGCACCACTCTCCCCCTTTTTCTTTAAACTTTACCAGCGTTCATTATGTAGGATTATTAGCAGTAGGTAGACAATATTTCACATGTATTATTTATTTCTGCTGAAGTGGTTGAAAGTATTGTTAGGAGATGCACCATATTTGTTTGTTTATCCAATTTTTTAAATCAGATATTTGTGCATCGATGCTGCAGGATACCTTTGCCATGACAGTCACAAAGAAGCAGAGTGGGCGGAAACGATGGGGTGCCCCAGGGCTGTCTGACACTTGGGATGACTGGACAGACTTTGACCTGGGCAGCAGCACCAATGCCAGCAAGAAAGTACCTCCCATAGGTGGTCGGGCACACAACAAAGAGAATGAAGAAGAGGATGATATACTTGGGTGAGGCACCACTTCACATTTCCACAGTATTTTTCCATTCAGGAGTCTTTGAAGACCAACTGGAATGGAAAACATTTTCTAAGACACCAGATTTAGCACATTATATGGTTTCCAATCTGTAAACTTGGGAACAAATGTTTTCCTTCTTTTCAAGAGAAATGAGTCCCCAAATACCATATTCCAGCATTCTGATCTGAGCAGAAAAAAATGATAAAAACTATTAAGTCACTTCTTAACTTTTTGGCACCACTGCTTTGTCATATGCCACAGTGGTTGTGACACACCTTGAGATTATGCAGTGCGCTATAACGCTACATTTTAAAAATTCCAGAGACTTAATGGTATAAGGGAAGTAAACTTTGTATCATTTTAAAGCTCTATCATCAGTTGTTTCCTCTCCACTGTTTGAATGAGTTTCTAAAGCATAGTTTTGGCTCACCAATTGTGATAGCTTAACAGCTGTGAGCTGACCAGGTCCATTTCCATCATTCAAAATGGCTACACAAAGGAAAATAAAATTCTGTGTCGTTGGGATTGGATATTGTGGAAGATTTAGAAACAAATGGTCAAAACATTAGTTTAAATGACAGCAGTAGCAGAGAGGAGACAGTGAAGGATACTGGGGATTAGTTTAAATGACAGCAGTAGCAGCAGAGGAGACAGTGAAGGATACTGGGGATTAGTTTAAATGACAGCAGTAGCAGCAGAGGAGACAGTGAAGGATACTGGGGATTTTTTTTTTTTTTTTACCTATTTGAAGTGTACAAGCAGTGAAACCTGGAAATTGTTGTGTAACAACATTAACAATTAATTGAGCAGATGGATCCTGATGAAGTGCAACTTGTCGCTTTTAATGTTACTTGAACTTCCTACAACATGGCGATGTACCATCTTTTATGGCTCAATATGGCCTCATTCTCTTCCTTGTGTTAGGCTTGGGTTTTTCCGACTAGTACCGAAGATTTTATTTTTTCGTGACAGTTTTTAATTTTACCTGTAAACGCAAAATCTGCATATTAATAATTTTAAATGCTGACAGATTTGAATTCTTGGATATCAGTGTAGAGGATTTATACCATAATTGTTAATAAAATATTTGAATTTGTATGATTTCGGAAAAAGTTTCATACCCACAAGCGTGAATTTCAAGCAACAAACATCCAACCAACTTATCTGCTATAGTCCTGACATGGAAAGATTATCAGGTTACAACACCATGCTGACTTCTTTCTGTTTGAAGGCTTTGTATGTTAGAAAGGGAGTTATTTTTTTAATTTGGATCTTGTAATGAGAAGCTTTTTGCACCTAGGTAAGTTTTTTTAGTTAACTCATGAGAAAGACCTAAGAGAGAAAGATGAAGAGATTAAAACAGGTTTTTTCAAGAAGGACTTGTTGCTAGATCAATGACTGTTTTCAGGAGCTTTCTGGGAAGAAAACCTGCCCCAAAACAGACCCATAGGCTCAACTCTGGCAGATCTTCAGCAAGCTCAGCAAAGCAGCATTACATCAGCAAAGCCAGATATCTGCCAGGTAACATGTCATTATGTGATGGGAAAAGAGAAGAATCTGCAGAATTTGCAGCTATGTTTTGATCATTACTACCGAGGCCTGTATATTGTTCAGTTCTAATTAGAAAAATCATGAAAAAGTATGTCACGGTTCCATTTTATTAGGTGTTTAAAGATTATATAGAAATAAGAAGATTAACAAATAAAGAACTCCATGTTGTGGTCGTTGGTTCTTGTGTTGTCTTTACATCTGTAAAAATTAGATTTTGTATTTCATTAGAATGTGTAGATCCTGGGGATTTGCATTTAATAGCCAAAATTCTTTTTAGGGATGGGGATGTGTAACATCATATTGAAGTGTTTAATTTTTTTATGTTAAATAGGAATCAACCCTAAAAACAGTGCACGTAAAGACAGCCTTGGAGGAGACTGGATATCGAAGGGACCATCTCACATGGGAGTTCCAAGGGCTACTCAGCTTGCTAGCTTAGGTTAGTCTGACTCTAAAATAAACTACTTTGATTTTATCCTCTGTGTTCTGCAAGGCATCTGTTAAATTTAAATTCATAACCTTCTAATATACTTGTTGTTACATGTAACAGGAATGTTCTCTTTCTTTGATGTCTCCTTGGTTGTTTTGAGTTGTACTGGGAGAGCTGTTTGTAGATGTGCAGAAAATGCTTTAGGCCAGAAATGAGTAAGTGTTAACATTTGGTATTTGACTTCATCCTGTAGCAGGTGGTGCCAATCCTCAGAGCATCAATTCCTTGGGATTCAGTGGTGCAGGAGGGGCTAACAAGTCTGGTGGAGATGGTAGTTATGTCCCTTCTTTTCTTCCCAGCACCAAAGGTAAACATTTATATCAGCCACATAATACAAAGACATGCATTGTCACAATGACAGACACATTCCAAATGCATACATGTTTGCACATAGTCAGTCACATAGGACAAACATATATGAATGCAGATGTGCACATTCTCAAATTTAGAAGCATATAGAGACGGAGAGAAACTGTCAAAACTGCTTTCTTTGTGCCTCCTTAGCATCACTGCCTTCCTGGGAAGTTCTACATATTGGCCAGGACTTTGAATTTGCCTTGTGCGGGCATGCACAAGCACCCTTTGTTCTTTGAGCACACATCTTTTTCAATAGGGTTGCCAAAAGTACCCCTACTTGTTTAGAGATCATACGGATGCAGCAGTATGTTCTATATGATAAGAATATTGTAGAGTAGCTTCACTACACCAGCATGAACAATGTGCAGGAAGAGTTCAGTTCTTGAAAGTTCAGATATGGCTGTTGGGCACTTCATGAGCAATAGCAAGTACTGCGGATATTTCTTCTTCCTTTGTAAACTCACAGATGATGAACTTGTTTGAGGGCTTTCCTGTGCACACTTTGTTAATTGTAAAAAAATTATCACAGTAATAAGAAATGGTGCTCCCTTGCAGACCATAGCTATCTTTTTTGGGCAGCATGCCCAAACTGCATCTTAATTTAACCTTGCAGTGGCTCATTCATTTTTAGTTTCTTGTATGTTGACAATAATTTTGAGGCTGAAAATGTACAATGGAAAAGCTTGGGTGTGTGGTTTCAGCCACTGCAGCCAATACAAGCTGGAAGAGGGCAGCACCGCTGCCTGTTGCTGTTGGTGACAAGTCCAGTGGACACTATGGTAGCCCTCTTGGCCATGCAGGTCGGACAGACTGGGCATCAAAGTGAGTGTTTTCATGCAACCACTCATTAGTCCTCCCCATTGTGCTTATCGGTACTAATTAGCTATTTCAAAGTATAATGCATGCTGATTGTTTTCAAAAGTTTTTTTTAATCTTTCATATTTCATATTTTTTATCACAGGTATCTGAAGTCTTGATCTGCACTTCAGTGCAAAGGGCAGAGAAGTCCTAGTGTTATGTGCTGCTGTCCCGCCTGCTTTGACAATCCTTGGCCAGAGAGCCAGAGAGACAGGAGCCAGAAGCTGGGGTCTAAACAGACTGGGTTTTCTTGGGCTCTTTACACAGAATATCTGCAGACATTTCTAACATCTTGAACATTCATTGAAATGGCCAATGAGAGTGCCACTAATATCTTCCCAGGGTGGATGTGGTCAGTTGCCAGGATGTAGGATCTGTCTGAAACAAGTCATTCTAATGTGGTCGGATCCGTCCCACTAGACTTTGGGGAGCAAGACTGTATGCATGTATGTGTGTGGGTGCAAGGGTGCACATGTTTGTGGCTATGTGTTGTCAGGATGTCACCAAATGGAAAATATGGGATGTGGGTGGTTGGGATTCAGTCATAAGAGTCTTTGGTCTGACGAAAGCCATGAGGGCGGTTGTCTTTGGATACTTGGAACCAACATGAGTGTAAGTCATGAAATCAAGAAGTTAAAAGACTTCTATAAAGAATAGCCGAAGGGTGTATGCTTTTTCATGCTGCATGTTGAAATTACTTTTTGGAGTCTTTGGTGTTTAGAGATCTGCTTTCTGTTTATTCTTAAAGCATGTGTTTTAGAAATATGATGCATTGAAAGATTTTTACTGTACTGTGATACCATGGACTTTTATTAGCATCCGAGTTTTTGATCTGATTATATGTGAGATTAATATAGATTTTCAAGTTGCCTTATGAAAGTCTTTCATGAGTTTGCCAGATTTTCATGCAACCATTCACTTGATCCGAACATCCAGTGCAGGAGAAAATTTCATTAATTTTTTCTTAACCATATTACATTTGTTCTTACTTTCTGTGTTTTCTTTGTGTGCCACTTTCTCTATGTCCATTGCTCCTTCAATGCAACATATTTTTATTTCTGTCTCTCAGTCTCTTGAGTATTTTGTACATCAAGGTAATTCTGTTTAAAGCAGGCACTTTTCTCAGCTTTTTCAATCAGGATGCCTGTCAAGTAAATCGGGCTGTACAGCTGTGAGACTCATCTTTCCTCATGGTGCCTCATGTTCAGGATAAATGTTTTTCTTCATTCATCCAATGAAATGTGAAAGCTTGTACATATCATTAAAACTAGAACCCACCACGAAACTCGTATTGCACACCTTTCTGAAACCTAGAAATTATCCCGCGTAACTGCAAAGAAAGTGATTCTTATTATGCAAGACTGCATCTTGACAGTGTGTGAAAATTACATGCTGGTGAGTGACAGAGACAGTAGAGCAGGGTGTGTAATATGTAATGGCAGCTGCTGGTTGTCACCCAGAACACTTAAACCATTCTCAGAAAATTCCAAATGGAAATCAGGATTTCTCAAAACAAGTCCAATAAAGCCTCCAATATACGACTTTGAAAAAACAGCCGAAATCAGGTCATATAATGGAGGGGTCTTATCAGGGAGGATTAGTTGCACTGAACCGTTAGTACATGTAGGTACATGTACGGTGATGGAAGGGGTGAGTGAGAATCACATCTGCATGGCAGTCGGGTGCAACGTGTTTTGAATTTTTTTTTTTTTTTTTTTGGTATTTACCACTGAAGGTTTCAGTGTACCATAAGTCTGTCCCAGTGCCTGTGATTTTGCATAAAGGTTGTGTTGCCAAGACTGGCTCGAAATGGGAAGGGCTTAAGGTTTTTGCCCGTTCGGAACCACTATAGCCATGTAGACCTGCAGCCTGATGTTTCCAGTAGAAACTGCCTCAGACTCTTCTGTAAATATTACTACGTCACGACTTACAAGAAAATGTAGACTTCAGGTGTGATACAGGTGCTTTAAAGTAACGACCGTTTTGCCCTGGGCAGAGCAGTGGTTAGGTTTGTGAAATTTAAAACAAGGGAACTGGACCAAGCTAAGACATGACAAAGACAAAGACAATCTACATGTTTCGGGGCACTACCCCTTCATCAGGATGACACAAAAACGACGAAATTCCTGCTGTCCAGCCCATGCGCCACATCTACTGAAGCTAAGTCTTTTTCTTCTGGTTTCGTTGTTGTCATTTTTGTGTTGTCCTGATGAAAGGGTAGTGCCCCGAAACATGTAGATTGTCTTTGTCATGTCTTAGCTTGGTCCAGTTCCCTTGTTTTAAATTTTAGAAAGTTTTTTCCTCCAAGCGGCAGTCACCTGTTTTTCTTGCATATGTTAGGTTTGTGGTTTAGGCATGCAGAAAGTTGATCGCTGTCCAGCTAAACCAGCCTGTTTTCTCACTGGAGTTGCATGTTCATGTCAGTGGTAGTGCTTTACCTAGCACCAGAGGTTTTGGTTGTTAATGTCCAGTTGTAAACGAGGGTTGTATCAGGATGGACCTAGTGTCGGAGAATGCACGAAGCATTGACAAGAATCATCTTCCACCTTTTTTCCTGATGACTTGAGAATGTCCACCTTTGACCAAGATCAAAGTAGTGCATGTAAAAGAGACATGAAGTGATTTGTTCATGCATGTTTTTATTATCCTTACATTGGTGGCGAGAGATGTACATGACTCGGTTTTCTATGACAGCATTCAATTTCAAGTTTTATTTTCATGCATAAATGTATCCATGCATATCCCAGGGCAAAGGAACCCAACAACCACACTTGTGTATTGAAAAGAGATAATTACCTAGTACGAGCTTGTAATATTCTTTTAAAAATGATGGGAATGTAAGATCTTGGTATTTGAAATCTAACATGCGTTGCTTCTTGAGGGATGGAAGTGAGCTGCTCTGTGGGAAGTGTTTCTTAATCGCTATTTATTTTTTTTTTAATGCAGAGGTTGGAGTTGGTAATTTTATGTCACAAAATAAAATCTCTTTCCAAAAAGTTATGGATTCTTCTTTTGTGAGAGTTGCGCCACTGGCAGTGTTAAGATTTAAACCTTCTAAATATTGATCATTATTTTCTAAACTACTCTCGGATTTGTGAAGAACAGTATAGCTGCAGCATTTAACTATACGAACGAAGAGCTTAACTGAATGAGTCTGCAGTTCTTATGCGATGAACACTTGCCCTCAGTCTTACGTACTGTTGACACAGCATAACCTTATTCCAAACATAAAGTGCGCCCACATGGTCTAGGTTTTTAAAATAAATTCTTTATCAAAGGGACGGGTTTTCTCGCCCACCTCCTGTGGTGAAGTCAGTATATACGTGATGACGCCGATATTCTCCTCCCCTCCAAAAACCCCAAAAAAAAAACCTTGCAGTTCGGGAAGGGACAGGAAACCAGCAGTCACACTAGACTTTGTTCTAAAAGTAAAACGGCCGGTGAGGATGCAGATTCAGCGAGTCTGGACTGTCAGCTGTGTACAAGTGCATTAATATCGGCGATTCGAAACTATACCAGTAATTGAGTAAATTTCCTGCATGGCTGCGGGTATGCAGCTGTTGCTTGTTTGGTGTTCTCATGGAAACGGGAATCTTTTTATTGTCCCTACTGCTTCCTTTATGTTAGTAGAACCCTATGGAAAACGTGCATTATAATGACTAAACCAAATATAATTTTGATTTATATATATAATCAGTGCGGAAATGCGTATAATATAGTTACATCATACTCACCAACTGTCCACCTCGCTGTATTAATTGTGCAAGCGTCCACGCGAACGGTTTTTGTGACAGATGTGATGCTTTGGGCACATGTCTTTTTAATAAAGAAAGGACGCAGTGCGTGCGCATGACCGAATACAAGACGTATCAGTATTCTACAAAAACCCTATCATTCAAAATGACTGCACCATGCAGTACCAACTCTCGCATTTATCTAATATTTACATCCCTCTTATCTCGGAATGCAAAGATGTCTCACTGAATATATAAATCGAATTCGTCACCTTTCTTCGCTTGACGTTGATGGTAACAACAAAACGTATGGTTGCTCCCGATAATTTTAACACTGACGATGACAGGTGACGTAATAAAGCTATATCTATAGGAAGATGAAAATGCCCGCAGTGAGGAAAATGAACAATTAAAAAATATGTAATATGAAGATCTCAGTATATCTCACGGTCATGTCAGAACATTTGGTACTCTATACAACATGATCTGATCACTAGCCGGAGGCGGGATGGGTGGAGGGGGGGGGGGCGAACTGGTGGTGGTGGTGGTTATTTAGAGGGACAGTGCTTCCACCTCGCGGTGATTTCGCACTATGGGGGCGGGGTCTTAATTATTACTAAACTATGCACTGAAAGAACCACCAGACTGATGGCTGCCGTAATATATGGTCAGGGCGGACAGGCAGTTTAATGTGCGGGGAGATGGTCGAATGGAATTTGCGCAATGTTTAACTCCAGGAAATAATCCTTAATTGCCACACCAGGATTCGATCCAGCAGAAAAACCTTCCATCTGCTAGTCCACAGCTCTACCAACTGAGCTAACCTGCAGGCCCCCAACGGGGAGGGGGGAGGCGAACTTCATTGTCTGCGGATATATATATATAGAAGAGGACTTCCGTGTGGAATTGCTGGTTTGAATCAAAGGGTGGCCAAAGATTATTTCTTAACTGGAATTAATTCCATTCGACCATTACCCATAAGACATTATGGATATATAATCTTTAAAATGTACCAGCTATAAACAGTAACTCCCTTTTAAAAGTAAGATATATTCAGCACCTTTGACAACCATGCTACATACAGTCTGAGTTTACTCGACATCGATCATCCCATAAAGTTTTGTACTAATTATAACTGTAGCAATGAATTATAGAAATTCCGCATAAGCAACGATCAAATTTGGAAATGCCATACATGCACAGTGACATGTTTAAACAAATGTATGCACTTTATCGAATGAGATGGGTGTCCTTATATATACTTCCCGTTTGGCCAGTACGCCCGCGCTCGCTGTGCGCATTTTAATTCGCAGGTGAATTTTGCTGTTACCATATAAACAGTTGTCTTCGGCAATGGAAACTATACGTACACTTTTAAGACAAAACCCTTTATAAGCACCAAGACTTCGACAAAGCTGACTTATACCATGCAAATAAATCATTTAAATTGTATACATTATAATTGTGGTATATCTGCCACTGTAACTATAATTAACCACACACACGCACATATGCGACTGTCATGACTACGAAAGTGCACGTGTTAAATAAACGACTGCTATAATTGCGGGTGCAACAATGCATGGGAATGCACGCATCAAACTTGATATGACCCTTTCAGTGAAAGTGCTTTCATGCGTCTGTATATTCTTCAATTACAATTGCATCTGCATGTCTTGACTTATGTGATTATTGATTGCATTTTGTCCAATATGATCGTGATGATGCACAGAGAACCCGGGGCTTGTTGCAAAGGCAGACAGAAAAAAATCTTATCTCACAGGGTGATAACGTTATAGTTGTAGCCACTTGACCTTTCATTATGCAATGAACCATCTGATGCTGTGTACAGACGGCCGAGTTGAGGTGATGATGATTCACTGACTTGGACGATAAAATGGACACTAAATTTGCTTGAAATTAATTTGTCAATGTTAACAACTCCCGTGTGAAGTCAAACTATCGCCCCAGTGGGCAACGTATATCAGGTGGACCATTTAGGTGTGACCTTCGGTTTTGGCTATGCCAGGAAATCAGATATAAACATACTATGCTGCGCACGAAGTGTAGCATTAGTGGGCGGAGAGACTTTTTGTCAAAGTTTTTAAGTAGTCACCTCCCTTGGTACATGCAGCCAAGTTAAAAAAAAATCTGATGCCCGGATTAGGAAATGACGTCAGGGTATCAGCGGGGCTCAAGAAGACAACCTGTGACACTGGAAAACTCAGAGCCGCCGCCAGATAAAAACATAGAGAAACAGGAATTATAGAGAAAAAGAAGTGTTTCAGTATTTAAACTGTTTTCAGACATTGTTTTCGAAGCTTTGTTGTTGCAATAAACCAAAGTTTCTTTTAGTCTAGTCAAGCAGACGCCATATTGCATTTTGAATGTGTTGAGATCGTAAGATGGCCAAAAAGACCTACGATCTTCTCTTCAAGTTACTGCTCATCGGAGATTCTGGTGTGGGGAAAACATGCCTGCTGTTTCGATTTTCCGACGATGCATTCAATACTACATTTATCTCCACGATTGGTAAAGATACCCCTATTTCGACAACGCTCTTTACTACGAGCTAGCCACAATTTTGCTTTTATTTGTGAATTAATAAATATGTGTACTTTCCCTTTACGAAAACTGATGGTATTGCAGATGAATTCAAGCATTTTAATATTACTGATTTTGAAAATTTTGTTGTATGAACATCCATAGAAAAAAACCCACAGGTTTTATGATCAAAGTGTGCGTCTCCCTAATTTATTGCACTGAAATGTGAGTCATTCATTGGGATTGGCATGTGACAAGATTTAGATACCATTACATTGCATGCAAATGGCTTAAGGAAGCACACAAGTCGTTGCAATAAATGCACGGTTAAAGTAAACCAACTGTGAATATAAATTTCCAGCATAAGAAAGTCTGTTTAGGGAGATAACTTTTGAAACTTTACAAAGGCAGTTTTAGGTTGCTCATATACACGACATAAATGTATATGTATACAGCCACACTGTACATACACTTGAGAGAAACTGTGTGTGTTGGGGGGGGGGAGGAATAGTAGTAGGTGATTAAGAGAAAGTTTTTTTAATTCTTTATTCTGACCACTGGAGATTTCAAATAGACACAAGATCAGAAACTTGGACTTACAAATACATGTAGCGTAAAACTAAACCACCATCATAATCTTATACCAGCAAAATATAGGCAAATCAAGCAAAAGGGTATCAGACAGAATTTAGGACATATTTGATTATGTCCCTTGGCAAACAAAGGCATAAAAAATTCTTGACAGCTTTTGGGACTCTGCTGTGCTTTTCATGAGGGGAGGGGGAGAAACAGAACTATAATGAAGTAGGAGTATGAGAAATATTTTAGTACACATAGATGATTCTCTCACATCCAAAGTGTTTACAACATTTTTTAGAGTAATTTAGACTGAGCTGGTTGTAATCCAGGGCAATACTGAATTCTATATTGATTAAACATAAGTAGTTTGCTTTGAGATTTCTTGTAAAGAGTGTCAGAAAGACATTGCCTTCTCATTACCTTCTGAAAGTCTGTAATGAGTATTGACTTCAAAAGCATAGCATTGTATTATTGTCACAGTGTCAGGTTTGCTTCCCCTTATACAGTGTATTTGGTGTAGGTTCTCGTGATACTCAGCATCATAGCATAGTGAGGGTTAAAATACAAGCTGTATACACATGTACAAACATGGAATATTGATAATGAAGGTAAAGGTTTTTTGGGGTGGGTGGGTGGTTGCCAGTGGTTTGGGTGGGGGTGGAATTATAAAATAATGCATGATTTCAGTACAGATACCAAGACAGTGGATTAGATATTTAAAGCACTAAATGTGAACAGTTTGATAGAAATTTTCAGCGTACATAAGTATCAGTACATCTCTTAACTATTATTTCTTTACATGATTAGGCATTTGTGGGTGATCTGTCATGAATAACTTGAAATATTCTTTAGGTTCAAAAGAAAAAATCATGCAGAGTTATGCCTGTTGCTGAACATTTTTTTCACCTCTTCAGGAATAGATTTCAAAATCAAGACGGTGGAATTAGGAGGGAAGAAGATTAAATTACAAATCTGGTGAGTTGAATTTATCCTGGAATGAATTGTAGGTGGTTTTTGCCTTTGTTATTTTTGCTATATTTATTTTAGATTTATGGTTTTTTTTATATCTTGTTCATCATGTGGAGAACTCAAACTGCTTCATGTAATGATATTCCAGGAGTTCAGTATTATTATACATTAGTACATTTTGCCTGTTGCCTGACTGCCTTTGCTAGGGATGTCATCAGATTTTTCCAGGACCCAGTGCTTGCCAGCAAGAATTGTAGAATCCAAATTGCGAGTAGTAATTCACAGCTTCAACAGGCCACTTAAAGTGCAGAATATCGTCTACTATCAATTTCATTTTTCCATTCTTCTTACTCATTGAAAATGATAACCTGCAGTGGTCCATATGACCTGTCCTTTGCTCTCAGCCCAGTGTTGTTAACTAAAAGTTTTGGTTCTCAAATACACTAATTCAATAGTAAAACTGAGCAGCTGAGCATTGTATTAAGGCATCTCTAGTGAGCAGCTTGCTCATCTTTCTGGCTTTATAGTCTCAAGCTCTCATGGCACTTCCCTAACCCCATTTATATATTTATAAAAAAAATCATCATCATTGCCTTGTGTCCCTCCTGGGACAGCTCGCCTCTGTGGTCTAGAGATTAAAGGCATCCACTTCTGAGGTGGGAGGTCAATGGTTTGCATCCCAGCCGAGTCATACCTAAGACTTTAAAATTGGAAAACTAGTAGCTGCCCTGCCAGACTCCTGGGACTGTAGGGAACAGTGCTAGGACTGGTTTTGCCTGGTTTCAGTATAATGGGACTGGGTGGGACCAAAGTCAGTCCCATTTGTGGCAGCATGTAAACTTTGTCTATTCTAAGCAACACAATCCTAATATGCACATAGTTTGTGGTGGGACATTAAGGAACAAACACCCCACACTCCACACCCCCTACTGGGACATAGGGTGCCTACAAGAGTCTTCCAGCCATCTCAGTCCTGAGCCAGTCTTTCTGGATGTTCCCAGGCTTGGCTTGGTATCTGCCTGAAGGTGGCGGCACAAGGTATTTTTTAGCCCACCTCTTTTCCTCTTCCTCTTAGGGTTCCACATGAGGGATTGTCTGGTGGGTCTGGCTGGTTTGTGGAGGGTCTGGGTGTGACCAATCATCTCTGATGTCTTTGAACGATGTCATCTGTTCGCTGATGTCTAGTTTGCTGCCACCACAGTTCTCGGCTGCTGATGGTGTCAGGCCAGTGGATCTGAAGTATCTGACTTTTTCAGACAGGTGTGATGAAAGTCTGGATTTTCTTGTTGGTTATACTTATACTAGTAGTCCTGTGTCTCGTCTGCATAGAACAGGAGTGATTTAAATTTTTTAAAACATGGTACTGATAAAACTTGGCACATGATCCATAAATACCTTTTGGGGTGACTGTAAGCAGCCTGCATCAGTAAACTGACACACAAGGACCACTCTGCAGGTTATTCCCTCACATGAGATCCGGATAATGATTGTGATCAGATCTTCTCCGGTACTCCATAGTGTCTTAGCAGCTTCCAGGGTGAGTTCCTGTCAAAGGTGTCAAACACCTATTCATAGTCATAGTCAATGAAATTGCATATATTAACGAGTTCCACTTTTCAGTTACTGCTCCACCATGATACACAGTATTGTGATCTGATATGTGTATGGTGTGTGGTGTGTGTGATCCCTGCAAAAACCAGCCTGCTGATCTCAGAACTGTAGGTTAGTGGTATCCTTCAACATGTTTAGGAGAATTCTGTTGAACATCTTTGCTTGGAACTGACAGTAGTGTTATCCCTCTGTAGTTTAGCACCTTTTTGGGGGGGCAGTTGAATGAGGTACCCCTCCCTCCACTCTAATGATACATTTTCTTCTGATATCTTCAGTGCCTCTGCTGAGATAACATCAGGTCCTGCTGCCTTGCCATTTCTTAGCTGTTGAATTGCCTCAAAAATCTCCTCTTTGCTAGGTATACTACAGTCTGTAGGCAGGTCGGTGTTGGTTAACTGGATTTCCAGTGGGTCCTTATCTCCATTGTCATTCATCCCACTCTAGCCATTGTCATTGCCGATCTTGGCATTTAATCTAAGAGTTTAATTTAAAAACAAATCTGAGGATAATTGTGTAAAAATCAGAAGCTGGCTCCATACAGCTTGTGTGTTAATTGGTCAAAGATAAAAAAAAAAGACCGTGGTCTTGTGGTCCAATGGTGTGTTATCAGGGGGACTGCGGATGATGGACTGCGGCCTGCTTTACAAGTCTTCCTTGGTTTGATCATCATTCTCCTTTGTTGGGGGGATAACACCGGACTGTGTTCATGCCAATACTCCTCATTTTTGGTGCTGAAGGAAGCTTCTTTTTTCTTACCTAGGCTTGGGTCTAGCCACAGTGGAGTTAACCTCATTTATTATATAATGAAATGAAATTATCTTTTCTCATTGCAGAGCAGGTCATGTGATAAGGGCTGGATATTATTAGAGTGTGAACTGTTTATATTATGAACTCTGTCAATATGGATAGGGTCATTTTCACACTCTTTCGTAAACAAGGCATGCCACATTTCACCCAGAAAAATGCAGTCAGAGAAGCGAGAACAAATTGCTTTAGTTGACATGTTGGGCATCGCATAAACAGTCATTTGGTTCAGGTCCATAAAGAATAATGCAGCAATCCATTTCACATACAAAAATCTGAAGATATCTGTCATTCATGCCAGTATATATAGAAGGCCTTGTGTGGAAAAGAGGATCATGACTCTGTCATTGTCAATAGCCTATAAGGATGTAGTAATCTGAGCTGGTCCCGGTGTAATGAGAGAAACTTAGAGTGTTATGCATGAGCTGATCTTATTAGGAAGAAAGAGACAGAGAGGGCCTCAAACAAACCCTCTACATATGATATAGTGGTAAAGAACGATGCTCAGCAGCTTTACAGAAATCTTGTTATCTTGTTGTTGGTTTTTTAAGGTGGGGGTGAATATGTAGAATAAAAGCAACATCGACCCTAACCCCATCGACAGGGGAAACAAGATATTTTATCATTTCTTGAATTTGTTTTAAACTTATTTGAGTACATTCAGGCATGTACCTGCTTTATAACACTTTTTTCGCCTTTCATATACCACAGGGACACAGCAGGACAGGAGCGATTCCACACAATCACCACATCTTACTACCGTGGTGCCATGGGGATTATGTTGGTGTATGACATCACAAATGCCAAGACCTTTGAGAATATATCCAAGTGGCTCAGAAACATTGATGAGGTCAGTTGCTTGGAAGTGATTCAGATTGTAAGGAATTTATCATGGTAGTTTCAAACCATCAAGATGTGTTAACAAAGGGAAAAAAGTGGCAATGTTTGAGTTTCAAATAAAGATCTAACACTATAGTTTTCAAATTCTATAGTATAACTGAAAATTGGTAATGCTGTGGCATAATATGATAAGAACAATGGGGATGTGGAAAGGTGTGTGGTAGAGTTTTGCTTGTAGATCAGATTCTCCACTACAGGTGTATGTAAATATATATAATTGTGACACCCTGTGTGATACCCACTACAGCAAAGAGATCTCTTTCCTCAATACCACTATCAGTAATATTTCTAACATTATATTGAAATATCAGGTATCTTCTAGTTTTGTTCTTTTTTATAGTATTAGTGGGACACAAAATGCAGTAAAGTAATGTAATCTCTTTCCATGGGCTCCATTTGTTTGTGACAGACCACTCACATTTCCCACATATGCATAACTTCCACTGCTGCTCAGTCTCTTATAGCCAATGGCTAGATTTATTTGACTAAAAGGAAATCAGTAATCACTGGAGACCACTAAATGTTTCTGTACATTTTATGTACTGCAGTTAAATTTGATTCTGGATAAATCTTTCCGATATGCTAACAAATGAAAAGCCTATGCTTGATTTTTTAAAAAAATTGTCCAGTATGACATCTGTGGGTTACAGTGTTAAACATATATTTTTCAGCATGCCAATGAAGACGTTGAAAAAATGATCCTGGGTAACAAGTGTGACATGGAGGACAAACGACAGGTGGCAACTAGCCGTGGAGAAGCAGTGAGTATTTTCTAGGAATATTTTTCTATGTTTAACTGTAGGAAAGTTGTTGTGGTTTGTGTCATTTGTTCTTAAAAGGTAAAGAAATCGAAGGTTTGGGTAATTTATCAGTGACCTCCATTTTGCGCAAGAAGTTGAATGAAGATGGTTGGATGGTATTGTCTGCTTATAGTCGTACTGAAACATAAATGGAAAAAAGAGCAGTTAGTCCTTCGGCAGTCTAACAAGTATTGTACTATAGTTTGTAATGACTCTTCAGTCATGGTATAAAAACTCATGCTATTACTGTTGGTATTGAGTTGTGAAATACATTTGATAATGTCTTCCTGTGATGCCTACGGCAACAATGCATTTGAGTATTTGGCCACTGTGTTGTTTTTGATATTTTGTTGTCTTTATTTTCGTTTTTGTGTTATGATGGTAAATAAGTATGATCTTCACATTGCACATTACTGGTAATGATATGAATAATCTGTGTATTGGATCTTGTATATTGGTGGCAGTTCTTTATTATGTGTTTACAGTAGGAAAATCTTTTGTTGCATCCTTGTATTTGTAATGCTTTTTAATTTTATGAACTGTTAGAGTGGTGTCATCAGCTGTTCAGTGGTTTTGTGACCTGTTCATTGGCTTTATCACCTGTTCAGTGATTTTTCATCTGTTTGTTGGCTTTCCTTTGGTGTCTTCTAGTGAAAGACTATGGTTATTATTTTCAGCATATGCCTCAGTGTCATGCTTAGGTTCCTTCTCTCCTTGCTGTTAACAAAATGTATTTAAAGAAGGATTTTTATTTCTGATGTTGTTTATAGTATGAATAACTTAGATTGTATGCAGTTTAGGACTTAAAAAGTTACAGCTAATTGTGCTGCAGGGGCATCATAGACGGATGGGTTCTTGCATGCATGTTGTATTGATCGTATTTTTGGCATCCTTTTTTGTAAGCTTGGAGACGTTATTCCTTCTTTAATTCACAGATTGCAAAAGAGCACTGCATTCCTTTCCTGGAAACAAGTGCAAAAGCCAATATAAATGTGGAAAGGGCATTCATGGATTTGGCTCAGGCAATTTTGAATAAGGTTTGTATTTTGAAATGTTTGAAATGGAGGATGAAAGGTTATTCAGTGATGACTGCTTCTGATGTTTGCCTATTGGCTTTTTTTTTTTTACCTTTTACATTGTCATTTTAATAATTGGATGTTAGAAGTATCATTTGTCTGATTGCAGACTCCAGGGCGAGTGTCAGAAACAGGAGGTGTAGACGTGAGTAAAACAGAGACCAGTTCCAGGAAGTGTTGTTAATATTTTTTGCATACACATCAGCGCACACACAAATAGACAGTCCACACACATACATCAGTTGCCATTATTTCAAGACCCCTTGACTGTACAGAAGGAGACAAGTTCTGTACCATTTTCTTTTTTTTTCCTTTTCACACAATTCTTGTTTGATAAGAAGCTTGGCTTAGATCACTGTGCTGCTGCTGGAAAAACTGCACTGTCACTGTCTTGGTGTCGAGAGAAGTATCAAGAATTGTGGCTGTTCTGCTTATGGAAAGCATCCAAGTTGTCCAGCAGGAATGAAGCAAAACACAGACTGTGATTATTGTAGCAAAGCTTTCCCCCCTCCCCCTCCCCCAGCATCCATACCCTCGCCCCATGATTCTCTTCCCAAAAGGGTAACTTTGGTTTTTTTTTTTTTTGGTTGAAAAAGTAAGGGAATTCAAGAAGTGCAACGTTGATTGTGGCTACATTTACTTCATTACAGGCAGTGTCCCAAGACTGTACATGTATGAACATGTAATAATTAATGAAATAATTTATAATCTGGTTGTATGTGATTATACATCCAGCATGTTGAAAACATGCAGAAATTGAAACTGAAAATGTAAATGTGGATGGTAGGGAGCATTTTAAAGGGAGGGTGTTTGGGGGTTGTTTTGCCTGCTGTTCTTTTCCTGAAATTGCTTTTGAAAGCAAATAGAAGGAAAATCATTATTAGTATTTATTTTTTGTTTGCAATCATTTGTGTCGCAAACATTTATGATTCAGGTAAAATGTAGAAGATGGTTCTTACTATAACCAGTTGCCTGATTGTTTTGTTTCTCAAGAAGGAGCAGGGAGATGCATGTATTGTCTTGTAATTCAGCAAAATGTATTGTTAATATACACTAGTGACTAAGGCAGTTTTGCTAATCATCTGCCAGTGATCTCTGTCACCTAAAGGACCTCAGTTTTATGTTTAATCAATCATTCTTAATTTGAGAAGCAGACATTGTCTTTTGGAATTAGATCTAGCTGATGGACTAATGAAAGAAACAAGATCAGATAATTATGTAAACAGACTTTTTAGTAACTTCACATAGCTGTTATCAGTTGACTGTACACTTGCACAACAGTATGCTTCAGAAATATGCCATCATGTTGCTGCTGCTGTTTTGTATTACATGTACATGAGCTTATAATATGGGCACTGATTATTTCTTGCATGGATTTAGACTGGAAAGTGTACATTTGTATGTTACAAGTTCTTGCATATTGATCCTATCTGTTGATTTGTAACTGGACAGGGGGCATGGCTGTATGACATTCTGATTTTGTTTTGTACTGAGATTTGAGTGGATACAATGTACCAGGAAAGTAAATGGCATAAAAGGAATGAAGAGTAAATTGGTTACTAAAAAATCAGGCCAACTAAGGATTTGTTTCTTCTGGCTGTATTTATGCTGTCATTGGGTAAAGGGAGCTTAGCGATGTGGAAAACAAAGCAAAAAAGGGAGATCACTGATCAACACATGAAAAACTACAACCTTTACTGGGTGTGGTCAGGGGTCAACTGGTAGTGCTTGTTACAAAGACAGAATTGCGAGTCATGAGTGCAGATCTCTTCTGTGGCACATATACCTTTGGGTTTGTGGCACTTGCTTACAGGCCCAACTGCTTGTCGTGATATCGACTTCGTTGCTGCCTCTGTCACATCTGTGTAAAACATCAATCAGAATTTTGAGTAAACTGATGGATTGTATTATGAATGTATAGCTTTCCCTTATCTGTAGAGCTATTGTTTTATTAATTCTAACATTCTGCCTACAGATTTTTGGGTTGCCTTTTTCTAAACTGTTTTTCTTTTAAACTTGATTGGGCTGCTGTAAGAGATGAAAGACATTTGTTGTACGTGGCTTTTGTCCCAGGTTCTGTAGTGGCAAGTGCTTTGGATCTAAGTATGATAGGGTTTCCAATGCCTAGATACTCATTTGGTCTTTTTTAAACCTTTTTTTTAAAGGTGTGTGAAGATTGTGTGTGCTGTTAATGGTGTGGTTTGTTTGAAAGTGAGCACCTGCAGGTATGAGTCTGTAAGATTTTTGTCGTGAAAGTGTTACATTTAAATCTCTTATGAAATGGATATTGTAGCTACAGGTTTCGTTCAAAGTACTAAAGATGCTTATTATTTCACATGTGTTCCCCTGGGAGTCCTTCTGTTGATCTTCACTCACATTTTTCACTCACAATATCATAACTGTCCTGGATCACAAGCAATTGCAATCTTTTGGATAAGTAAGAAATATATAAATTTGCTTTAAAATTGTGATTAACAAAACCGTTTTCTAAACCCAGATTTAGTGTTTGTATAAACGAAAATTAAAAACAGGTGTTTGGAATTTAAAAATAAGACTTGTAGAGAAAACATTTTGTTGGGTGGAAAACTAGTTAATGGCAATTCTGGTCATTCTGGCTACAAGTTGGTAAGTAACTACTACTGTATCTTTAGCTCTATATATGCGTATGGAGTGTTCAGTCTGTGCTAGTGGCTTGTGGAGTCTGCTTCTGTGTCACACAGTGTACATGGACCATTTCAATTTACAAACAAAATTTAGAAATTTTGAGGTCAAACCTTGCAGATAATAAGGCATACATTTTTTTTACATCCAATCAAAAAATAAAGAAAGTGGTATTGGAGAATATGGATAAAAAATCTTGTCAGGAATTAGTATGTTCTTTTCAGTATGATAGAAAATAGCTGTTTCATTGGTTTAAAAAATTACAGATTCTTTAAAGTTAAAATATTTGTTGAAAGACAGGGGCGCAGTCATGCCAGTGCATTGTGTTCTTGCACTGGTGTTAAATGCCACCACATGCTGATTTTTAGACCACCTGTCACTGCTCCTGCTTTCTTTTGACGACCTGGCTGAACTGTTTGCTTTTCAGACCTCGTGTCACTTCTGGCATAACAAATCCTAGTTCCTGGTTTTGCTTACAACACCAGTCAGACCATAAAAAACAACAAAATTTTATGATGTTTAACTGTCTTCATTGGTAGAAACCTTTGGCTTGTTGGTTTGGGGACAATTTATTTTTACTTCCTATTGCATTGATATTACTAGGATTCTCTAGTAATCTGAAATTTCTGAAGCATAAAAAGATAAAAACCCAGAATTAAAGACCTAGTTTAACTAGTTTTCACTAATAACCTTACATCCCCCTTGTGTAATGAATTTTATGTGCCCTGGTTTTCTGCCTTTTATGATGGGATTCTTTAACCTTTTCTTGCTTGTTGGGATTTTTTAATTTTTAGAATGCTTTTCAGCAATTTAAAGACTGGCCCGTAGATTATTTTCTGTTCATTCTGTGTTGAATTTGTTTATTGTATATAAGATCATACACTGTTAACATTTTTTGTTGTGGCACATCATGTATGAAAATGCTGTTTTCTATGGCTTTTGGAGAAATGTATGTTTGCTGTAGAAGAGTAGCTGGGATAAAAAACAGACCTGGACCTTGCTTGTTGTGGTAGGGCCTGATATGAACTCAGCAGTTGTTAAACCAAAGCTGCAAGTGCAGTGTGTCAAGACATGTTTTCTTGGTTAAGTGCAAGCATTTGGAGAGCTTGTAAACAGCCTGTCTTATTGTACAGTACCTTGCACTTTCATTCAGTTTCATGCTTTAACTACTTTGAGTACTCCATGCACTTTCTTTGAGAAATACATTATTTAGCATTGTTTATTTGCAGTCTGCAATTTGCAGCTTGAAATAACAGCACATGCTATCTCCCACCCCAGCTTCTAACTTGGGCTAACACTTCCAAATTGACAGATAAGCTTCAATATAGAAGTAGAGTAAGCGTGTAGCATGAGAAGAAACTTTTACCGCAAAAGAAGAAAACTCCTGCCTAACAAAGGCTTGAGTTACCTTTGCCATGTTTGAAATGGTTGTGTTGTTCCTGTAGTAGATTATAGCCATTACAAGTATGTGCTTGACACAACAAGAAATTTTTGTTTTTCACCATGCCTTCATATCTTTGATAACTGTTGCCTTTTGTGAATTTTATTGTACATTTTTAGAAGTTTGAGAAATTCTCCGTTTTATGTTTTATAAGTTCTCATTAACCAATGATCAACAGTTAGGATGAGGTTGGCGAATTAATTTCTAGTTAATTATGTGGTGTTATCTGAGTTCTGCTGGCTCTTTTTGTTGCTGAGAGTGCATTTCTGTGTTTTCAGCAGTTTTCACCCATGAGCCACATACAAGATTTACTGAAAACATTTTTCTGCTCCATTGTATACAGGCATGTAATCCAGGTTGGACATAAAAGACTAATTTTAAGATTATAAATGATCTTAAAAAGCATTAGACAAAGAAATTAAAATTTTTTTTTGTTAGAAACCCAGCAGTTCTACTTAAGAAGATGCCCACACAAAATAATTTTCCTTAACTGTTGTTACTGTTGGAGAGAAGATGTGCACTGACCATTCATGGTTTTTTTTTTTCACCATGCTGTGTTCATGCATTGCACTATCTGGGCCCTCCAGTCAAGATTTTTTTGTTGCTTTTCTTCTCAATTGCAGTGGCAGGGGATGGGGATGGTTAACTGCCTTTCATGTTGGTGTTTGGGTTGTTTGATGGTTAAGATTCCCTCCCCTACTTTAGACAAACCTCCCACCAACCCAATCCAAAGCTAAAATTATTTTTACACTTTAGGCTTTTTAAGTGGCTTCTGTGGGATATTCTGTGATCTTCTCAACCTTGTGCTCAACAAACCTTAAGCTTTTGCATGTTCAGCATACTTTCTTCAAGAATGGAATATTGTGGGCCACTGGTAGCACTCAAACACGACAGTTCACCACGCTTGTCACTTGAGTACCTTTATCTGAGGTGCTACTTATGTGGGCAGGATGGGGTTGTGTTGGGATCTCATGACTGGCTGGCTGGTTGTCATCAGAAGACCTGACATTTTTTATGTGCCATGTGACGGGGTAGAAAGAAGCTTAAGGATGGTGAGATGCTTCAGATTGTGACTGTTAACCAATGTATAGTTTTAGTTTCATAGGGCAAAGGCATCTGTTTCAAAATGTTTGGCTGGTGCACGGTAGTACACCTTCCATTTTTGGTTTTTATATAGGGCTTGTGTTCAAGAAAAGGTTGCAGAAGGACAGGACATCGCAGGTGGTCTGAGGTGGTCATATAATTCCAGACAATGCTTTTTGGAAGATTCTTGAGTGCTCACTCATTTTGCTCATGAAAACACTTGTGAAAAATGTTTCTTTGAACAAATGACCTTGAGGAACCCTTGTTTTCTCTGAGAGACTAGAATGACTGTATCTGTAATGCTTGTAACAGATTGAGTTGGTCATTTTTATGCTGAAAACATGCATGAATGTAAGTTCATACAGACCAATAAAGAAAATATTCTGTGTAGAACAGGTTCTGTGGGTGTGTGTTGTTAGGTTTACCGTTAAACTGCACTATAGTGTTCATCGCTAACAGACTTTTGACAAAAAACATCATCTATCATTTCTATGACTGCTAAGTAAAATTCCAAGTAAAGAGAGAGGGGGAAAAAACAGGTGACTGCGGCAAAGAGAATTTGGCAAAGTGAGACTTTGACAGGAAGTCGACGTTTCGGAGCACGACTCCTTCAGGACGACACAAACGGTTGCAACAAAAAATCACTTTGCTGACAGAGACGCTGGTGACCAGCTAAGTGATTTTTGAAAAATGTTATTTCAATATTTATTTGTGCCGTCCTAAAGAAGGGGCCATGGCCCGGAACGTTGACTTCCGAAGTCTCGTTTGGCCAAATTCTCTTTGTTGTGCCAGAATTCCAAGGTGAATCAAAGCAGATTACAAAATGCTCGCATACTAGCTATGATTGTAATTTAACACAGAAAGGAGTTTTACACGACCTGCAAAATCTTACTACACTGGATGCAGGAGAGTGTGGGAGAAATTCCGACCAGCGACTGCAGCACAGTTGAAAGCCTGGTGAGCTCTTAAAGCAAACATTCAGTTGATCAACAGTAAACGCTACAAATGCAGTTAACAAAACAACGGTTTTCACGCGTGCTCGTGCACACTTAATGACTTGGTATTAGGTCGGTAACGCTCGAGTGCGTAACTAAGTTTGGCCGTATATTATCTTACTAAAAAGGTCTGACGCTTCTTCCTAGCATCCCAACAAGAGAGGAGGGTTCAGGTAGGTGACAGGCAAGAGGGTCTGCGAACTCATCCCAAACAAGCAACTGGTCACGGCTCTCAATAATTAAAATTACTCTGCAATAAAATTGCTCCTACAATTTAATCAGTCGACTCGTTGCATTAAGAGTACCTGATAGAATCTAGCACAAGTAAAAAGCACTGAAACGCCGAAACTAATCAGGTTTATTTCCGGGCCGTGTTTCGGGGGGGGGAGGGGCTTAGGGAAGGGGTAGGAGGAGAATATAAGCAAAGATTTTTGGTAAAAGGGAGTGCGTGTGTGTGTGTGTGGGGGGGGGGGGGTAGGGGTTACGCTTATGATGTTATTGGCTTTCGAGAGGTGTTCTTCATACTCTCTTTGCACCTTGACAAGAGAGCGAGCGTTACACAGACATTCCCAAACCTTACTTTGCCCGCTTACCAACAGGCTAAGCGAAACAATAGCTTCCGCTTCGGTATCCGAATTGACATTCAGCTGAGCACGAACACAAATTTTGACTTCCATTTTCGAAGAAATATGTCAGAAGAGCACTTTAAGAAGTACTGGCCAGAAAGGCAACGCAAACGCAGACTATACCCTTTCTACACCGTGAAAGACGGCGATGACTGCTTGGTAAAGACTTTGACTCTTGCGGCATACGGCGGTGTTGCAGGTGCGAATCGAACAGTAAAAAATAACTGAATCGGTGAATCACTGAATGCCAGTGCGGAGTGTCACGGATTAACTATAACGAGTGCTTATTATACATGTATAAGTGTCATGTCTAATAAAATAAGTTCATATTTATACAGTAACAATATCATGAATATGTATTACGAACGCAGGCATATTTATATGATACTGGGATTATTTATTGGCAGAGTATAATGTTCCATAGCCATCTTTTAAAACGATCGCAGAAACAAATTACAAATAAACAGAGTACATGATCTTATATATCAAATATTCTGATAAAAGTAAAACTGATATCATATTTATGGTACTAGTTGCTTAAGTGATCATTATTGCTAATAGTAATACTGCCTATAAAGCACATGCATAAAGAGGATTTTTGGGGGGTGATGTATAATACTAGTGTAAAAGCAGTTTTCTTGGATAGGCAGGTGGTAGAAAATCTGCAACAGCAAATGAGTGCATCAGTGAACATACACACAACTGTGAACAGACAGAATAATTTGGTCTTTTTTTTAAAATATGCAGATGCTGAGCATAGTAAGTTCTAAAGCATGCTACACTATGAAAAAAATAGTTTAAAACTTGCTTTCTTCTCACCATGAAAACTGTTTGCCTTTGCTGTCTTGCTTGCCTACATGTTAAATAGCATTTTGGAGTGATAAAGATTCAGTGTGCTAGTTACCTGCACTTGTAGTTACACATGCTGTGGTGTAAGTAAATGAATTATGTAGTTTTATGGATCAATCTTTGGCATTTACCACATGGAAATATGAAAACCTATGTAGATGATGTATTTTTTTCCCTTTCACTAATGTAGGTACAGCTTTCGCTGCAGTGGCAGGAATTGTTGCAACTGAAGCAGGCACAGCAATACGTGGCTCACAAATTTTAATGCGTATTCCAAAATATGGAGGCCCAGTGGGTAAGTTTACACTGTGTTGAAACTTCATCTCTTGGAGTGGTGGTGGTGATGGTGCTGTTGGTGTCCCATTTGTCTTCTTCTAATCTTATCATTTCTGAGCTGATCAGCACACTTATTTACCTCTTCACTTTTAGTTTGAAGCTTAAAGCTGTGTGGATGCAGCACACTTCTTAGCATCTACTGACTACAGTTACTCTTGGTAATGGTAGGGGAACAACGATTCACATGTACCAGGTTTTAATGGCAAAACTATTGACAGTTCTAGAACTAGAAGGAAAAAGCAACTTAAGTGTTTAAGCCGTATGTTCAAGTTGCTAGCTGCAGCTACTTCCTTTAGACTATGGTTCTAACTGGTTCATGTTAATTGTTTTCCTGCACAATCTAGAATACTCATAGAAAGTCTTAATATTTGCAGCCTGAGCCATTGATCAATGATGTCATCAAGCCATCGCAGTAGAAATAGTTGAAATGCAGAAATGATATTGTTAGAAAGTTGCTGACAACAATCGAGCAAACATTACACTGGCTGGAGGTATCATTTGCTGGAGTGATTAGTGTTTGTCACTGAACTAGTGGAAGTTGGTGAGAGTTTAAAAGAAGAGAGGAATTGACATATAAAAATACTAAATAGTTTTGTGGATAGTGGTAATGGCTTGTTCACAATGGTATATGTAACATATACATACAGTATATATTTACATAGAATTGGAGGAAAAACAGTGATATCTTGTGTGTAATAATGTTTGTATTAATCACTGTTGGTGGTGGGGGTGGGATGGAGCAGGGATTAGGAATACTTGATAATACACGGGGACAGCTTAAACTTTGAATGCATTGTGAGGTTAAAGGTTCAGATCATGTAATGTCTTTGCGACACATATTTTTTATGCATGTGGCATGTGTTTGCAGGAATGGCAGGTTGGTGTCATGCAAATTTAGTGGCTGACTTTGTAAAACACCAAACCAACAAAATAAATAAACTGGTGGTTCTCAGCAATTATTTATTGTGAGGCTTCTTATTTTTCCTAGCTGGAGCAGGTGCGTTGTTTGCCTCAAGCATCTGTATGGCATCCAAACTACGAGGAGGCAAAGATGACCCATTGAACCACTTTGTTGGAGGTCTGACAGCAGGCAGCGCTTTTGGTGTGGCAGGTGAGCATGATAATGTCCAAGTAATTTTAATATAATCTCTTCTTTGGAGTGCACGTACATTGTGAATAAAATGTTAAATATATTTGAAGAAATAAAGTTTAAGATCTTACGAGAGCTTTGAATGTCCGGTAGATTCTTTTTGGTATCAAGTTGGGTCACGTGTACAAAACACAGAGTGACACATTTGTTTTTCTTTTTCTCTTTCAGCAAAGAGCCAAAAGATTGGATGGGGAGTAGGCTTTGCCCTGGCATTCGCTGCCATGCTATGGAAGATAGGCAAGGTAGAAGGCTGGGCCAACCCTAAGTATGACATTCGACGAGAAAGAACTTTGTTTGCTTATAGGCAAAGTTTTTGCCCAGGTTCTTCTCGGCCTGATCCCGAGGGGGATCCAGATTTGTAGGGATCCACTGCGGACTGTGTCAATATATTTTTTCTTTTTATGATTAAAATGAACTTTTTGGAAAATAACAGTTTTGCATTAGACCTTACAGAAATGTCAGATCTGTTAAGCCAAAAGCTTCATCTGCAGTAACGTATTAGCAGAAAGTTGCATAGTGTGAAACCAAAGTTTGGATACTTGTAAACATTTATTTGGTTTTGTCTGGAGAAAAGTAAATCATACGGTGTGATCGCTGGCCAAGCTTTTTTAAAAAACAAAAATTGATGATAATCTGAAAGGATTGTCACTGCAAAAGAATCTAGAATGTGAGGAAAAATGTAGATGTGTGTTGATAACTTTGAAATTAAATATCTCGAACAATTATAAACAACTTTGGTTTTTTTTTCACTCGTGACATTGTTTGAACTTCTTTTTATAGTTCATTTTTGCACAAATACATCAGTTTTTATGCTCTCTTCGGTTGTTTCAGTTTCTTCTATCATCATTAGATGTCATCTCCATCCCACCACTTGATAAAGTACTTGCCAGTGTTCAGACACAGTTGCACCCAAACAGTGAAGGATTTGATTCTATGGTGGCTCTGTTGGTCTTACTCTTAAGCTAAACCCATGGTATCACCGGCTGACCTTGGGTTGCAAGAAGGGACAGTAACACAGTTTTGTGACACTAAGGGTGTATGGGGGGTCTGTGTATGCTTCAACATCTACATACATGTATGCACACTATGCCATACAATACAATACTCTTTATTCAGCCCAGCAACAATTGTGACGTACCAGGCAAATGTCCCGATGTTGGTAAATACTTAGAATGCAAAAACAATAGACAAAACTTATAGAATAGATAAAATGCACTCCCCTGACACATGTTTGATGCGCCCCTGCTCCATCACACACCCCACACAAGCACAGGTACTTCCAAGCATTATAGAACTTGTATTATCTTGCTGAGTGAAACGCATGTTGCACCATCCGTGGGAAAAGTCCCATAGCACATTAACGTATGTAACAAGCAGAGAGCTGGAAAAAAAGTGAACAAGATTTTGTATGTTTGGGTTTGTGTATACGTGTATTGCATGTATATGTTGTATCTGCAAGTGCATTTTGTATGTTCTGTGTGTGTATATGAATTTGATTGTATTTATGCAGTATGTGCAGTGCTATGGATTTATTTTTTAAAGAATACTCACATCTACAGCCAGGTTTAAAACAACTTAAGGGTCTTGAAAATGCCGCAGTGTACAAAGAAATTGCCTGCTGGAAAGTCTGTCCACTTCTAAGGCGGCCTGTAGCATGGTGTGACGTATACTCCCCAAACCCAGGATACATATGGTTACATTTTCAGATCTCTCAAACACTTTCTTTGCTTGTGGCACCTGTTCACAGCTTTGGTCGTGGGGTGGGTGGGGCGTGTCGCCGGATACTCCAGTTTTCTTCCTCTAACGGCCTTTATCACTTTACCCATCCTTCTCCTGTCATGGACAGGCATTCGTTTCTGACCAAACATTAAACAACCACGCATCATGATACAGCCTTCGCTCTTTGCAAATTTTGAACATCCAGTCCGTTGCCCCCCTCCCCCGTCCCACACCACCACCTGGTTTTTCCAGGTGTCTGTGCATGGATACGGATGTGTTGAGTATGCCTACGTATGCTCTGTGTTTAAACATGCATGCTTTGTACGTATGGATGCGTGACTGTGGGTGCGATAGCGCTTGTTTCGTGCGCGCGCGTCCATGTATCAAGGACTCGAACGAACGCACGCACGTTTCATTATAGAACGCGGCTGTTCACCTCACACACATGAAGATTGTTGTGTTAGAGAATAGATCGACCTTTTGAGGTGGTGCGTACCACATCAGTCCGCTAATGGGTTCATTTATGGATGTTACCTGTAGCAGTTTTATCGTCATAGTACACAGTCGCCTTTATCTACTAGTCGCGATAACGATGTTGAATACTTTGCACCTCACCTCTGCCACCACACAAAGCACATCAGCCGAAAGGTGTCGTACATGTAAAATGGACGCAAATTTTACAGTCGATTCTGTTTAACACTTCCTTGAATTAGGATCCAAAATTGAGACAAGATGGAAAACAGCCAGGTAAGTGACTTACCCTTTAGTCAGTGGAGTTGTAAAATGACTTTAGAATTTCTACACTGAACTGTCGTATATTAATAGCAAGTCGGTGCGAAAGGTTTAAAGTGTACCAGCCTACAAGTTTGGGGTTTTTCGTGTAATACTTTATCGTTATAATGTTTTTCTTTCTTGAATAAAGAGCAGTGCACAGCACGTAACTGAAAACAGATGCAGCTATAATGTCTTACACGTTTCATATATCTTATCAGCTTAGTAGTCACACTTTTAAAGGGGAGGATTAGTAAACAAACCACCAAACCTACGAAGTATTCGACAAACACTGCTTTATACACATGCTTAAAGAATTGCCTCTTTTGGCATGCGCAGCACACTCCCATACATCCGGGTGCCACACTTCCGTTGTGGCGAAAGCTGTGTTTTGCAGTGGGGGGTGTACCGTACCAGATGACGTCCACTGTTATCGGATTCTTCCTCAACATTTTCCTCCTGGAGGTCGCTGAGGTGAGGAAAGTACGAGAGCCTGGTATTAGACCCCACCTCCTCCCCAACTTCCCAGCTCCCATACACTTGCTTTCTTCTCGCTGATCGCCTCTGCCTGCGCGTGGCATGACCGACACTGCGAAAACAACTGCTGCTCCCACTACCAAAACGACCAATTCAACCACCACTGTCACTACATCGTTGTAGCATTGACGTGCTGTGTGTTTAAAGGTGAATCCAATTGTCCAAATCATTTAGACAGCATAGGGATGGGGATCGAATGACGTGTGTGGTCATGTGACGTTGACAGTAAAGAGACGTGAGGAGGCGAGCGGGGTTTTCGTAAGTACAGTGGAACCTCCGTGCGCACATTTTCTAACACCATCCCCCTTTCTCTGTTTCCGACAACTGTTTCCCGAGCCTCGGGCCTTGCGATCGACACATTGTCCTGTATAAACGTGATCCCATTAATGACAGCCTCCATTACGCGATTTACGTCTCAGCTTTTGCTGAATTTGTAACAATATGCGGGTTAGGCAGTAGGTACTATGTATTTTGTGTAGGGGGATAGATGCAGTACATATAAGTATAGTACTTTCCCACCTAGGACTGGTCTAGGAATTGACCTCCCATGCACCCAACAAACTATACAGCAGACATACTGGCAAAGTCAGAAACACTATTGTGAGATGTCCAGCACTTGGTCACTCACGTGCAGACAACATAATCCAAAACGTACACTGTCCACAGGAGTCATTCAGAGCGCTGCTGCCAGTCACAGCCATATGTGCAGGCCGTGGGAATTTTAACTTTGACATCTAAGTAAGGTTAAAAGCCCTGGTAGGACCAGTGTGTGTGTGTGTGGGTGGGTGGGTGGGGTTGATACACCGACCATCAGATGGAGGTAGGAGATGGATATGGAGGTGGAGGAGAAGGAGATACATAGACCATCAGATGGAGGTAGGAGATGGATACACAGAGAGAGAGAGAAAAGAAAGGAGGAGTCGTGTATAGGTGGAGAGATGTTAAAATTGATGTTAACCGTCACACCATGGAGCGCCGTGCTGACTAATAAAATCTTATTGAGACCAAACATGCACAGGTGTTGAAATTATGGACGAGTGCGCGGTGACGTGACATTGCTACCTTGCACCTACCTTGTGGTAAGGTAATCGTACATTTCTCTTTGTGGTGCCCCGACTGTTACATCTGTCTTTGTAACACCGTGACCCCTACTTGTGAAACCGTAACTACTTCAACTTGTGCCACTGTTACGTTCTGCCTTCGTGGCCCAGTGACGTCCAACTCGTACATTTGGTGGATATGGTAATGTTACAAATTGTACGACTTGTGCTTGTTTCTTTATTTGCTGAAGCATCTTCTTGAGCGGATCAGTCGACATTCTTACGAACTATATGAAGATTTTCAGATACGTTTTTAAGTCACACCAAGAATATTACATCGTTTTTCCAGACCAGGAAGAAGCTGATGACAGAAGGTAATGTTCTATGCGACGAGAGGGTGTCCGAATAATGTAAGAGACAAGATGTAGAAAAACTATCCTGGCAGGCTCGCCAGTTGTTACGGGGGAGGGGGGGTGTTGGTGTTGTCGTGATGTTGACGTGGTCTGCTGGCAACAAGGTTGTTGTCAGGTTGGGCCTGTGGTTGTTGGGCGGCGGTTGGCGACGGTGGCGGGTTTTCTTGTTTCTTCTCTGTGCGCTGGGGACTCGTGGGCTGGCCAACTGTCCCGAGCCTGCCCTGCCGCCCCAAGGGTCGCCCGGCAGCGCGGGGGCTCGCGTCCGCCTTTCAGCTCCACCGAGCCGCCTCTCTCGCTCGGGTCTAGCCTCGTAGCTTATTCCAGAATATCTGTGAACGCACCCGTTACCAAACGGATAGGTCTATATGCACCCCAACTTCGTGTGTCCGTTTGGAATAACCATCGAGTGGGGGCGGAGAAAATCCAAATGCTTCCGTTGCCACATTCTGTATGGAATCGGCAATACGTTCACTCCTCTACAGACACATTTATATCCTCTGTGATTTCACAAACACCAATGTTTTCTCTCTCATATATTTTCTAGCGCCCTTTTGAGCGCTCCACAAGTGCATATCCGTAAATTGTACAACTTTCCAGCACCTTAACTGTCTCAACATAATCTCGAGCCCTGTTCTCTCTTCCTTACTTTTTCTCTCTTCCTTCCCCTGTGGCTCGCAACTCCCCTTTTTCTAAACCTCCTCATACCTTGAATATCACTCACCCCTCGCACGCGTTCGGTCATTCTCACGCCTAGCACGCCTTTAGTCATTCTCGCGCCTAGCACGCCTATAGTCATTCTCATGCCTAGCACTTGCTCCATAACAATTGCTATTTCTGGAATGCATGTTCAAATAAATGATACGCTGCATAGATAAGTTTAATATCAGACAGTGATATCTTATTATTGTGAAGTTTCCACAAAATAGAATCAAAACCGCCCCAAACCATTCTTCAATGTTAACTCACATTGAAAACTCTACACAAATTTATTTAAAATTTTTTTTAAATCATAAATTCATGCATTAAAAACTCTAAACTGTTTAGTCTTTCTCCCTTTGTCACATGTCAGGGTTCCTACGGGTCCTAGAAACTCCTTGAAACTCCTGGAACGTTTAGCTGTGTCTTCCAGGGCCCTTGAAACGCTGTTGCGAACTGGGGGTTTTGAAAGAGACAACCGACCTCCGTGTTGCTCTCCCCGCCTGCGTGACCTTATCACACGCACACAAATGGCTCGTGGTGGCGTTCCCCCCCCCGTCCGCGAACAATTA